>WNNJ02001167.1:0-169697 GCA_012934845.2 Pomphorhynchus laevis | reverse complement strand
ATATAATATAAATATTATATTATAATAATATTATAATATTATATTATATTAATATAATTATATTGTATATTAATATAAATAATAATATAATATTATATAAATTATACTGTATAATATATTCAACATAATATGTATTGTAACATAATAATTGTATATATTTTGTTTTGTAAGAATGTAATTTCAAGAATCGAAATTTTTGTAATAAGATAATCATAATATCATAATTTAAATATTACTTTATTTTTAATTATTTTATTTATTTTTTATTATTTAAATGATTAATTATGGTTTTTTAAATTATAATAATTTTTTTTGCTTTTTATATTATTAAACAATGAAGTGTTTTTCTTTAATTTCTTTATTTTTAGATTGTAATAAAAGGGGGCAAAGACTATTATTTATTATACAATTTTGATCTAGTATTTTGGTGACACGTGGTCACGCAATTATTCAATGGTAATCAGATTAAGCAATTAATCTGACTACAATTGATCAATCCTTGATAAATTTGTGCCCGCGTGCCACTGAAATATTGGATCTTTTACTATAAATAATTTTATTACTTTTATAATAAATAAAAATTTATTATTCAAATCGATGTGATTTGTTCACAAAAAAAATACCTTTTTAATAGGTAAATTATTCATTACAAATACAGATACAATTGAATGGGTTGCCCGCAAATGGGCCCCATATTATTACTTAGATAACGTTTAATAAAAAGTAGGGGATCATTGGGCTTCGGAATCAAGATTGCATAAGACTCTCCCTGACGCATGCTGAATTCCCCCGCTGAATTGCAGCACTTATGCGCTGTAGGAAATGGGATTTTGCCTGGGCGTCGTTTGTAGCTAGCCTCAGTCGCTTCCCAATTAGTTCAAAGAGGGCAATGGCTTCACATCCTAAGGCGCCGATTGACTCGACAGCTACTGGGACAAAGCAGCAATATGAAGGATCCAGACATGTATATTTGATCCGTTTTCTGCGTTCGGCTTCCGTTGCCATAGCTCCAGCACCTACTGCAGAACAATCTACGTGATACGGAGCTAGAATGTTCACGCAAGGATGGTCCCATACTAGAAGACGTCCACAGTCCCATAGTACTAAAGTGGCCCCATCTGGTCTCTTACTGTCAGTTCGGGACATACCACAGGGCTCCAAGGAGCAGGGGTAACCCGCTGCTAATAAAGCTGCGTTTATTATTCCATTCACTTGGGCATGTCGGAAGTGGCGTCCGATAGACTTTTTGCAGTCTAACCCATCCTGGCCTAGTCTACCTACAATTGCGCCGCACTTACAAGTATGTAAGGCACAGAGCGGCAATCCCAAACGAAGGCCAATTTAGATGCGAATCCCCTCGTCGTCTAATCTTGTTCCGGTTGCAGCGTTTGGTATTGCCTGTGGGAATGCTCCTGCAGCTGGTGCGACCGCGGCCAGCAATCGTGCTCTTTCTGTTATGTTTGGGGCAGAGTCTAATAGCTGCTTGAATATTAGCTTTTGAATCGGGGCACTCCAAGATTTCTGACGCTCTGGATTATCAGGATGATCCGATCCGACGCTCAATAACCACCTCGACCTTCCCAGCTCGAATTCGGGGTCTGTATGCGAGAAAACGGGGTAGCGTGCCAACAGTCGCTCGACCAACCCCTGTGTTGTGGATACCGATGACAGGAATGCTGGAAGGGCAGTATTGACGGCTGACGCAATCCCTAGACCACCAAGAGCGATCGGGATTTTGAATCGACTAAAATAAAATAAAATGTTTTCAACTAAAATAAATTTTTAGTTGAAATAATATTTTTTTGAATAAAAATATTATTTAATTATAAATATATTAAAATTTAATTTTCCTTTTTTTTAATTAATTTGTAATATAATTTATTGCGTTCTATCTAATATTTTTATAATATTTTATTATTATTTATTATTTATTTTGTTAATACTAAATACTAAATTTAATCAATCAATTGATATTAATCAAAATAAAAAAAATAAAACAAAATTAATTGATATTTTTTAAATAAAAGAAAAAGCGAACAGATTCTTTTCAGTACTGTAGTTCCCTCTAGTGGGCCGAATCGCAATTACTTGTCTGTTTTTGTACAAAATATATATTTAATTTTAATGATTTTTGCTAGCCTGATCATAATGAAATTTTTTAAGATTTTGAAATATTTTATAAGATATGAAATTTTGTTTTTGTTGTAAAATAAATTTATCGTTAATTATTCATTATCCAATAGTGTTAAACGACATGAAAATCAAAAGAGGAAAAATTAGGTTGTTTTTATGTTCTATCTCCTAATGTACTAAATTGCTGATTCTTACTGATTAACAGCACTGATCTCATAGCATCTAATTAAGTGATTTATATTCACCGGGATTATTTTCACCGGCAGTGAAAATAATTCACAGGGAAATCGAAGTAAACACTACACTTCTCACAGGTTTTCTTCTTCACAGGTTTTAGATATTTTTAGATATTTTGGATATACTTCTCCCACTGTAAATTATATAGTAGTTATCCACAAACAAAATATTCAGCTTATGTAGAGCTCCAGTTAAAATATTCTGTTAATTTATAAATATTAATTATATCTAATAACAATAGTAAACGTGTATTTGTGTATTTTTTATGAAATGGTTTGAAAATACTGCCAATCAAGAATGTATAAATGTTGCTCAAAACTGAGTAAATATACAAAAATCCTGAAAAATTTTACGTTCACATGTTGTAGGTATTTTTGACGATTGCGCAAATGCAAGCTTCAAACTTTTTTCGCCAATTTATTTTCGACAAATATGAGACATATATTTTCCTTCTATAACGGAAATAAATAATTCAATACTTTTTTAAGTTAATAAATCTTATATCAAATTGATTTACATCAATTTACAATTACGAATATCTCTATTTTTACAAATATCTCTTAAATACAAAATATAAAACAGATAATTTTATATTTTTACAAAAATCAGAATGGATTATAAGTTATAACAATTTTAGCATTACCTTTGAAAAAGACGAATGTATCTATTGATTCTTTATCAAGACGACGACCATCGGCTATTAGATCGAGTAGTCTTTTAGCTGATACAAAAATTAAGAATCTTCTCGTAAAGCGTTCAAAGCTAGTAAAAGAGGAACCAGTCGAACATGTTCGCAGATTGAGTACACGTACAGCTTTACATCGTCTATCTACTACCCATATAAATGCTAAAAAATCACCCGAAAAACGAATAAAATCTGTTTCTAGCGATAATTTGAAAGGCGTGAATGTGAGTTCATTTTTTGTAAAAAATTTACTTTTTATACTTTATATTAGACATCAGTTAGTACTCCGCGTGGAACTTACAAAGTCACTCAAAAAGTGGTAAACTTTAATTCTTTTATGTTTGATGATTTTTGTGTTGTTACCGCATAGAAAGTAAAAGCAATTTCACCGATCTTAGTAAAGGATCTGCCTACTATGAAACGAATCGAATCATGTGGCTTTTGTAAAGCTAATTTTTCAAATAACTCTGATGCTAAAGAAGTAGCTTCACATATTCTCGATTGCTGCAAAGATGTAAGATTTTTCGATTGTGTTTAGCTGAAATTTATTAAGATTCTCAAGTAACTATTTAGTAAATTAGGAGAGTAAATCGTGTCGTAAATGAAAAAATATTAATTATAAATTATAGTTATTATATTTTTAATCATAAATGAAAATTTGGGAGATTTTTATTTCATTTTTTGAAATAAAAAGCTGCACACAAGTTAAGAATTTACCTTACCCAACATTCAGTTTATGTTAAACGCAACCACTCCATGCCATTCCTTTTCTTAATTGACAAATTCCTTGTATCCTTCTCAAAACATGTTTCAACCTCCTCCCGCATCGAATATTTACTCTCCCTAGATATCGTTTCACACATTTACTCTTTTAATGTAATTATTCTAATCCTACCATAACGCATCGAAATTCCTGCAAATCTTCTCGGCAAAGATTGTCCGCTAGAAGGCTCTTTGGTTGACCCTTCTTATTTTAAGAGCATCTTCTCGATCATTCACTGGATGCTACTTTGATTTACTATCGTTATCAAAAATCATTGACCATCATTGAAAAATCACGACTATCTGCATTGTTCAGATATTTTTGATTCACAATATCAGGTAATAAAAATCTATTAATCTAATCTAGATGGTAAAAGCAGAAGTAAAACAACTAGTGGATTCGCGTAAATCCATAACACTCATTCATGTGATACAATCAGAAACAGTTTCAGCTTGTAGCACCATTACCAACTTAATAAATAATCCATCTACTTCTGCTATATGGAATCCGCACGTTGACCACTTACAATCAACTTTGCAACTTTTATATACCTACGTCAAATATGATTCTACAGCGCATCAATAATACACAAATTTAAATCGAGCGTTTTTTTGTAAAACCGATAAATCAACAGCTAAAAAGGCTGTTTCGATTTTGTAAAATAATATTTTTGTAATATTTCCGTTAATAATTTACAATTCCTTATATAATGACTTAAATTCTTACTTTATTAAGCTGATTAATAACGATATTTAAATACATCTAAGATTAAAATTTGGAAAGATTATATTAACAATCTTTGTTATATATTCAATAAAAATAAAATGAAAATAACAAACAATTACAAAAGGAAAGATCAAATTAATAAAGATATGTATAAAGAACTTACTAAATTAAAGGATAACTATATAATAACAACTATTGATAAAGCTAGTAATAACTTTGTCTTTATATGCAAAAAGCTTTATTATGATATACTGATGAAAGAAGTTAATTAGAATGATTTAAATGTAAATCCAACATATGAACGTAGTGAGTTGAGTTTTGAAACAATTATTACAAGTCACTGTTTTATAATGGATAAAAAGGGTATAAAAATTGAATCAGATAATAAAAATGTACATATATTATATTGGAATCCAAAATTACATAAAAATCCATAAAAACTTGGTTCATATGTAGTGCTTTTAAAACAACTTTCTGTCTATATGAATAAAATACTTGAAGTAATTAAAGCACACTTCGAAAAATATTGTAATGAAATCGAAATTTATACTTGTATAAAACATTATTTCAGTATTAATTCTACAAAAGAATTTTTAGAACACACAAAAGGAATAAATTTTCAGAATATAAATACGTACGATTTTGAAAATAATAAATAGACTTTTAAATAGATTTTGTAATATTAAAGCAATAATTTAACGTCTGGCAAGGTTAAGGCCATAATAAATTGATTAATATATAATTAAACAGCTTATAGATTACATTTGTTTGATATGTTTAACCGTTTGTCATCGTAGCTTTTAAGTTTTGTTTCGATTTTGTGTCCGTTATACTTCGGGTCTTCGGATCCGTGTCTGTTGGCAAGTGTTCGATAAATGTCTGTTGGCAAGTGTACGCATATATATTAGATTTTTTGTTATAAACTAGTATTATAAATTAATAAAAATTATTTGTTTATTTTTTGCCACAATAACGTATAATGGCGACGTTTTATACTTTGCTTTTAAAACTTAAAATCTGTTTTTTTTCACAATTAGAGATCAAATTTACCGTTTAAATTTATCGTTTATTTGTAATACAAATAATGAAGAATGTTAACAATGACTGTGCAAATATTACGTTTGATTATAAAATAAATTATAAACTTGATTTTAAAATATTACATGATTATTTTATTAAATATTATATTTTCTTAATATTTAAAAAATGAAATATTACTTGATTTTGAAGTATCACGATTATAGTGTCGCTTATTCTTTGACGTTTAGAAACTAACCGCGAAAATGATAAAGTGCCCATTTTGTAGTTTACCATTCAAGCAGCCCCGATGGAGTTATCATAAAATACGATGTCACGTTCAAGCGTGTGCGAAAAAGGTTTCAATGCTGTCTTGCTAATTGAAACTGACATTGTGATTTAGGTATATGGTAAACCGTTTAGAATACGGCCTGTTTCCGCACCTACAGATCAACGACGCAAGCTTAAACCTCTTCAACGCCACGGTGCTTTACCCTTAATTAATCGTTCTCTCGGCACAGCGGTTAATGCGGTAAGACTTGTCAGGCTCTGTCATATTTAAAAAACATACTATTAAACAATTATTTTAAGGTGATGAAGGTTGCATTAAAATAAAAAATAAAACAAAAAATAATACATGATAAAATACAAGGACATATGAAAACTAAAGTTATTTTATTTTTTTAAATTTCTAAGAAACATCGTTTTGAATTTCTACCTTATTGCTTATCTGATATTAATAGCAAAATTTAATTTATTCTATAGTTATATTTTTATTAATTCTTTTAATATTTTTTTGATTATTGGAAATTAATAGCAAAATTTGATTTCTAGATTTGATTTACGTTTTTGCTAATCGGAAATTAATTTCAAAAGTTAATTTTGATTTAATTCGATTTAATTATTTTTTTTGTAAATTAAACTGTCCAAAATTTCACTAAATTTCATTTTATTAAAAAATCAAAAAAATGAACTGTTGAATAATCTTAAATAAACTCAATGTAAACACAATAAACTCAAAAAAATAAACAATAAACTCACTTAAATAAACTCAATGTATATAAGCATATTAAACATGGTTTTGTAGTAGGAACTAACTAACGTCATAATCAAAAGTCTTTATTAAAATAAAGATAAATTTTAAAGATAAAGAAAAACGTTAAATTTGAACAAAGAAATATAAAAACTAAAATTATTTTAATTTCAAATAAAATTTTTTGTGAAGTTTTTAAATTTATTAAAAAACGTTAAAAACAAATTACAAATTTCAAATAATTATAATTTAAAATAACTTGTGATCTTGATTTTATGCATAAAAATATCAAAAGAATTCTAGATCAAACGATACTAATTTTATTTTATTTAACGTTTAGTTTAATAAAATAAATAAATTAATTTATAGTTTATCAGAATTTATATATAATTTATTATATATAATTTTGGTATAAGTTTGTAATACAATAAAAGAAATTCATGATATCTTATTGTTTATAATTACTAATAGTTTATTAAAGGTAATCGATTTTTATTTAATTTAATCAGCAAACAATTTTGGTTTAAATAATAGTTATTCTTTATTTCGACATATTATGTACTATATTTTGTCGATATTATATATTATATATTATTTGATAAATTATCGAATCGATCTGTGACAATTATTAGATGCAATTATTAGACTTGTAATAATAACAGACTTTAAATATACTAAGATTAAAAAATATTAGTATAAGATTTAAGTAAATATATTCCTAAAATAAGGTATAAGTTGTTACTGCCATTAGGACGAAAAATTTGTAATTATAATAAAGAATTGAAATCAATTTGAAACATCATAGAAACTGAATGCAATTGTAAAAGTTTTAGTTTTGATAAAATAAATGAACATATATGTACCCATAATCTAGAATTTAATAATTCTAGATTATTAAATAAAATTATTATTAATTAAAATTATTATTTTAATAATCTAGTACTCATAAGTAGTATAATACATAATAAACAACTATATTATAATAATCCAGTTAAACGCAAACCAAGAAGTCATGGTGATAAAAGGAATAAGAAAAATAGAGTTAAAAATATTAAAAAAGATATGTATATAAATGAACGATTAGAAATATTAAAACAACTTTTAAGTGATAATAAGCTAAAAGATCTTTATGTAAATATAAGAAGTTTTTCTAAAGATATCATATGTTCAATAAATCAAAAATTAATTAACGACTATGATAGGCTAAGTTGTATAATAGACAGTTATTGTAATACAAAATACTATAATCGTACAATAAATGTTAATAATAACAATAGAAAATATACATTAACCATAAACTTCATTAATAAATGTATAGATAACATAAATATAGCCGGACTTTTAAATAATTCTAAAAGTAAAGAAATAATAGGGTCAGATTTAAGTAAATATATTCCTAAAATAAGGTATAAACTCCTACCACCATTAGGACGAAAAATTTGTAATTATAATAAAGAATTAAAATCAATATGTAACGATAATATTAGAAACATAATGGAAACAGAATGCAATTGTAAAAGTCTTAGTTTTGATAAAATAAATGAACATATATGTACCCATAATCTAGAATTAATTGAAAATTGTGAATTAAGAAAGCTGCTATCAAAAGGGTATAAATATAGATTAAATAAAATTCATTAATAAATATATGGATACCATAAGACTAAAATAATTTTAAAAGTAAAGAAATAATAGGATCAGATTTAAGTAAATATATTCCTAAAATAAGGTATAAGTTGTTACCACCATTAGGACGAAAAATTTGTAATTATAATAAAGAATTAAAATCAATATGTAACGATAATATTAGAAACATAATGGAAACATAATGCAATTGTAAAAGTCTTAATTAAAAATGGCAAATTAAATGTATTAAACGTATAGTAATTAACTATAAATAGTTAATCAATTAATAAATAGTTATAAATAATTATAATAGTTATAAATAGTTATAGTATCTATAAAATAGTTAATTTATAATAGTTTTTATCAGATAAAGTAACACTACAATATATTTCGTATAAATATTACATATTTATAGATACTATAAGTAAATACGTATAACTAAATACAATATTAACAACTTTAATAACTTTGTAATAACTTTGTATTCATATTCAAAGTCTCTATTATGATATACTGTATTAAAATCTTAAGTGGCAAATTTGTATGGATGGATAATAAATAATATACTTTGTATTAGAATAAGATACTAGATAGTTATTTCAGAGGAAATACATCATTAGCATGTATTTGGCCCCGCTGCTATGTTGGGTAGAGGAGTTAGGGGCCGAAACCTGATAGCATAGCAGTTCCTCCTGATGACCTCTAATTCTTATTCTGATACAACGTATGTTATTTATTAGTCAATTCATAAAAATGAAGTTTATTTTAAATTTCAATTTTAAATTTTAACTTTATATCAATATTAATTGTAGAAAATCTTATTTAATAATTTATTATTACGTTAATTTATAAAATACGATCAGTTATCTGATCAGAAATTTTCGAATAATAAAATTTATTAATAATTAACTTTTATAATAATTTTTTTAAAACAGTTATTTGAATGTCCCTTTAATGGGATATATTTACAATTCTAATGGGCACGCATCCCCAGCATTTGAAAATCAAGAGTAAAATATGTATTTAAATTATTTTCGCACTGTTGCTTCCATCCTCGTAACGGTATTGCCACACATTTTCTTCTGGGTGCACGGATACAGTATGATGCGGTTCGTGCAAGGGCAATGCTCAACCTTGATCGTATTCCGGCTATGACTTCTCCATAACTTCTTTTGTGTTTGAGAGAAATCTTTTTAGCCATTGTCTTCAGAAGTATGGAGGTTGTAGGTGCGATTGCTCCGTTAGTTGCGAATATAACTGGGCAGAACGACGCATGCTCGATTTCAGTGATCCTTTCCTCGTATTTAATCTTCTTTGCTCGTGATATTCGAATGTTGATTGCACGGACTTTGCGTGGTAGGATGGATCATGATTATTGAAAATGGAGACTTCTATAAACGTCTGCTCTAATCTACCATCAAAAAGGCCGCTGCATATTGTAGTGTTGGCGTCCTTTTTTAAGAGAAAGTGTCGAGATCAACAGCTGATTCAGTAGCGATCGTGTCAAATGACGATTCAAATAATAAATAATAATATCTTTATTTAAATAATCAGGTTTCAAGAAAAGTTTCAAGTAATTTTTTTAAATCAAAAAAATTATTTTTAAATTTTAAATTTATAAATTTTCTACGTAGTAGACACTACTTAGACTCAGTTTACTGATCTGTTTTATTTATCTTCTATTATGCTTTATGTTTACTTAAATTGATTGCTCATATATTATAGTGTCCTCCAATTACCAGACGATTGCTTGTAAAACCGCCTCCCACATTAATTTCACCAAGATCTGAAGGTATGCTTAAGGTCAGTAAGAACGAAATTTTTGCAAAGCGCACTCGCCCGAGGATGAATGTTTCAACAAAAACGTATGATACTAGAGGGGATCGCGTTCAAACCAACAGAACACATTGTAGTGTTGGCGCCATTACTAAAGAGAAAGTGTCGAGATCAACAGCTGATCCAGTAGCGATCGTGTTAAATGACGATTCATCTAATGTTGAACGAGCCAGTTCAAGTATCAGGAAATCAGAAAGAATAAACAACCTGGTTACTAAATTAGACGAGTTGAATTATAAGCGACGATTTTCTGCAACCGTCGAAAACTTAGAAGCCAATAATGAGGTCGTTAAAGTAACACCTGCGACCGTATCAACAAAAACAAAGGTATTTTTCACAATAAACCGACTCCTTAGTTTGACTTCTCATTTAGTTAAAGTTGCTTGCACGCAGACCTATCACTTCAGTATTATCTCATAGTCTAGAAGAAACCCTAAAAAACGATAATTCTATTGTCGCTATTGCTAATGATGTTGAACAGCCTACCGTTATTGAAAACGCGATTTCGAACAATGCGATCACCCACTGTATTGTAAAGCCAAATCAACCTAATACAAGTCCAATAATCGACATAGACGCTGAACAACAAATCCCACAAAACGATAATACAAATCCTACTGGGGTGTGTTTTAATGGTAGTAAAGAGTTAAACGATTGCATGACTAACCGATACAAAGCATTGGAGGCTCTAGCCAAAGGAATGTCTCTAGAAGAGGTTACTCTTCAATTTCACTTACCTATTAATGTCGTCCAACGAGATTTCTACGGAGACTTTTCCATTATAAGCGACAAAGCGGTTATTCTAGGCAGAATTGATCTTGTCTGTTGCGATATCGAAGAAGGCTGTAGAGCGTCACTTGCTTCTTTAAAGTACAAGTTACCCTATAAATACTTGCTTATGATCCTGCGAGGAAAATCACAGGAATATACGGTAAATCAATTTTACAATGATTTTGATCAATGGAAAGAAAAGAATTTGAAACGTCCCAGATCAACGAGCTCTTCGGATTCTACTATTAACGAACAGGTAATTTCTTTAATCAATATTGATAATTTATATTTAATGTATTAATATTAAATATTTTAATATTATTTAATATTTTTTATTATATTTAATATATTGCTAATCATTTAATAATAAAATTATTATTAAATATTATTATTACTTAATATTAATGCTACTGATTAAATTAACGATCACAAATTAAATTAATCAGCTTATCTAATTAACAATTAGATTATTAATTTACATTAAGTAATAATTTTAAGTAATAATTACCATGATATCTTAAATTTCGAATGTTATTCTAATTATAATTATTATTTTATGCGCCATATTTAAACATTAAATTCTTTAAATAAAATAAATAAAATTATGTAGTTTTTATTTTTCTTATACATAAAATTCTTTATTTATATTAAACTTTAGAGAATATAAAACATATTTTATATTTTATGCAAAATATAAAATTTTAGCTTTATAATCGTTAGATAGAAAATAATGATTAAATTTTAAAATTATTAATTTTTATATAATTATTAATAACTAATTATAATTTAAATTTTGTTATATGTCAAGTTCTATGTTATAAAGCCAAACAGTAGATTACGTGATATAACCTATTCTAATGATCTCAAAATAAACATTAAACAAATTAGACAATGAACTGTTGGTGGACAATTGGGTAGACGCTAACTACGCCATTTTTATTTGGGTTTTACCACAGAGCTTTCTATTTTGAGTTGAGTAGCCCGATTTAAGAAAAGTCGGAAAATATCATCAGTCTTGTTATTTTGAAGTCATAAATTACTTTCGATGGGGCAGCTCGAAAATAGTCTATCTACAGTTCATGATACTCAATTCTTGCTTACATTATCGTGGTCAAAAATTTAAATAGGTGTCAACGTATATACCTCTCCATAACTGTCTTTAGATGTAAGTTCTCATTGATATAAACGTCAATTTAATGCTGACATTAATACTAGGTCCCAATATAATCGCATTAATCGGTTTAAATTTAGACAACATAGGGTTTTTGAAATATCTTAGCAAAATGAACGAAATGTGACCTTAGTGTAAGCGAAACAATATCCGTGATTGTTACACTTGAAAATCATAGCGGGCCCTCTTGAATACCTTAAAAACCATGCTTAAAGCGTTTCCTATCTCTATTCTTTGACTCATAGATACATAATAAAATTACTTGTAAATCCATATTGATTTGACCTGCTAGCAGAGTTGCCAAATCCATTGGATGTTTTACACTTTTAAAATTACTTGTAAATTCATATTGATTTGACCTGCTAGCAGAGTTGCCAAATCCATTAAATGTTTTACACTTTTAAAGGTAATTAAAAGGTAATTATTTGAGGGTAATTCATACTTAATGTAATGGTTTAATGATATTCTTAAACTTACAAAGATTAAGGTATAATCACGGGTGTTTAACGGCGTGCATAACTGCAAAATCAGAGGTGTAATATCAAAGTGCCAGAGTATGTATGTTAATCAGACAGGTGGTCAAATGAATATGCGTGCACTCACTCGTCGGTGAGACGCTAAAAATGATGGTGCTGCTGAGGATTGCATAGAAAATATAGGACAATTAATATCAAAATGCCAATCAAACAATAAACATATTTATCATCTCCCATAACACGTCAAAATTCGCACAATTCTTCTTGCATCTTACTGTATTTAAGCTGTACTATATATATAGGTATTGCGAAAAATCGCTTGAAACTGTGGTCCAGGAGCCAAAACTGGCTACGATTGATTTTAAATCCATATGTGCTGCTAAATAACTGGACTTCGATCATCAGCTCCATCAGTCTAATGTATCACTCCGAGACGTTCCTAACCACCCAGCAGTCATCATCAGTCGGATGAAGTGGTTAGGGTACGTTTCGACTGCTTTTGTGATAACTGTAAAGACACCAGCAATTCTTCACGATGCTATACGAAATTCAGATACAGAAAGCGTTTTTAATGGCTTGTTGCGTGTGTGAACCTTCTAGTTATTCTTTATTTGCACCAATGCGTATCCGTCGGTTACGAGGGCACTGAATTTCTCACAGGATTCCGAAAGGAATACGTTTTTATAAATAGGTATTGCGAAAAATCGCTTGAAACTGTGGTCCAGGAGCCAAAACTGGCTACGATTGATTTTAAATCCATATGTGCTGCTAAATAACTGGACTTCGATCATCAGCTCCATCAGTCTAATGTATCACTCCGAGACGCTCCTAACCACCCAGCAGACATCGTTAGTCGGATAAATTAATTATAAATTATAATCAATTTATAAACTACTTCCGGTTGGGATCACGCTATGACCAAAATATATTCGAAATATGATTATTGGTCTCTACCAACAAATATGATTATTGGTAGAGACCAATAATCATATTTCGAATATATTTTGGTCATAGCGTGATCCCAACCGGAAGTAGTTTATAAATTGATTATAATTTATACTTACAATATATATACTATAATACTATTATTATAATTTATACTACATATAAATATATATTTATATATATCATTTCTTGATTTTTAGACTGCTGTTGATGATTCTGGTTTACGAATTCAGCCATATATAACTTTAAAAGTAATCAAATTGACTCAACAATTAGCAATACAGATTTATTGGCGTTTCTGCTGAAGGTTTTTTTAATTGTAAGAATTATAATAACCAAGAAAACTTTTTAACGTCAAAAAGTTAAATCTATATATACCGTCAAAACTATATATAGTTTTCTATCTCCGGCTGGGATATTATATATAAAGCGGGTGTACTATTCAACAGCAAAATCAAACAAAGGAAAGTATTGTTAGGGTGCTTCGTATTTTGCACAATAATTGTGCAATAAAACATTGCACAATTAGTTAAATTTAGCAAATATAGATGATTATAGTTATAAGTTGAATTCACGTTAAATCTATCTATTTAATTTATTAATTTATCCAGAACTTTTCTCTAGCTCTTCGTATTTTTTTTCTGGTATGCATATCCCAGTCAGAGGTAGGAATGAATATTACTACCTCAGTTATTTGAAATTCTAATTTGTAAATATTTTTGCGAGTTTTATTGCCGTTATTTCATGACGATATGCTTGGTATTTTTGATCAACGGTTTGCATAAAAATTAAAAATAAGGATTATAATTTACGCTGTTATTAATAACAATGTACGTTGTTATTATTAAAATATAATAACAACGTACGTTTTCTTTGGGAAGAAAAGTTATCTAAGTAATCACCAGATATTAATTCAAAACATTTTTGGCTATTCCTTTAAATCAAATAAAATGGCATTCATGTAGTCAATAACAGATATGAATTTATTATTTAAAACAGAATAAAATAATAGCAATCGAATGAATCTTTTGATAACTTTTGTTTTCATATTTTTGCTTTTTGAGAATGCGACAAAGCGTCAAAGATTACGGGCTTGCCTTATACAGCACGTTGTTCCTTCTAAACTACATTCTGCAATTAATTACCAGATATCCAAGCCTATAACATCCACCGAACGCAGTAGTAAATCATCATTGGAGTCAACGACTTTGAAATTTAACGTACCTACGGATATTAACAATATTAATCCAATAAAGACAGAACAGCGCATTCATTTATCTCGTGTCTCTCCGAAATCAACAACCTCCCACCCTGTATTTCTAATTAGTGATGATGATCATCCAAACGAACCGCATATTGCACCATCCTTGCATTCGCCCCAATTATCAGCAATATTACATACCCCCTCCCCACATACAACAATTTTGAATAAAATTTTACCTGCATTAAGACCTTCTGAGTCCGACGAACAGCGCATTGTTAACACCATCATCAACATGGACAATAAAATGACTGCGGCTCAACACGCAATATTCACAGCTCAGAGTGCAATGCAGAAACCTTCAAATATAGGCCGGGAATGGTGGCATTACATTTTATTCAAGTACCCAGATCTTCGAAAGTCGCTGGTCGGCTTTTATAAGCAAAAGCAATTTCAGCAGCAGCAACAAAATGCTGGAACAAATTCATTTTCAAATAATCAACATCGATCTAATAGCTGCTCTACTCAATTGCAAAAGAGTAACGGCACATTAGGCATCAATACTGCAAATAATAACATCATCGATTCTGTTAACGATAGCAAAACTTCTTTGAAAAAGCTGTCTCAGGATATATCTGGTGATTGGAAAATTAACAGCTCGGTGACCAGCCAAAGATCACCTTCAATGTCGTCCTTGATGTTTAATCATAGCGCTGATGAAGTAAGGCTTCAATCTGACTCACATCAGTATCAACGTCCTAATAACCATGACGTTAACAATGACATTAACCATGACGTCGTTTTAAGACATAAATCGGTCTTACTGAGCAGAAATAATTCGACGCTTCCACGACTTGATCCGACATCAATGTTCGACGTGAATTCGTCCTCGCTTCTAGTTAGAAAAAGCGAGCGAATAGCTAAGCGTAAAAACGATTAGCGTGAGGAGCTAATCTTTTCCGAAAGCAAAAACGAAACAGCGATATTTCGCAATAATTCTAGTCTAAATGGCAGCCTGAAAGTACTTGCTGTTGTTTTTCTGTTTAATGTTATTGACTGTTCTAATTTGATGTAAATAATACGAAGAATAGCACTTAATGTATGTTACAGTCCGTTGTTTATCATAAAACAGAAAAAGGAATACAAATTGAATTTATTTTAGTTAATTTAAATGAACGACATTTCGTTCAATTAAACAAATCGAGAAAAGTAAAAAAATTATTATTACAAATTTGTTACAAATTTTTACTTTTTTCGATTTGTGTAATGTTTTAAAGACAATGAAGTCTGCTTACACAACAATCTAATTGTATCTCAGACTCGTATCAGCAAGTCAACTACTGATGGAAATAATAAGATATCTAAGATTAAAGTTATTATTAACATTTTGTTATATCCTCGGGGAATATAATTGTTATAGTCGTTTGTCCTAAATTGTTTATATTAAATGCCATCGGAATAACGATATTCGAAGTCAATAATGAAAAGTGTTAGCATTAGAGAATCGAATCTGACCTGTTCCTCACAGGAAAAATTAATCAGATAAATAATAACGAAGATTTCTATAACACGATTGAACCTTAAATACAATGAGGAATGAATACTAGATACCTGGATATAACGAGTAAAAAGAAATACTCCCTTTTTTACCTTTACACCATTTTGAGTTCTATTCTCAGTGACGCTCAACTAATATTTTTAAAAACTTAAAATCATATGCATTATAATACAATACATTAAATATACGATAATATATTTGACATAGTTGCGTGCAAGTCTTTGATTAGATTGTTGTATCGATCACTCATTATAGACTTGCGAAAAAGTTTGGAACGTTTTTATTGAAGCTTTCGACCAGACGGTCCTTGTCAACAGATTAAAAAAATCAAACAGAATTAAAATGACAGTACAGAGATACAAGTTTTATACTAGGAATACCACGGAAGAAGTCCATTCGCTTACGTGATACCGTCCACAATTTCATGCGATACTGGTAATCGTAGTGACCAGTTAGACTTATTTCCGGCCATCGGATTCGCTTCGGAATTTATTAAAATTGATTCTTTTATAAGACGACGTTGCAAGTTGTTTTCAACACAGATAATCTTAGCTTTTACAAAGTCAATCCCATGATCGGTCGATAGGACGTGGTTGACAATGACAAACGAGGAGTCACCCCGTTTTAGCGTATATTGATGCTGATAAATGCGCTTGGAGAATGTTTGTCGGGTTTGTCCTACGTAACCCGCGTCACAATCTTGGCAAGGAATTCGGAATACGCCAGTTACAGGGGACAATTTTGGTTTCTTTTTGAACATCCCAGATAAAGTGCAACATCTTTTGTGGTAAATTCGAATATTCGTCAATTCTGAGCGCTTTAGATCGTTTTGTAGTGATCCGCTGCACGAGTTGTTGATAAAGGTAGTGCCAATATACGAGGTCAGACTTGGGACTGTGTTTGTTCTAACCTCATCAGGGTTAGATAAGTTCATGCGACGACGTAGGAGTTTTTTTTGACTGTTTTTCAGCCATAATGATTGCCCATTTTGGGTATCCTCTTTGTGTTAGTTTTTTCTTTACGGTCATTTGTTCGTAAAAAGCGGTTCGTTTAGATGAGCAAATAAGAGCCGGTCGTGTCAACAAAGAAATCGCAGTAGATATTTTGTAGCGATCTGACATATGTGTGTGCCAAGGTGGCGGGCACCAAGAAATACCTGGTTTTCTGAACACTGATGTAATGACGCTGCTATCGTGTCGCTTGACCAAGACGTCCAAGAAGGAAATAGAGCTGGTACTGCTCTCGAAAAACACATCCCATTGGATTGCATAGTCTTTCCCATTGATAGAGCTTTCTAATTCATTCAGTGAGGGTTTCTCACTCAGAACCATAAAGACATCGTCGACATATCTCCACCAGTATTTTAGGGACGGTATAAAAGAGTAAACATCCGCCTCCCAGGAACTCATATAGATGTTTGCGAGTGTCGGTCCTAACGGAGAGCCCGTGGCTACACCATCGATCTGATCATAAATATTTCCATTGAACAGGAATGAATTTTTGGAAGTGCACCATTGTATGAGACTCGACCATTGGGATATTGTGAGTTTCGGTGTTGTGCAATGCTCAGTGAGGAGTTTACTTGCCATTTGAATGGAAGGCTCCAGCGGAACGTTCGTGAATAGGGACTTCACATCGGCAGTTGCAAAGAAGTACGAAGATCTGTACACCTGGCTTAAGGAACAGGCAAAGTGAGGTCCATCCTTTATGAAAGACGATGTCCGTGGCATGTTAGAAACGATAAGACTGTTGATCATTTTGGCCAGATTATGACAGAATGAACCGTAGCTAGCGATAATAGGCCTCATTTGAAGAACAGGCTTGTGTATCTTAGGGAGAAGATACATAAAGCTGCTCTTGGATCTGTTGGAAAAAGCCTTCTTGTACCAACTTTCATCAATTGCCTTTGTAGTCAGTAATTCTTTCAACTCCTGATTAAATAGTTTTTCGCGATTAATTGTTGGATCTTTGTTGAGAAGTTTAAACTTGTTTCCTTAAAGTAGACTTATTCCAGATTCGATGTACACATTTTTGTCCAATACCACTAACGAACGACCCTTATCGGCCTTGCAGATAATAATCGATTCATCTTTCCTCAAGCGCTTAAGAGCCCTAAGTTCTTCGCCTGTCATATTCATTTGGATGCGATTAAGACTTGAGCGGTATTGGAAATCATTCGTGGTCACAGCAAATGTGGCTGACGGTAATATCGTATATATTATATACGATAATATATATAATATAATATACATCAGAAATATCAGAAACAGAATAATACTAGGATCAACTAGTGAAATTAATAATTTTTATTCAATTAGTAAACAAATTTATCCAGGTAGCCTCATTCTTAACAAAACCAATATTGATAATAAAGATAATATATTCACATCAATTAAAACTACTTTTAATTTATACAGTAAAGATGACATATTTAAATTTACAAGAAACATGTTTTTGCATGAGCATTCATGAAAAAATGATAATTGTATTAAATACGTTGACTCAGTTAGCTGAATTGATATGTTAATATGTATTAAGTAATAATATTATTAACATATTATATTGAAATAACAATCAAATTTATAATAGGTAAGATTAAGCGAAATCGGTTTTTTTATTGTTTGATGGAATACTAATATAATAAATATATTGTTATAATATACGTCGATCAAAGTCACATGACAAGTCTTATTTTAAAAATATATGTTCATATTTAAGAAATGATCTTTAATTCATTTTAAATATTAGTTGAGTATGACTGAGAATAACATCATCTAATTTATAAAATTTGGTAGTTATACATAGCCTATATTGATCTGTTGTTGATCTTTTAAGATCATTAGTTAAAACTACTATTAATTTATATCGTAAAAATGACATTTAAATTTACAAGAAACATATTTTTGCATGAGCATTCATGCATACCATATAATATAAAATATAATACATTAAATAATGAAATTTTAAGAATTGCAACAATATGTAATGATATTGGCTTTCTTCAAAATCATTTAAATAATTTAATAGATACATATTTTAAACTTGGTTACTATAAAAATAACATCAAACAGAAAATAGTAAAATATATAAATCAAATAATGATCTTTAAAGATCTGATGATCTTTTGCTGTAAAAAAGATCATCAAAAGATCATCTGTTGATGATCTTTTGAAAATTAATCTGTAAATATTTAATTAATTAAACATGTAAATATTTCGAATAAACCTAATTAATACAAAGTTAGTATTTCATTGTAGTTTTATTTCTTATATGTTTCGTATATGTCATGTAATTTAACTTGTCATTGACAAGCGTTAATAGATCAGCATTAGCATTTGAGTACATACCATATCTGCACCATATGGTGCAGACCACCATGGTGATAGATAATCTTTCTCTTGTACGTTTATATCATTTCAAAAGGTCATATCGACTTGTTAATTATGCAAAGATTTCTTCAATGTCACCAAGTAAATTTGTAAATTAGTTGAGGATCATTTGGATTTAATAGAAGATTGTAATTATTTAGTAAAAAAATTCTAAATGTTTTTTATTTTTGAAGTTTTTCAATACTACGTGGATAAGCAATAGTCAATTTTCAGTTGTTTAATACAATTATTAATATATAGTTATATAATTAATTATTATTCTCGAGCTTTCATTAACGAAAGCTCACAGCGACGATCAAAATGCGCTAATTGTTCTATTGCATGGACTTTTATAATGAATAATGGCATGTCTGTTGTCGCAACCAAATCTTTCAAATTTTGTGAGAAAATGAAATTGCCATATTTGCTTCAATATGTAAAGTGATCTCTTTCAATGATCAGGTTTAAACATGATGATAGATTTGCCTCCAAAATATCAATAACAACTTAATAATGATTTAAATATAATGATTTAAATTTAGTTATATCTAATTTGAAATTCATCCAAATTGTTTATTTTTCGATACTTTCAAATGCTTGTTCCTTATTGTTTTTCGACTTTGGATCTCTTGGATCCAAAGATCCAAAACCTTCGAATCCATCAACGGTTTTGTGAACACCATAAAGCCGCAGAAACTTTGATCTGCTACTTTTCTATTAACTGGTGATATTCCAGATCCAATTAATTTATTTATAAACCTCTAAAAACTAAAGCTTATTTCATTTATCAGTTTAGTTTAATTTCAAGGAGTTTTAATTTTTTTATTTTGCGAAAATAAGCTTAAATTTTCATCGATAACAAGGCTTGACTGAGTATTGCGTAGTCATGGCCTCCAAATATATTTTAGTTAACTTTCCAAATAAGCACAAATAAAATCAAAAATTAATTTTTATGCTAAAAGAATTACATTAAATTACATTAAAAAACAAATGTATTAAATAATAATTAATTTATCTATCAATTAATTGATCTTAATTAATTTATCTTAAATTAATTTTGATAAATTAACACATTTGATTTTGCATTTCAAGTACAAAGATGTAAAGCAAAAATTTATCAAATAAATGGAAAATAGTAAAATTTACAATTTACTTAATGCGATACATACTAATTTCGTGAATAACAAATTTAATAATCATATGACCAACGGCACCCCTTGCAATGGCTTCAATATTATTGATTAAAGTAGTACGAAGTCATTGTCCAACGGTGACACAGAGGTGGGATGCCGATGACTCCGACTTTATAGGAATGACAGAAGAACTATCTAAAGTTTGTTGGATTATGTTGAAGAAGTTAAGTCAGTCGTTCGGCGAACGCAAAAACAGTTTGCCTGCGAGATTGAAACAATTTGTCTGCGAGATTGAAACAATTTGCCTGCGAGATACCCTTTGAAATTGTATTTAAGCTGCCAAATATGGATCATCATCTATCTCGCATGTAAGTTACGATTATAGTCGTTGTTGATCTATCCGCCCCCGAATAATCAACACCGCCGTTCGAGTGCTCTTTCGTCTCCGTCGCTTCGACCACACATCCACATATTTTGCCCAACTCTCCTGGCCCACCATCCACATCCGCATCAAACTCCGCCTTCTTCTCGTTAACTTTTCGTCTCATCGCTGTCGGCTCCCCATCGTTCATCAACCTTCCTTTCTTAGACGATACTCGCCCCACCTCGCTATCGCTTCGTTCCTGTCATACCCTCTTACTCCACGTTCCTAATTACTCCAACAACTACGGTCTCCGATCCTTCCTCGTCGCCGCCTCACTCGCCTGGAATCAACTCCCTCTCGACGTCCGCCGCGCTCCCTCCTTTATCACATTCAAACACCTCCTCCGTTCACACCTTCTCGACACCTGATTCACAGTCTTGTTTTGTTGTGGTCATGTAAGCGTGCGCTGGCACACATTTGCCACGTTAAAATAAATCTTTTTTTTGATCTGATATATTATTAATATTGTCAATGCATAGAAATAATATGTGTTTACTATGTTAGAATAATATTATTCTAATATTATTATACTAGAATAATATTATTTTAATTATATTTATTATATTCTAATATTTACACAGTGAAATTAAAATAATTTTATTTTTATTAAAACAATTAGAATAATAATAACTGATTATTTTTGGTTAAAAAATATAAATACTTGCAATTACTAACAACTTTTGAAAACGAAAAATTTTAGCGCCGTAAACACAATGTCAAGGGGCTAGCCTTCATTGACTCGGAAGTGCAGTTCGTCTAACGCACAAGCAGACAAATGCAAATGTTGCCAATGTGCAAAGGGAATGCGCCAATGTACGAACTGACTGAACCAAATTGTACTAGCACTGCGGATCGACAATTTATTCAACATGGTCTACGATGTATGAAGTTGCATATGCCAAATGAAGCTCATCAACAAGTTATCGAAACAAAATGAAAGTCAACAACAAGTTAGGCCAACTACTGCAGTCTAGTCTCAACATAAATTAATGCAAGCATTAAATCATTGTATGACGAGGTAACACAATGGATTCTAAACTCGTTTCATTAACTACAATGCACGGGAGCAAAGATCTCATACGAAAAGTATCACAAGTACTCAACGAATTCAATAAGATACAAACTCAATCGCAGCTTAAGTGTTTGACGGTAATGTTCCAACTTATCTTGCAAAGTATTGAAACTCGTAGAATTAGTTCAATTCGAAATACGCTGGAAAGAAGGATACAATTATGGAATAAAAATTGTTTTTGTGATTTGATGGTCGAGGCTTGATATTTTCACGCAAAAAACGTGAAGAACTCAGCAAATTTTCTAAGTTAGTTAGAAAGCGAATGATTGACAGATCTACTACATTATTGAAGAGGAACAATGAAAGATAGAGTTCTTGATTTGAGTGATATGGCAGAGAGCACCACCGTATTGAAAAAATAAAAGAAATACATCAAAGTACATCAGAGATTTAAGATGACTGTATATTGCAGCGTCCACTGCAAAGCTGTTCGGAACATCATGAAGCACAGTTTGTCGAATTAATCAAATAAGATATAATTAGGATATAAAATTGACATGAGAATCGGCGAGACTGTCATGTACTAATGCGGTTTTAAGATTTTCATGATCACATCTTTTGGACATGAATTACATGTCCTATCAGAACAATTATGTGAATTCGTCATTATTATTTCAACGACTGATATACAACATCAACACATATTTGGTACTGCGCTTTCAAAAGCTTTCTGTAACATCTACAGAGAGAAGCCCAATCTCACAGTACAAGTAGATATCTTATTTTTATCAGAGAGATTCACACACGGTGATCGCTGGTCTATACCGGCTTTTGCGGCTGCCTCACTTTCTCTAATTCACCGTTTTAAAGAAATAACTCTAGCAATCATTCACAGATGGTACGTGCTCAAAATAACAAAGCGTCAAGAATTTTAGTTCTTTTTTAAATATCACTTCTTTAAATGTATTATATCTTATTTATTTGATAAATATAATGGTATTATTAAATTGAAATTTGATGATTTATAGCTGCGGGCATTTTGATGCAAAATCGTAATCGGATAAAAATGCCTAAAAAATAGTCATATCTCAACGGGGTTATTTAGTCCTTTAAAATAACTCACAATAATATACTGTTGATATCGAATAGTTCTTTAAACTAATGTATAAAAAAATAATTTATTTAAAATGGGAAATGCGTGCCTGCTGCACCCTTACAAGTCCACTAACTAACAAAGAAAACAGCAAAACCCATACAGATAAATTCGTTAAATTGTTTTAAATGGGATCGGATTTGGCGTTTGAAACACGGCGTTGATGTTGATTTTCGTATATGATTGGGAGATGATTACACGAGAGAGAGGCAGTCATAAGGAATGAGCGAAAACCAAAAGAGGTAAAGTAGTTTGAGACATGTAAAAGAAGGGAATTACGGGAACGCAAAGAACAATAAAAATAACGAGAAATGTCGAGAAAAGGAAGATTGAGAAAGAAGGCGGTATGGAAAGTTGCAAGGCGGAAAGCAATAAAAAGAAGACGAATTTGAACACGAGAATAAATGGTAGACAAATCGAGAGAAGCAAGATGGTGGGATGTATTATCAAAACGACGAAGACGGAGGATAATTCGGACAACTCCGTTGACTATGCGTTGTAGTGGAAGAAAATCAGATTTAGGTGAGTTGGAAAATAGATTAAGACAGTAATCAAGTCTTGAGAACATGAGAGAAGATATAATAGTCATACATGAAGATAAATTGATCAATCAACGAATTTGACCGAGGTTGCGGAGAATCAAGGTAGATGAGCGTACTTTCTCTAACGATAGGTTTAAGTGAAAGTCAATTGTCGAAATGGAAGCCTAAAAAACGAGATTATCAACGATTGAGAGATTGTAGAATTAAATGATACTGATGGAATTCTAAGCCGAGGCGTCGAGGAAAGATCCACATTATTTTGGATTTATTAGAATTCAGAGTAGGACGAAAAGAAATATGATTGAAAATTGAGGCAAGACAGTTGGAAGCAGAAACATTAAGATCATGAATACGATAAGCAGATGCATGAGCATAGATGATAATGTCATCAGCATATTGCATAACATGGAAGTTAAATTTATAAGAAATCGAAGACAAATCACCGAGAAGAATAGAGAAAAACATATGGCCTAATACGGAGCCTTGTGGAACACTGGACGGGGATGGACGAAGGATGGGAGAGAAAATTGTTAGAATAGACGCGAAATGTACGGTTTGATAGATATGAAGAAAACCATGATACAGTGGGTAAAGAGAAGCTATAATCATGACGAAGGCGATGGAGAAGAATCGAGTGATCGACGATGTCAAAAGCATACGATATATCATGAGAAACTATGACACTACATAATTTTTGATCGCGCGAGATGAGTAAGTCGTTATAAACTTTAAGACAGGTAATTTAAGTAGAGTAATAAGAGCGAAAAGCAGCTTGGAAGGAAGTGAACAAGTTGGAGGAAAATGATATGCATTAACTTGCTTGAGAACAAGACGCTCAAGGAGTTTAGAATGGGTTGGGAGAATTGAGAAAAGAAGGTACGAAGATGTTAGTGAGGGGTTGAGAGATTGCTTTTTTAAAGAAGGGACGAACAGTGCACATTTCCAGTTGGAAGGAAATGTGCGGATACGGTTAGGCAAGTTGAACAATGTGGTTAAGAAGTGTGAAATAGAAGAGCATATATTTTTAAGCAAGTGAGTGGGAATTGGGTCAGAAGGAGAGGTTTAATTAGGTAATGACAGCAGAACCGAAGAAACTTCATCAGACGAAACAGGAAGAAGGTGGAATAGCTTTGGAAGGGAAGTATTCAAAGAGAAGAGAGGATACAAGTGGTATACGGTTCGAAGAGAAAGTATATTAGATAGCTTAGATTGTAGATAAGAAGAAAATTTATCAGGGTTTATGTTACAAGGGGGTATATGATCTTGAATGAATTGAGTTTAAGATTTTCCAGTGAGATTTAGCGTTGGAAATAGACTCGAGTTGATTTTGCCAAAAGAGAGTACCCTTAGTACACATAAGAATGAGATGGGAACGGCGAAGATAAAGATAGGAAACAAAGATTTAGAGTGAGTTTGGAGAACGTTTAAGAAAACGATTATACACGCGAAAAAGTAACGGTGTCGACGTTTAGAAAGACAACAGTCGGAATTATAGTAGGGAGCATGGCGCTAGCGCTGAAAACGTCGGGGTCGAATATGCAGAAGGTGATTGAGGATCGACGTAAGTTCATAATCAAACAGAATACAGAGATTATCGGGAGAAAGATATTTAAGTGGAAGCGAAAAGAGTGAAGAATTGAGTAAGGCAAAACCGAGGATAGGGATATCGAGAAGTTTCCAAGGTCGACTTGGTGTGGATAATGGTGGGGGCGGAGAAGGAGGATGGGGATGAGTAAGAGTAAGAGTGACACGGAAATGATCGGACAAACCAGGATCAGTAATTGACAAGGAGGTATAGTCAATAAAGCAGTTGGAAACAGCAATGATATCGAGAGCACCGCCGAGAGTATAAGTGGGGCTTGTAGAAAGTAATTTATAGTTAAAATCAGAAAAAAGATTAGTTAGAGTGATAGAGTCAGAGTCAGCTGGACGTTCAAGACGAATGTTAAAGTTACCGAGAACAAAATCAAGAGTATAAGACAATGAGCAGTGAGACATAAGATCTGCAAAGTCGTTAAAGAACATAAGTGAAGAACGGGTGAGCCTGGACGGTATACAATAACAAGTTCCATGTGGAAAGGAGTTGATAATCTGGATATGAGTAATTCGAACGAAGTGTAACGGATATTAGCGTTAATTTTACGCAGAGACGTTGGGTGACGAGCAATGGCAACAATACCGCCATGGTTAGAAGCAGTAGATGTGGGAGAGACAATTGTACGAGCTGATTCAACTAGAGAACAACCAGAGCGACATAGACGACGAATAGCAAGATCGTCAAAGTCAGAGTGCCAGGATTTGGTAATGCAGAGAATATCGATAGATAATTGATCGAAGATATCAAGGAGTAGATAAGCTTTGTGAAGAATGGATCGAGTGTTAAAAAGACTAAGACGAAAAGTATGTTTAGGAGCGAGATCGAATATCAAAGAAGACTGGGGGAGGTATGAAAAGACTAAGACGAAAAGTATGTTTAGGAGTGGAGGTCTGATATGATTGGATACATTCGATTTGTTTAAACGGATTAAAGATACAGTTGCGATATTATTGAAGAGGGATGGATTATCATCAGGAAGAATGGTTGCTAGGATAGACCTGAAAGCAGATACATCATCATCGAGGCGAGATTGTGGAGAAGCAGATTCGGAAAGCTTTAAGTTAGATACGATAATACAGCGATCGCGCAAAGGAAAACGATTACGTGGATCTGGTGGACGTTCAGAGCTGGCAGGAGTAGAAGTAAAAGGGCAGATTGAAGTGGGAATGACAGTGGTGCTCGATGGAGAATTAAGATAAGTTGAGCATATGTGACAGAAGTGGAGTGTTGAATCGCTTGATCGGAGATGTTGTTGTAGATGATTTGACGGAAGAATGTAAATTATTGAGAAGTGATACGGGGGGTAGAGTATGTAGTAGTGAAGCGAAAAAATAAGTATGAGATGTATTTAGATGGGGGAGGAATAGAAAAGAGCAGGTACGAGATGAACAGCTTTACAGTTGGCATTGCTAGGATGATGAAAATGAATTGAAGTTTTATGCGTAGTTGAATGTGGAATGTGTGTGAAAGAAGGTTGAAGAATGAAATTATACGATGCGAAGTCAGGTGTTGATGCAGGGGAAAAGTTAAAATCAGTAGTCTGAGTAGTCGTATGCGAGACAGAAGTGGATGAGCGAGATAGCTGTAAAGTTTTACTAATGCACAAAAACCACATGTACAAAAACAAGACTTTTTTACCAACTTATTGAAAAACATGTTAAATTAACATCTTAAATTAGTAATAAAATGGGATTGTATCATGAATTTAAGTTGATTATTAAAAAATTATTAAAATTAAATATTAAAATAATCACTTTTGTATATTAATTAACTAAATTAACTATCATTTGAGAAAATTAACTAAATTTTTAAATTTCCAGGAATTATCAGGTATAGTTGAACGACAACAAAAATCATGTTAATATTATTTAGTAGCTGTTTTTATGTTCTATTTTTATGTTTTGAATTTTGAAAATTCAAAACATAAAAATGAAAAAAATCAATGTAATTGTTTTTCTTTTTTAAGTTAAATTTCTGACGATAGCGAAATATAAAAATGATTTTTATTGTCGTGATTTTACCTGATTTTATAGCTGATTTTTCCTGGAAATTTAAAAATTTAAATACAGATAAGGACGGATATATTTCTAATTAACTAAATATTTGATATTTATTCAATTTAAATAAATTAACATTTGGTGTCAAATCAATTCATGTAGTGTAAATGCTTATATAAAATGATATACGATAACAAATTTGAGCATAATTTCTAAAAAAAAATAAATTTCAAATTGATCATTTCTAATTTTTCTTTTTCTAAAAGAAAAGTTATAAGTGTTCAAGTTAATTACATTCCAGATTTCAATTCCAGATTTAGTTCCAGATTTCAGTTCCGCGAGCGAAGCAAGCGGAAAATCTTGTCTACCACGATTTATAAAAACTTATGCTTCACAGAATGCTCAATCACAGTTTAAGAAATTCCTTATTATAATTACTTAAAAAATAACATACATTCTTGGTTAATTAATCCTTATAATAACAATTGGATTACAAATTGATTACAATTGGATTAAAATTTACACAATACCTACAATTACATATGGCGGAAACAAGAAGTATACAGAAAAGAAAGAAAGATAATGGATTCAACTCGAGGTGGGTGTGATACCCCAGGTTGAAGTTTGGAGCATTATAAAGGTCAGGATAAACGAACATACAGTAAAGAAGGAAAGTGAGTGGGAATTGTGTCAGATGTTTTATTAGGTTATGACAGAAGAACCGAACAAACTTCATCAAACAAAAACGGAAAGAAGGTGGAAAAGGTCTGGGAGGAAAGTATTTAAAGAGATGAGAGGATACAAGGGACATATGGGTAGAAGAGAAAGTAAATTAGATAGCTTAGATTGTGAATAAGAAGGAGATTCATCAGGATTTATGTTAAAAGGGGTAGGTGATTTAGAAAGAATTGAGTTTAAGATTTTCCAATGAGATTTGGAGCTGGAAGATGACTCGAGTTGATTTCGCCAAATGAGAATACGCTTAGTACGCATAAAAAATGATATGGAAGCGGAGAAGACAAAAAAAAATTTTTTAACGTGACAAATGCGTGCCAGCGCACGCTTACAGTACCACAACAAAACAAAACTGTAAATCAAGTGTCGAGAAGGTGTGAACGGAGGAGGTGTTTGAATGTGATAAAGGAGGGATCGCGGCGGACGTCGAGAGGGAGTTGATTCCAGGCGAGTGAGGCGGCGACGAGGAAGGATCGGAGACCGTAGTTGTTGGAGTAATTAGGAACGTGGAGTAAGAGGGTATGACGGGAACGCAGCGATAGCGAGGTGGGGCGAGTGTCGTCTAAGAAAGGAAGGTTGATGAACGATGGGGAGCCGACAGCGATGAGACGAAAAGTTACGAGAAGAAGGCGGAGTTTGATGCGGATGTGGATGGTGGGCCAGGAGAGTTGGGCAAGATATGTGGATATGTGGTCGAAGCGACGGAGACGAAAGAGCACTCGAACGGCGGTGTTGATTATTCGTTGTAGGGGTAGGATGATGGATTTTGGAGAATTAGCGAAAAGGCTAAGGCAGTAATCGATTTTAGGGAAAAGAAGCGATGAAAGAAGAGACATACAAGAACGGAAGTCGATAAGGGGGCGGATACGGCGGATGTCACGGAGAATTAAGTTAGATTAGCGGACCTTGTCACGGACGATGGATTTAAAGGAAAGGTGATCATCGAAATGGAAGCCTAAGAAAGTGAGATTGTGGACTATGGGAATGATCGATCAGGCACAAGATACAGTGGGAGGAGATATGTTTGGTTTACGGTGGAGGATCCACACTATTTTGGAACTGTCCGGGTTTAGAACGAGATGGAGATTGGAGATACGTTTGTAGAAAGCAAGACAAGTATTCATAAACAAATACAAGCTACGGTTATTTAGGGTGAGTTACAATAAATAACACACATTCTTTGTTAATTAATCCTTACAATTACAATTGAATTAAAATTTACACAATACCTACAATTACATATGGGCGGAAACAAGAAGTATACAGAAAAGAAGGAAAGAGAATGGATTCAACTCGAGGTGGGTGTGATACTCCAGGTTGAAGTTTGGAGCATTATAAAGGTCAGAATAAACGAACAGCTGCAATATAAGGATCGATCGTTTTTATGTGGTTTTTGTAATGCTGACTATCGAAGCTTTGACTTTAAAGCTTTGAGTAACTAGCAATTTGAAGAAAAATGACTAATATAAATTGTTTTTATTGAATAATCAAATAAAAAGTATTTTAAAAAATCAAGAGAAATAAAAAAAATAAAAAAAAATAATTAACAAACTTAAGGACAAATTTAAAATCATTTTTTAGTATTTGATACTAAAAAATGTTTATTTACTTATTATCATTTATTTTAATACTTAAAAGAAAATACATATTTTTAACGTTTCAAATATTTTCACCTGTAAATATTTAAGTTTTTTTAATTCAATAAAATAATAGGAACCAATAGGTACAACAGGAAAACAAAGTCTACAGTTTTTATTTTCGATTAAACATTATGTAAAACAAATATCTGTAGAACTACAGCTATGGGTCATTTGAAGACTGTTATATATAAGTATATAAGTGAGCAAAAATTAGAAAAGAGCAAACCATGTTTATTAGTTTATTTTAGCAAACGTTTAGAGCTCTCGCTCTTCTTCAGTGCAAACAGTCACACGAAAAATTTCAAAATTGTACTGCTGTCAAATGCGTATATTAAATAGCTTTATTCCGGAAGAATCCTATATAATTATTGCTACCAATTATAACAGTTAAAACGGATGGTCGTCTGTATTCAATTATAGATCTGACATAAGCTGTCCGATCCAGTATTTTCCTTTATGCTGACGCAATTTGTCATCCGTTAAGAGACCTTCAATTATGGCAGTTCGCATGACGTGATCTGTATTTTCTATTAAATGCCCCACCGTGTTATCATTGCGGTAACGCTGTTGTTTTATATCTTTTCGGCGATTGTTTGCCTTTTTGTTAAATTTGGTGCTTCTTTTGGGCCCTGCATGTAATGCACGTAGTTTGATATATGACATGGCAGGATTTGCAATTATGCTGTCTTCGTACCGAATATTTTAATTCAGTCTTATTGCTTTGTAATTGATTGGTGTTTTTCATATCAACACAATTTGCGCATCTTTTGTCTACACAACGCTTAATTACGCTTGGGTTCTCTGCTGTTCTTGTTGTGTTCATTCTCGACGTCAAATATCGGATATTTTCACTATATTTGAAACGAATACGAACACGCGACATCTTGCTTGAGATATTTCGTGGTAATTCCTGATACACACTATCGAACTCACGTTGAAGAGAATCGAATGACGGTTTGCACTCGAATATAGCTTTGAAATTGTTGCCGTAATCTCTATTCGTTTGTTCATATAGCAATGTTTGGCGTGCTAATCGTTTCGCATGCTCAAATCGCGCTGTTATTTGTCGATAGGTGTACCCAAGTAGTAAGCACTGGTTTTTGAGCTCCTCGATTTCGCATTCGAAATCACTGCTTTTGGAACATAGCTATCTCGTTCTGATGACTTCGTTTCGTCTTGTGAGTCGCTTGACAGAAGGAGAGTGTCCGCTACTAGCGTGGATATATGATCGCGCTCATTTGAGTTTACAATAATCTTTTGTTTGCCAACCGTTATTATCCTTGTAAAGCATACTAGGATACATGTATTCAGTCCAAAAAGTACTGAAAGGCTAAGTTTCATACTGTCCAGAAAGACTAACTTTTAAGTGTCGGTGAAGTCCATGGTAAATTTCAGCTCGCAGAAACTGTTCAAAGATTGAATAAATTCGTTGAGTTCAACTTGTGAGCCTGGCAATGATATAAGTATATCATCAAAATGGCGTTTCCATATCGTTGGTGTTTTTGGGAGGTTGTTAAGGAAACTATGCTCTATGTATGTTCTATAGAGCCCTGCGTATGTTGGTCTAACGGGTGTCCCCATAGCTGTTCCTTTAATCTGTCGATAGATTTTTCCTTCGAAACCAAAAGTATTGGAAGTGAGACCCATCTCAAGAAAATTACAAATTTTGTAAATGCGTGTCTTTGACCAATTTAGTTATGTGATGATCCGCCGAATTGCGCTAACTTCTTTCTGAGTGTCCATTTATGTAAACAATGATTCTACGTATACAGTTGCTAACAGATTATCCCCTTGTTCATTTTTGGTTTCGTCAAAATATCGTTGGAAGTCATCAGTGCTACTAATGAACGAATCAGACGCTTGTAACACCGGGTACAGTTGTTCATGTAGCCAACGTGACAAGTTTTCGGTGGCTGTGTTGATATTACTAATAATTGGTCGACCGGGTGTCGGTGTAACAACTTTGTGGATCTTGGGTATTAAATCTATGTAAGTTAACTGGTCACTAATTCAATCGCATACTGCTGGGAAACTGCGTCATCAATAACACACTCGAAAATGCCGAAACGAGGCTTACCCAAATACTAAGAGATTTTTACGCACATGCTGAACGCTGTATAAACGATCCTCCTAATAATTCAGAATATGAAAAATGCACTCAAAAAACTTAAGAAGCTTCGCAAATTAACTCGATCGCCTCGCATACAACTATCTGACATTAGTAATCTGAGACTCAAGCGATTACGACGATTTCATAAAGGAGACGTTGGCAAATCAACAATCTAACAGACATGAGCAGCGTCGTTAACTTATCGAATGAGACTTTATCACCATTTCAAATTGGGGCTCTATCACTCGGATTTAATTTCGTTCCATTTAATCACTAATTCAATCGATTTAAATTTTACACAACACTAAGATCTACGGTCTATAGGTGCATGTCAAAGCTGGAAAAAACGAATGATAAATCGATAGTAAAGTCTTCACTTAACAAATACATCATGAAAACATATATACACATGAGGCCTAATAATTACAAAGGTCAGAGTATAAGCAATGAAAAGCTGAAAGCCCTTCAACAACTACGAGCAAACAGAAAAATTAGGATAACGAAATCTGATAAAATAAATAAGGTGGTGATCTGGTCTGAATGTGAATACAGTCAGGAGGCACTGCGGCAACTGAACATTTCTACATACGAGCCGATAACATTGGAAGAACATAAACGAATTGTGGAAAACGTGCACAACTCCAACATAAAAAAGATAGTTTTTTTTACAAAAAATGACCAGTGACGGAGGATCAATCATTTACAACTCAAACGATTTTGCATCAAAAACGATAAAGAATTCTAATATTTTGGACGACAAAGAGGTATATTCTTGTCATATTCAATCCGGAACAAAGGTGAGTAACATTTATGTTGTTTCTGAGGAAAGGAAATTACTTCCCCTTATCTCCAAAATGGTTAATTTGGGTATTATAACCCTTAAAAAGCCCATAGAGAGGCACATGCTTTATAATAGATTTCTACGCGAATTTGCATCAACTCACAGGAATAGAGTGATCATTAACGCCGTTGTTTATAGTGAAATTGGAATAAGGATATATTTCCCTTATCAGGACATCCTGGATAGTTACAAGAACTACTTCGACAAGAACTTTAGTGATACTGCAACTTTCGAATTAAACCTATACTGGCTTCTCTCAAAATTAGTAATCTACCTACTCAACTTGAAGAGGAGGATGTCAAATTAATAAAAAACATGTACAAACTATCTAACATTCACACCCTGTTGGGTAAGAATGGTTTCCCTCTCAACATCGGCTTCTGCTCGGCTGCCTTGGGGCAAGCAGAATTACTAGATAAAACAACCTCCAACCCTGTTATGGGTTTTAACCTTAGATTCTGGATCGCGGGGAGAGAAGAATACACCTATCCCACTGTAGCAGTTGTCATAAGTTGGGGCACTGGGCCTCCAGTTGCTCCCTCCCTGCTACATGTGAGGTGGGTTGCTCATCTTCATGCAAAGATACATATTGTGGTAATAAGTGCTTGGCTCCATCCTCATGCTCCAATTGTGACGAAAATGAACTCTAATTTTGACGAAAATGAACAGTGACGGAGGTCAATCATTTACAACTCAAACGATTTTGCAGCAAAAACGATAAAAAATTCTAATATTTTGGACGGCAAAGAGGTATATTCTTGTCATATTAAATCCGGAACAAAGGTGAGTAACATTTCTGTTGTTCCTGTAAAAGGAAATTACTTCCCCCTATCCCCGAAATGATTAATTTGGGTATTATAACTCTTAAAAAGCCTATAGAGAGGCACATGCTTTATAATAGATTTCTACGCGAATTTGCATCAACTCTCAGGAATCGAGTGATCATTAACGCCGTTGTTTATTGTGAAATTGGAATAAGGATATATTTCCCTTCCCAGGACATCCTGGATAGTTACAATAACTACTGCGACAAGAACTTTAGTGATACTGCAACTTTCGAATGTAAACCTATACTGGCTTCTCTCAAAATTAGTAATCTACCAACTCATCTTGAAGAGGAGGATGTCAAATTACTAAAAAAACATGTACAAACTATCTAACATTCACACCCTGTTGGGTAAGAATGGTTTCCCTCTCGACATTGGCTTCTGCTCGGCTGCCTTGGGGCAAGCAGAATTACTAGATAAAACAACATCCAACCCTGTTATGGGTTTTTACCTTAGATTCCGGATCGTGGGGAGAGAAGAAAAAACCTACCCTCACTGTAGCGGGTGTCATAAGTGGGGACACTGGGCCTCCAGTTGCTCCCTCCCTGCTACATGTGGGCTGTGTGGCTAATCTTCATGCAAATATACAGATCTCCATCCTCATGCTCCAATTGTGGAGGTCCACACCCTGCATTGAGCAGAAACTGTGCTACCTTCAAAAAGTACATTAATATGTTTCCCACTTCGGCCTCTAATATTCTAGTATCCTACTCCGATGCGGCGGCCTCCTCGGCCCCAACTAACTCAAGAAGTTTGACTGATTCCGAGCTAATAAAGATTATGGACTTAAGAGATGCCGAATCTAAGAAACAGACTGAGCTTTTGGTTCAATCACTTTTTTCGGCCCTGTATCAGTCGCCGTCCATTCCAGTTCAATCGGTAGTGCCAACATCTAAAAAGAGGGGGCTTCGGCCAATCCCGTCCCCTCTCTAAAGCTTGGGAAGATGATTAAGGCGAATACGACCTACAATCGGGGAAATGAAGACATTGCCCAGGGGCAAGTTCCTACCCTGGACAGGGCTGGTGGCGGGAATGGAAACCTCTCTGCACCTAGTTCTGTCTAGGTTTGCAATCCCCTAATCCAACTAGTCCATCACAATGCAGAGTACTCGAGATCATTTCTCACCGAATATCCTTCAGTGGAACTCGGGAGGTGCTTCTGCCCTTAGACTTCTATCTGATAGAGATGCAGATGCTATGTCGTTTAGGAGACGCGGTCTACCCGTCTCCCCCAGAACATTACTCGATTTATCTCTAAGTACATCTACACCCACTATACTCCGTACATAACCCCACCTCACTCCTCTTCATCTCAAGAACTCTTGATCTTAGTTAAGTGCTCTTTAAGGTCCTCACTTTTGCTAAACTACTAACTTCCAGGGGAGTTTCCCTTAGTAAGAACAGTAAACCTCTCAGTCTCGGAGACCGTAGTTGTTGGAGTAATTAGGAACGTGGAGTAAGAGGGTATGACAGGAACGAAGCGATAGCGAGGTGGGGCGAGTATCGTCTAAGAAAGGAAGGTTGATGAACGATGGGGAGCCGACAGCGATGAGACGAAAAGTAACGAGAAGAAGGCGGAGTTTGATGCGGATGTGGATGGTGGGCCAGGAGAGTTGGGCAAGATATGTGGATGTGTGGTCGAAGCGACGGAGACGAAAGAGCACTCGAACGGCGGTGTTGATTATTCGTTGTAGGGGTAGGATGATGGATTTTGGAGAATTGGCGAAAAGGCTAAGGCAGTAATCGATTTTAGGGAAAAGAAGCGATGAAAGAAGAGACATACAAGAACAGAAGTCGATAAGGGGGCGGATACGGCGGATGTCACGGAGAATTAAGTTAGACGAGCGGACCTTGTCACGGACGAAGGGTTTAAGGGAAAGGTGATCATCGAAATGGAAGCCTAAGAAAGTGAGATTGTGGACTATAGGGATGATCGATGAGGCAAAAGAAACAATGGGAGGAGATATGTTTGGTTTACGGGGGAGGATCCACATTATTTTGGACTTTTCGGGGTTTAGAACGAGATGGAGATTGGAGAGACGTTTGTAGATAGAAGAAAGACAGTTGGAGGCAGAAATGCCGATATCGTGTATGCGATGTGCGGGTGCAGTAGCATAGATTAGAATGTCATCGGCGTATTGCATGACCTTAAAGGAGTAAGGTTTGATAAACGGAGATAGATCGCCAAGCAGAAGAGAGAAAAGCATAGGACCTAGGACTGAACCTTGTGGGACCCCGCAAAAAATAGGGATGGGAGGGGAGGATGATGAATTAGAACAGACGCGAAAGGAACGGTCGGATAGGTATGAGGCGAACCATGCTACGGAGGAGGAAGAAAATCCGTAATCATAACGAAGGCGAGAAAGGAGGACGGAGTGGTCGACAATGTCGAATGCGGAGGAGAGGTCGAGGGAGATGAGAACACTATATAGAGCCTTGTCTCGAGAAATGAGTAAGTCGTTGTACACTTTTATGCATGCGATTTCTGTCGAGTGATTAGAGCGGAAAGCGGATTGGAAAGGAGGGTACAGATTGGATGAGGAGAGATAAGCGTTGATTTGTATTAAGATTAGGCGTTCTAAGAGCTTAGAAAGAGTAGGGAGTAGCGAAATGGGGCGATAGCTAGAAGGAAGGGAGGGGTCGAGCGATTGTTTTTTAAGGAGGGGACGAACGATTGCGGATTTCCAGTGTGAAGGGAAGATACGACTGCGGATGGACGAGTTAAACAAGGTTGTGAGAAATGGGGATATCGATGAGCATATAGATTTTAATATGTGGGTAGGCAGGGGATCGGCAGGTGAGGTTTTGTTGGGCAAGGACATGAGGACAGATGATATTTCTGTAGGTGAGACAGGGAGAAGATGAAAGAGTTCCGGAAGGATGAGGCTAGGCGGGGCAGAGTGGGATAGGATGGAGACCGGGGTGTGAGAGAGCAGCGTGGATACTTTAGTCTGGAGAAATGACGAATAATCATTAGCATTGATGTTGCACGGCGTAGAGGAACGAGCCAGGATTGAGTTAAAAGTATGCCAGAGAGTCTTAGAGTTGAATGAAGTGATGATTTTATGCTGCCAGAAGGAGTTGCATTTGGTACGTAGTAGGTTGAGATGAGACCGGCGAAGAGCAAGATAGGAATCACGGAAAGACGGAGTGATCGAGCGGTGATAGACTTGAAAAGCATGGCGGAGTTTACGCTTTGAGAGTAGACATTGGATGTCAAACCATGGGGCACGGTGCAAGCGACGGTGTTGGTGAGACTTGAAGGGCAAGAGAATATCGAGAGTGGATGTGAGTTCAGAGTCGAAAAGAAAGGCGAGATCGTGAGGAGATGAATATGTTATTGTGGGTAATGATAGAGACGATTTGAGTAAGGCAGAGCGGAGAAGGGAGAGGTCAAGATTTCTCCAAGGGCGACGTAGGATTGTAGGTGTGTGAGGAGGGGTGTGGTTGCGAGTGAGATCAAGGGTGATAAGAAAGTGATCGGATAGACCAGGATCAGAGATGGACAGTGAGGTGTAGGCAGCAAAATGATCGGGGACAGCGATGATGTCGAGTGCCCCACCAAGTATATGTGTGGGGGCAGTGGAGATTAGTTTGTAATTGTAGTTGGATAGAATGTTGATGAAGCGGATGGAATCTGTGGAAGAGGGGCGGTCTAGGCGGATATTGAAGTCGCCTAGAACGAGTGAAGGGATTGAGGACAAAGAACAATGAGAAAGGAGGTCAGCGAGTTCGGTAAAAAATAAGGCTGTAGGAGCTGATGAACCAGGACGGTATACAATGGCGAGATCTAGAGTGATCGGGTTAGAATAACGACAAGTGAGCAACTCAAAAGAGCAAGGACTGAAAGGGGATTGATTTTGCGAAGAGACGCTGGGTGACGCGCGAATGCGACGATGCCGCCATGATTAGAGGATTTAGAAGGGCATGAGCTGAGGGGGCGGGCGGATTCGACTAGGGAGCAACCGGTAGAGAGCAGACGGTGAATGGAAAGGTCGTCGGAATCTGAGTGCCAGGATTCGGTGAGGCAGAAGAGATCGATGGATTGCTTGGTGAATAGGTTGAGGATAAGATCGGATTTATTGAGAATAGATCTAGTGTTGAGGAGACCGAGGCGGAAACCGTGTGCTGTGGCGAAAGAGTCTAGTGGAGAAGACACATAGGAGAGATGGAGCGCCATCGAATTTTTGGACGGGTGTGGACAACTTGAAAATTTCCGTCTATGTTTCGGATGGAGAGTGATGTTTCGCCGTTTTCCTCGCGACGGCGTTTTCCAACTGGTCGTTGGATCAACGCATCACTTTGCATAGCTAGGAACAGTTATCTTATTCACAAACCACCGTCCCCACATTTCATTGCATATCTACAAATTCTATCCTCGACATTTTACTGCTTCACTCGAGGTTGTTGCTTAAGCCCTCTGTATGGAGAAGTAGCGTCAACAACTGTCCACCTCTCGTGACCATTTTCGTTGGCGGATAGAGGAGGATACGTTGCTTAGAAGAAAGTTTCACTTTGATCCGATCAGAGTGGCCTTCTATCAGGCGGCTATCCAACTCTTCCCCAGAATAGTAAATGAGAGTTTAACCGAACTTAATACCTACCTCTTTTCGCAAGCTACCGCGATTCTATCGACTACCTATAAAGGTCGCTTATTCAATCCCACTCCGATAAAACTCAAGGTTCTAGCTAAATTGCTGAACCTTCCTAATCTCTCTGCTTCCGCCAGACAGGCCCTTTTGAATGAATACCGGAGTACTAGATATAGGTTCCAGCTGGGAAGGGATAGGGCGAGGATTGCTCATCTAGACCTTCTCAGTCTTACTTTTGGAAGATATTCAAGAAGGAGAAATTTGTGTGTTGGAAGGATAGGGCATTATGTTGGATAGGCAAGATAGGCCTTGAAAACATTTTAGAGGAGTCACTAACCCTACACAACTATGGAGCCACGCAATCTCCATAGGGGTCTACTTCCTGGCACCTCCAAATCCGACGCTCCACTTTCTTCACGTGTCTGTCTGCTTTTGACAGCCGATTAGATTAGGGAGGTGGCCGTCACAATGCTTTTAGCCTCCCCATCCGATGTAGCAGGCATCAATATTAGTATGCGTGTTTTTATTCCTAAGAAAAAATCTTGCTCATGCCCTAAAGATCTGCGACCCATTTCGATTCAAAATGCCCTGGTGTCGATTTACGAAAAAGCGCTTGCGCGTAAAATCCACGACTATCTGAGTAGGCGTAATTTGATCCCTCCAGGTTTTCATGGGTTCGTCAAAGGTTGCTCGGTCCATTCAGCAGTTGGTGAGGTGAAGCAGTTTTGTCGAGATAATAGCCATCGTCTTGTTGTTGCTGTTTTCCTTGACTTTTCTGCTGCATTTGACTGCATCTCCGTTCCCTTTGTGATCTCTTCTCTCAGGTCCCTCGGGTTGCCTGCAAGAATTGTGAACAGGGTGGAAATTCTGCTGTATACCAAGCGATTTTACTATGAAGACGACCCTGATGCGCGTCAGTTCTACCTAATTACGGGTGTGGCTCAAGGCTCCCCTCTTTCTCCTATCTTATATCTTGCTGCTTCCATTAACCTATTTAAAATATTCAAACGTGAACAACGTCTAGTGGTGTACGCTGATGACACTACAGCCCTGTTCACTGAACGCAGGTGTAAATACGTAGTCTCTGATATCAGCCGTTTCTTTTCAAGATTAAAAGACCAGCTACCCCAATCCAATCTTATTTTAAACTCCGCAAAATCGCAGGTGGTAGTCTTTCATGGCCTTCCTGCAACAAAGAAAAAACTTAAGAGACTATCACTCTTGCACTCTCCACTATATTTGCCTCTAAACCACCCCCTTACCTTTACATGTCAAGTAAAATACATGGGGTTCACCGTTACGGTGGACTAGTCGGAGAAAGCTGATCTGGATAGACTTCAGCGTATCCTGAAGAAAGCTAGGTGGGCCCTGGAACGGACTCAGCACCTGTCATTGAAAGGGAAAACTTAGTTGCGTCTTTGGGGCACTTGGGCTATCTCGAGATTAGTCTTCTTTTCGAGAGAACGTCCCCCAGAGCAAAGGCTAAGGTTTCTTAAGCTCATCGTCTTTTGTTTACCCAACATAGTCTGCGCCGATTGGATTCTTCGGGATGTGAAAGATCCCGGGTGGTTCAGTCGGAAAGCGGCGTGTTGGATCGGTTAGGGGGCCTCAGATCCCCCTGGATCTGAGGCCATGAAGAAGTGGTGAAGACCTCTAGAAATTTGAAGTTATAAGATGAATTAAATTTTTGTTGTTGTCCCTGTTGATGTACTTAACATTATTTTGTTATTTAAAAGAATCATTTATTTATTTATTCATTTATTTATTCATTAGTAGCACTAATGACTTCACACGATATTTTAACAAAACAAAAAAGGAACAAGATGATAATATGTTAGCAACTGTAGACATAGAATCATTGTTCACATCAATAGACACTCAGAAAGTAGTTAACGCAATTCGGCGGATCATATATAAAAAAGATTTATTTTAACGTGGCGAATGCGTGCCAGCGCGCTTACGTGACCAGAACAAACAAAAATTTAAATTATGTGTTGAGAAGGTGTGAACGGAGGAGGTGTATGAATGTGATAAATGAAGGAAGCGCGGCGGACGTCGAGAGGGAGTTGATTCCAGGCGAGCGGGGCGGCGACGAGGAAAGAACGGATACCGTAGTTGTTGGAGTAATTAGGAACGTGGAGTAAGAGGGTATGACGGGAACGCAGCGATAGCGAGGTGGGGCGAGTGTCGTCTAAGAAAGGAAGGTTGATGAACGATGGGGAGCCGACAGCGATAAGACAAACAGTTACAAGAAGAGGGCGGAGTTTGATGCGGATATAGATGGTGAACCAGCAGAGTTGGGCAAGATATGTGAATGTGTGATCGAAGCGACGGAGACGAAAGAGCACTCGAACTGACGAGTTAGTAATTCGTTGTAGGGCTATGATGATGGATTTTGGAGAAGTTGCGAAAAGGCTAAGGCAGTAATCGATTTCAGGGAAGAGAAGCGATTCAAGAAGATACATATAAGAACGGAAGTCGATAAGGGGGCGGATACGGCGGATGTCACGGAGAATTAAGTTAGACGAGCGGACCTTGTCACGGACGAAGGGTTTAAGGGAAAAGTGATCATCGAAATGGAAGCCTAAGAAAGTGAGATTGTGGACTATGGGGATGATCGATGAGGCAAAATATACAGTGGGAGGAGATATGTTTGGTTTACGGTGGAGGATCCACATCATTTTGGACTTGTCGGGGTTTAGAACGAGATGGAGATTGGAGAGACGTTTGTAGATATAAAAAAGACAATTCTAGGGAGAAATGCCGATATCGTGTATGCGATGGGCGGGTGGATGAGCATAGATGATAATGTCATCGGCGTATTGCATGACGTTAAAAGAGTAAGGTTTGATAAACGGACAGAGATCGCCAAGCAGAAGAGAGAAAAGCAGGGGACCATAGGACTGAACCTAGTAGGACTTCGCAAAAAACAGGGATGGGAGGGGGTAATGAATTAGAACAGACGCGAAAAGAACGGTCGGATAGATATGAGGCAAACCATGCTACGGAGGAAGAAGAAAAGCCGTAGTCAGAACGAAGGCGAGAAAGAAGGACAGGGTAGTCGACAATGTCGAAGGCGGAGGAGAGGTCGAGGGAGATGAGAACACTATATAGAGCCTTGTCTCGAGAAATGAGTAAGTCGTTGTAAACTTTCATGCAGGCGATTTCTGTGGATTAATTAGAACAAAAAGCGGATTGGAAAAGAGGGTACAGATTGGATGAGGAGAGATAAGCGTTGATCTGTATTAAGATTAGTCGTTCTAAGAACTCAGAAAGAGTAGGGAGCAGTGAAATGAGGCGATAGCTAGAAGGAAGGGAGGGGTCGAGCGATTGTTTCTTAAGAAGGTACGAACGATTGCGGATTTATAGTGTGAAGGGAATATACGACTGCGGATGGACGAGTTAAACAAAAGTGTGAGAAAAGGGGATATCAATGAGCATATGAATTTAAGTATGTGAGTAGGCAGGGGATCGGCAGGTAAGGTTTTGATGGACAAAGACATGAGGACAGATGAGACTTCGGAAGTTGAGACAGGGAGAAGATTAAATAGCTCAGGAGGATGAGGCTAGGCGGGGCAGAGTTGGTTAGATGGAGACCGGGGTGTGAGAGAGCAACGTGGATACTTTGGTCTGGATAAATGACGAATAATCATGGGGATTGATGTTGCAAAGCGAAGAGGAGCGAGCAAGGATTGAGTTAAATTATGCCGGAGAGTCTTAGAGTTGAATGAAGTGATGATTTTTTGCTGCCACAAGGAGTTGCATTTGGTACGTAGTAGGTTAAGGGGAGACCGGCGAAGTGCAGCATAGAAATCACTGGAAGACGGAGTGATCGAGCGGAAATCACGTCTGAGAGAGCGGTGATAGACTCGAAAAGCATGGCGGAGTCAACGCTTTGAGAGTAGGCATTGGATATCAAACCATGAGGAGAGGAATATGTTATTTTGGGATAGGATGGAGCCGATTTAAATAAGGCAGAGCGGAGAAGGGAGATATTAAGATTTGTACAAGGGCGACGTAGGATTGTAGGTGTGTGAGGAGGGGTGTGGTTGTGAGTGAGATCAAGGGTGACGAGGAAGTGATCAGATGGACCAGGATCGGAAATGGACAGTGAGGTGTATACAGCAAAATGATCGGTGACAGCTATAATGTTCAGTTCCCCGCCATGGATATGTGTGGGAACAGTTGAGATAAGCTTTTATTGTAGTTGGATAGAATGTTGATGAACCGCGTGGAAACGGTGGAAGAGGGGCGGTCGAGGCGGATCATCACAGAAATTGGTGAAAGACACGCATAGGCAAAATTTGCAATCTTCTTGAGCTGGTTATCACTTCTAATACGTTTGACTTCAGAGGAAAGATCTATCGACAGATTAAAGGCACAGCTATGGGGACACCAGTTGGACCAACATTCGCAGGGCTCTATAGAACATACATAGAGCATAGTTTCCTTAACAACCTCCCAAAAACACCAACGATATGGAAACGCCATTTTGATGATATACTTATATCATTGCCAGGCTCACAAGTTGAACTCAACAAGTTTATTCAATCTTTGAACAGTTTCTGCGAGCTGAAATTTACCATGGACTTCACCGACACTTAAAAGTTAGTCTTTCTGGACAGTATGAAACTTAGCCTTTCAGTACTTTTTGGACTGAATACATGTATCCTAGTATGCTTTACAAGGATAATAACGGTTGGCAAACAAAAGATTATTGTAAACTCAAATGAGCGCGATCATATATCCACGCTAGTAGCGGACACTCTCCTTCTGTCAAGCGACTCACAAGACGAAACGAAGTCACCAGAACGAGATAGCTATGTTCCAAAAGCAGTGATTTCGAATGCGAAATCGAGGAGCTCAAAAACCAGTGCTTACTACTTGGGTACACCTATCGACAAATAACAGCGCGATTTGAGCATGCGAAACGATTAGCACGCCAAACATTGCTATATGAACAAACGAATAGAGATTACGGCAACAATTTCAAAGCTATATTCGAGTGCAAACCGTCATTCGATTCTCTTCAACGTGAGTTCGATAGTGTGTATCAGGAATTACCACGAAATATCTCAAGCAAGATGTCGCGTGTTCGTATTCGTTTCAAATATAGTGAAAATATCCGATATTTGACGTCGAGAATGAACACAACAAGAACAGCAGAGAACCCAAGCGTAATTAAGCGTTGTGTAGACAAAAGATGCGCAAATTGTGTTGATATGAAAAACACCAATCAATTACAAAGCAATAAGACTGAATTAAAATATTCGGTACGAAGACAGCATAATTGCAAATCCTGCTATGTCATATATCAAACTACGTGCATTACATGCAGGGCCCAAAAGAAGCACCAAATTTAACAAAAAGGCAAACAATCGCCGAAAAGATATAAAACAACAGCGTTACCGCAATGATAACGGTAACGCTGTTGCCGTTATCAACGGCAACAGCGTTGCCGTTGATAACGGCAACGTTGCCGTTGATAACGGAGTAGGGTTCAACTACGTTGTTCAAATGTTCTTCGCGGTCATTCTTTAACTATTCGAAGAAACAGAGTACAAAAATTGGGCGCGATGCAATTTGATAGAAGAATTGTTGAGCTGTGGAACAACCTTGATGCAGACACCGTTGGATGCAGTTCACTTAGTGCTTTTAAAAGAAGACTACGAATGGATCAAGCAATGTTTCGTGTTGCATTTCCTTATTTTAAAAACTAATTAATTTATTTACGAACTTATTGTGAGCCAGCTATTTGAGCTAATGCTCGTATGTTGTTGAATGTATAATAATAATAATAATAACACGGTGGGGCATTTAATAGAAAATACAGATCACGTCATGCGAACTGCCATAATTGAAGGTCTCTTAACGGATGACAAATTGCGTCAGCATAAAGGAAAATACTGGATCGGACAGCTTATGTCAGATCTATAATTGAATACAGACGACCATCCGTTTTAACTGTTATAATTGGTAGCAATAATTATATAGGATTCTTCCGGAATAAAGCTATTTAATATACGCATTTGACAGCAGTACAATTTTGAAATTTTTCGTGTGACTGTTTGCACTGAAGAAGAGCGAGAGCTCTAAACGTTTGCTAAAATAAACTAATAAACCTGACAAATTTCTTTTGTATGTCTTGGTTATATTAAGTCCTCACAATTTGACAAAGAAAGTATCGAAACGTTAATTTGATTTTTTTATCTGCCCTAAGCTTGTTTTCTTTGAACAAAAACAGTATATATATTGCTCGAGATTACAAATAGCAATTCTTTCCGTATCTTTTGAATACCGATTCAAACGAAACTTAAGATTACATAGAAAGAATTGATCTACTCAATCTCGGTTTCTTACAGTCAAGCATCCGAAATTTTAATCCTCTGGTTGTTAATGATGGTCTGTATTGCAAATTGTAGGATTTAAGAGCTAACGCCACCAATAATTTAAGCTAGATGTCGGAAATGCATTTTCACAATGTCACAGAGGCAGCCGAAACGGCGTGTGATAGTTCATCTTACTGACGATGGCTGCCGCTATCATATGACCGTCTAGGAGTGACGAGATTGTGCAGGCTGTAGAATATGCTCCATAAGGAATAATGATGTAGTACCCGGTAACACTCATCAGTAGAATGAAGTATCCCATGGACGTTTCGGTTGCCTGTGTGACATTGTGAATGAAGGCGTTTCCGACACTTTGTTTAATTGACTGAAGCTCACGCTCTTTGCGAGATCGAATTGCTGTATGTGCGGTCCATCCTTAAACACTAGGCAAAGGTCGTTGCTGAATTCTCGCTGCACTCGTTGGATCCTTAATGGATACGGCATGTTTAATAAATGTTATATTATATTTTTAATGTCTGTATCAATGATCTCCCATCTGTAATTCGTTCTGATGTCGTTATTAGTGTTGGTCCAATATGTCGATTGGATTGCAAATTATTTAAGTTCACGCTCTTTCAAAGTACGTGTAGGTACAGATATGTCCAACTCATTCGCTATTCGTTCTGGAGTTCCACAGGGTGTTGTTATCTCACCACTTCATTTATTATCTACATCAATGATCTCCAATCAGTAATTCGTTCGAATTTCATTTTGTATGCTGACAATGTTAAGATATGGCGGCGTATTAGAGATGGGAGGGACATTAAGAACTTTCAAGATGATTTGACATGTCTAGAAAGACCATTGCAACTGGTCATTCCCACTGGTCGTTTCGGTTGCCTGCGTGGCATATTGAATGTAGACGTTTCCGACATTGTAACATGGTGACTAAAAGTCGTGAATCAAAGTCCATTCTTTCAAGCAACACCATTTTCTATAAATGCCGAATTTTGTAAGAAATCCCGGACCGTTGTCTACTCAGCACATCCGTGCACTACATTTATTATACATGCCGTATGCATTATGGATCCAACGAGTGCAGCGAGAATTCAGCAACGACTTTTGCCTAGTGTTTAAGGATGGACCGCACATACAGCAATTCGATCTCGCAAAGAGCGTGAGCTTCAGTCAATTAAACAAAGTGTCGGAAACGCCTTCATTCACAATGTCACACAGGCAACCGAAACGTCTATGGGATACTTCATTCTACTGATGAATATTACCGGGTACTACATCATTTCGATGCTGAAATGGTCGTCTAGATGTGAAGTGGTGACTGAAAGTCGTGAATCAAAGTCCAGCAGCGGAATCAAACATGTGCTAATGACGTATTTCCTCTGATGAAATTTGATATCTAGTATTATATTCCAATACAGAGTATATTATTTATTATCCATCCATAAAAATTTGCTGCTAATGATTTTAAATTTGTTTTTAATATTATTGTGTTGATTTATATATTTTACTATTTTCTGCTTGATGTTATTTTTATAGTAACCTAGTTTAAAATATGTATCTATTAAATTATTTAAATGATTTTGAAGAAAACCAATATCATTACAAATTGTTGCAATTCTTAAAATTTCATTATTTAATGTATTATATTTTATATTATATGGTATGCATGAATGCTCATGCAAAAATATGTTTCTTGTAAATTTAAATATGTCATATGTACGATATAAATTAATAGTAGTTTTAATTTGTGTTATTTAACTCTTTTTATTATTATTTTAATTTTTATTTTTTTAAATAAAAAATAAAAAAAACTGGCCTGCTGTAAGAGGATCTTCAATACCTTATAAAGAACATAAAAGTTAAACATTTTGCCTCCTATTCTCAGATAAGAATTGTTGATTTACGCTTTCTTTGAGTGCAATCCATCATTTTATAGATTCTAGCGAAATTCATATAACGAAATTATTTTTAAGCAATGAACATCGATAAAAATATAAAGTTCGTAGATAAACCCGGAAGATGCCAGTTTTTCTGTGAAAGAAAACGTCGACCGTGTTCAATGTATCCGGTCTTTGGAGCTGCTTATTGTGTTCATCATCTGAGTACAGACAGTGATCTTACGCAAGTAAGTGCCTAATAACAAATTTAAAAAGCTGCTATCTTTATTCTATTGTCAAACTGCAGTCTAACCTATTTTTGAATTTCGAATTTTGGCTGTTGACCAGAATAGCGACAAACTCGGTAATTGTTAATAGTCCAGCATTATCAATGGCTTCTAATTATAAAATTTATTTCAAATTCGTTTATTTATTATAATTTATTTCAATATTTAATGGTTTACCAATCAAAATCAATTTTCAATTTGTTAATTATCAACAAAATACAGACAATGTATGCTAGTGATGCTTTTCAATACCTAAATTCTAGCTTTATTTTCTAGCTTATTCTTACTTTGATTTTATTTTTATAAAATCAAAATAATTATTAATAATTATATAATTATAAATTTTGAATTAAAAAATCATAAACAATAATTATTTATTTTAAAATATGAAATTCGATAGTTCCGTGTTCACTGGCGTCACTTATTCTTAATACACCGTATAATTAAGGCATTCTTATGGATTTAAATCAGTTATCTCATTATTAAATTTCATAATTTTGAATTATGAAATTTGATATCTCCGTGTTCACTGGTTTTCAAAATTAGAATTTTAAAACCAGTAAAATTAGAATTCGGTTTTTAAAATTAGAATTTCAAAAACCGAATTCTAATTTAAGTTTTTAATCGTAATTTAAAATATTTTTCAATTATATTATTAAATGATTTTGTAGAAAATCGAAAGCATTCTTCTAAAACAAATTTTTAATTTAGAAATAATTTAATTTATAATTATTTTTTTATGAAATACGCAAACTCAGGATATTTTAATCAGAATATATTTATCCTGATGACCTCTAATCCTTATTCGAATACATTGTATATTATTTATTAGTAAATTCATAAAAATTGATTTTTATTTTAAATTTTAATTCTAAATTAAATCGTTATAAATGTTAACTGTAAATCAACTTTTTAATCATTTATTATTTATCTCTATTTTTAATTTATAGTATAAAATACACAGACTCAGTTAGCTGATATGATTTATTCAATAATCCAATATAGCATATATAGCGCATAAATTTAAAAAAATATATAAATTATTGATTATTTATTATTTTTTATTCAATAATCCAATATAGCATATATAGCGCATATATGTAGCATATATAGCATATATATAGCATATATATAGCATATATATAGCATATATATTGATTATTTATTATTTTTACTATTAATTTTTTTGTGTTTGACGGGCCTATTTGCGGGAACCCTTTGTATGTTCGTAACCAATTTATTTATATATAAAAAATAATATTTTTCAATATTACTTTTATTATATTATTATATTATTATAGTAATTATCAATGTTATTACTTTCAACATTATATTACTTTTTTACTTATCATTTTAATATAAAACATTCATTCTTGTATATTTCGTTCTTGTCAATGAAATAAAAAAGTTTTCGGTTTTAATATTATAAAATAAAATTCCAGACAAAAATTCTTATTTTTAAAAATAATAAAAATAACAAAAATAATAATCTTAGATAATTTATTTAAAATAATAACCCTCTGCCGCCACGGGCGATGAGGGAGGATCAACATCAAAACGTTATTACAACACTATAACGTTAATAGGCAAACATCTATCAAATTAATAATACTAACGCATTGGTCGTTAAGCTGAATAGGGAAAGTGTTTTTAAATAAATGCAAGTTCAAGCATGTAAGAGCTGTCGACATATACATAAACAATATTTACAAATACAAGCGGATTCTCGTGTATGGCACATTATCCATTTGAGCAAACTTTTTATGAAAACCGTCAAGAGAAAATCTTATTATACATGTCACTTTCTTTGACTACCAAACTTCCAAATGTTTGGGAATTCAACTATTGGCGTGAATTGGATATCACTATCCAGTAAGAGTTGCTTAGAATTCCAAAGAAATCCAACACGAATTCCAACACGCTAACGAAACGCCGCAGTCTCTATTAAGGAGAAACGTCTTTGTAGGATAAACGACAAGGGTTGCTCTCTAGTAAGATAAGCTAATTTCGAAGACAAAACCTTGCGGGACAAGCAAAAGAAGAATTTAAGGAAATTCCATGTTATTCTATCAATTTGCTCAAAATTTTGAATAGACAAATCCTGCCAAATAGCCAATAACCCATATGTAACCCTTGGAAGAAACATCATTTGAAAATATTTCATATATGTAGGATAATTTGTTGAACATAAAAGATTGATCGTACTCATACAAGAAGCAACCTTACATGCAATTATATCAAAATGATTAGTAAAACTCCACTTAGAGGACAAATTAAAGCCAAGATAGCAGAATTACGTGCACATTTGCAAACTCATACCTTCATAGGTAAAAACATCATTTCGTGATAACCTACCACTTCGTCGGAATTTTAACACTTTTGTTTTCCCTAGATTAACCTGCAAATTATTCGCCATACAATACGGTTTGAGCCTAACCAATGCTGAACTCACATCGCCTATTTTCTACGAATATATAACCAGATAATCTGCATATAAAATACAAGGAGAGTCAGATTCATTTATACATGCTGGCAGATCATATATAATTAGACTGAACAAAAGCGGGCTAAGATGATCACCCTGAGGAACGCCCTTAATTTGTTGAAAATAATCTGAATATTTAATTTCATCAAAGACTTGGACAATGTGAAGAGAGAGAACCTTATGCAGTAATGTATAATATTGCCCTTTAGGCTAAGTGTGTTTATTAATTTTCGGAGAAGCAAGTCTTTGTCCATGCAATCGACTGGCTTTGTAAAATCTACGAAAACGGCGTGCAAAGGAAGATGATTTAAATGCCCTTCTTCTACAGCTTTTCTTAAGATGGAGACAGCACTTGTGGTAGAGAAACCTGGTCGAAAATTATGTTTCTCGATTGGGAGAAAGTTTGATACATTGATTGCAAGTCTACGGCTTACGACAGTAGCAAATAACTTTAATGGTTGACTTAGTATTATTATTAAAATAATAATACTAAGTCAACCAGCCCCGCGTGGCCGAATGGTGGAGGCGTGTGCATTGCAAACTTTATGTACGGGGTTCAAACCTCGAGCATGCACTCTCTATTGACTTCTCTGTAAGCACACGTCAAAGCCACAAGATCGCGTTGTCGAAAGACGTAGGGGCACCCGGTGATGAAGCGGGACCACTCTTCATTAAAATAATAATAAATTAGAAATTGATAATAGGCGACTTTAACTAAGTTTTCTCTCCAAATACACAATATCTAATTCGGAAAATCAGACTTGCAACTGGATTGATGGTATGTTATTTATCTCTCAAATTGATAATAGACGACTTATTATTAAGAATATAATATATAGCTATTACAAAGTTATTATATAGTTATTACAGAGTTATTATATAGTTATTACAGAGTTATTATATAGTTATTATAATTATTATATAGTTTTTATAGTTATTATAGTTATATAGTTATTATAGTTATATAGCTATTATAATTATTAATATAGTTATAATATAGTTAACTATTAATATAATATATAATATATAGTTATTGTAATAACTATAAATTTGAAATGGAAGAAGATTATGGGTTTAGTATTTATTATTAAAAATATAATAAAAGAAAAAAATAAGAATTTATGCCTGGAATCATTATATTCAAATAGAATAAATGAATTAAATAATTTATTTAAATGAATCAATAATTTTTTAAATAAAAATAATATTAAGTAAAATATTTTTAATTTGTTTTTTAATAATACAACAGAATGTGTTCTAGTGACCAGTTATTAGTTATCAGTTCCTCTTAGTGACATATATTCCTTATTCTTATTCATCGTATGTTATTTATTAGGAAATACGGTTTCTAACAACAATTATTTGTATTAGAATAAGATACTATATAGTTATTTCAGAGGAAATACATCATTAGCATGTATTTGGCCCCGCTGCTGAGTTTGGTCAAAGGATAGGGGCCAAGACCTAATAGCATAGCAGTTCATCCTGATGACCTCTAATTCTTATTCTGATATATCGTGTGTTATCTATTAGTCAATTCATAAAAATCGACTTTTATTTTAAATTTCAATTTTTTATTTTAACTTGATTTAAATATAAATTATATAGAATCTTATACAAAATCTTATTTGGGGAAAATTTACTAATAAAATTAATTTGGTTTTTGATATTCGGGAGTAAGCCAAGAGATTACTAAATTGACTCCGAAAGAAATATTACGATATATGAAACTTAGTTATGCTGATTATGAAAGAGATTACTATCTTATGCTGATTATGAAATCGGTCAAACCCGGAAACGTAGCATCTACCTCACGATAGGAAGTATGTACCATTATGGGGTTATTGCCGGGACTTACAATAGAAGTAGATGGAATATTAAGACACATTTCACATCCATGCCCTACTCTAACAAATACGCATCGCGAAAGATCAATAATGAAATCCGAATTAATTAGCTCTTAATGTCGAACACCGAAATTAGTGCAATCACACGCACCTACAACAATTTATTAGTCAATTCATAAAAATTGACTTGATTTAACTTGATTTATTAGTCAATACATAAAAACCGACTTTTATTTTAAATTTTAATTTTAAATATTGACTTGAAATAAATATAAATCGTATAAAATCTTCTCTAATTATTTATTATTTATCTTTATTTTAAAGTTGTTTAAATTAGTAAGCCGACCCTGAACTTACATCCACTCTCGATCTTCTCTTGCCCTTCAAGCCTAACCCTCACCGTCGCTTGCACCGTGCCCCGTGGTTTGACATCCAATGCCTACTCTCAAAGCGTCGACTCCGTCATGCTTTCGAGTTTATCACCGCTCTCTCAGACGTGATATCCGCTCGCTCAATCCGTCTCTCCGTGATTCTTATCTTGCTCTTCACCGGTCTCATCTTCACTTTCTAAGTACAAAATGGAACTCCTTCTGGCAGCATCAAATTAATACTTCATTCAACTATGAGTATCTCTGTCATACTTTAAACTCAATCGGTTCTCGCTTCTATTCGTCTTGTAACATAAATCCCCATGATTATTCGTCATTACTTTAGACCCAAGTATCCACGTTCCTCTCTCACAACCCCGCTTCCATTCCATCTCACTGTTAATCGCCTCGCATCATCCTCCCGGAATTCTTTCATCTTCTCATCGTCTCTCCTGTCGAATTCTTATCTGTGCTCATGTCATTGTCAATAAAACCTCACCTGCCGATCCCCTGCCTACCCCCATACTTAAATCCATATGCTCATCGGTATCACCTTCTCTAACAACCTTGTTTAACTCGTCTACCCGCAGTCGTATCTTCCCTTCACAATATAAATCAAACATCTTTCGTCCCAACCTTAAGAAACAATCGCTCGACCCCTCACTTTCTTCTGGCTATCGCCCATTTCACTCCTCTCTACTCTTTCTAAGCTCTTAGAACACCTCATCTTAATACAGATCAACGTTTATCTCTCTTCATCCAATCTAAACCCTTCTTTCCAATCCACTTTCTGCTAAAATCACTCTACCCTAATCACCTGCATGAACATTTACAACAACCTACTCGTTTCTCGTGACAAGGCTCTATATAGTGTCAATCATCTCTATAGTCCACAATCTCACTTTCTTAGGATTCCATTTCGATGATCATATTTTCCTTAAACCCTTCGTCTACGACAAGGTTCGCTCGTCTAACTTAATTATCCATGACATCCGCCGTATCAGCCCTCTTATCGACTTCCGTTCTTGAATGTATCTTCTTTCATCGTTTCTGTTCCCTAAAATCGATTACTCTTTTCACCAATTCCCCAAAATCCATCATCCTACCCCTACAAAGTATCACAACTCCGCCGTTCGAGTGCTCTTACGTTTCTGTCGCTTCGACCACACATCAACATATATTTCCCGACTCGTTTGACCCACCATTCACATCCTCATACAACTCCGCCTTCTTCTCGTAACTTTTCGTCTCATCGCTGTCGGCTCCCTATCGTTCATCAACCTCCATTTCTTAGACGACACTCGCCCTCCTCTCTACCACTGCGTGCCCGTCATACCCTCTTACTCCACGTTCCCAATTACTCAAACAACTACGGTCTCCGATTCTTTCTCGTCGCCGCCTTACTCGCCTGAAATATGCTCCGACTCCTCGTCCGCCGCGCTCCCTCCTTTATTATATTAAAATGCCGCCTCCGTACTCAGCTCCTCGACACATAATTTAGATTTTATTTTTTGTTGTTGTGGTCAAATTTAACAAATTTAATAAAATATTTATTCATATATTAATAGCATTTATTTACGATAAAAATACCTTTAAAATTGCATTCAATAAATTAATAAATGTAGTTTTGTAAACAAAACTTAATTTTCAAGTATCTTTCCTGATTAAATTGAAATTAAGATGATCGCACACTTACGTAATATGTGATGTGTCTAATAAAGCATTAACTTATAAATAACGAATAATTTTCTAAATTTTCCTTAAGCACAATCGTGTTCAATGTCCATTAGATCCTAATCATAAAGTTCGTGAAGATAAGCTAGAGAAGCACCTTCATGTCTGTACAGCTCGTAATGAACATTCTCGTCCAGTTACAGTAGCACGTGTACCACTTCTTCAAATGGATGACAAGACCGTACATTATCAGAGATGGATAAAGGTTTTGAAGCTTCTTGAAAATTATTCAGTTTTACCGGAGAAGTTACAAACGGTTTTCGAAAACTCTATTTCATTAAGCGACAATGAAAAAAGCACTAAACAATGCCAAGCTTTGGCCGACATTATTTATTCAAGATTTTATAACCGAAACATTACCAGATACTGTTTTGTTGAAGTTGGCGCTGGAAGAAAGGCAGGTTTATCTCGTTCGATTTCGGAATTATTTCCAAACTCCGAGTTTATTCTAATAGATCGACAATCTTTTAAGTGTAAGCAAGATAATCTTCTGAAATTAGCAAATTGTAAATCAGTTCAACGCATCAGGAAAGACTTGAGTAATTTTGATTTTAAGGATCTTGTTACACATATTGAATTTAATGATGAAGCACCGTTTGTTATTGCTGTGGGTAAACATCTTTGTGGTACGGCCTCTGATCTACTGATACAAAAGGTTTTGCAGGAACCCGGGTCAAAGGACACAGTGTTTGTTGGCGGTCTTGTTCTAGCGTTCTGTTGCTATCAAAAGTGTGTGTCACTCGAACAATTTACAGGTAAATCGTTTTTCCAAAAACACAATTTGGATCAAGGAGATTTTCAACTACTATGTTATCTTTCAAGTTGGAGAGCTACTTTTATAAATGGTAGGAAATCGTTTAATTGTGATCATTGTAATTTAGTTTTTGTTCTTATTAATAGTTCTAAATAGTTCTTAACATCTCTTATTAATAAATTAGAGATGATAAATCTCTTATTTATTGAGCACTCTCTTATCCCGAGCGCTCATCGACGATTATTGTAGTCTTGTCTAGACTAACTGCATTTTCAATTATCAACGCTGCACTCCGTTATCATATAGTCTCAATTGAAAGCAAAATGCAACCCAAATTCAACAATATTCCATTTATAAATTAGATTGTGGCCTTATTAATAGTTCTTATTAAGATAGTTTTTATTAATTTATTTTAAATTAATAAATTAATTAATGATTCTTATTTAATTTAGATATTATTTTTTAATAGTCCAAGTATTTTATACTTGGACTATTATTTATCAAAAATAATTATAAATAATAAATAATTATATAAGATTTTAAAGAATTTATATTTATATAACGATAAAATTTATTAAATCAAAAATAAAGGTAAATAATAAATAATTAAATAAGATTTAATACAATTATTATTAAAATGATAAATCTGAAAATATAGTAATTTGTTTTTACTTCATATATTCTGCCTGTCTTTTTATCATTGTTTTATATGTCTTATAAATTCCGTTTGGAATTTATAAGACAAGAATTTATAAAAAAATGTAATCAAATTTCGATTTTATATGTATTATAATATTCAAAGATTTAATATTGAATATCAAAACCGGAAACAAAGTTTCCAGTTTGATTAGATGAATTTTGGATATATTTCTACTCTAATCAGATCAGACAACTGAGACTTTATATTATACTATAAATAAATTAAAAATAAAGATAAATAATAAATGATTATATTATATTATAATTATATAAGATTTATATTCATATCAATTTAAAATTTAAAATTGAAATTTAAAATAAAAGTCAATTGTTTTGAGTTGACTAATAAAGAACATACCTTGTATTCAAATAAGGAATAGAGGACATCATGATGAAATGCTATGCGATAAGTCTTCGGCCCTTAATCCTCGACCCAACATAGGAGCAGGGCCAAATACGTGCCAATGACGTATTTATTCTGATAAAATTTGATTATTTGGTGTATCTTATTCTAATACAAAGTTTAATATTTATTATCCTTTAATATATTTTCTAGTTTATGTTTAGACTCCGTGTATATTGGCCAGGTTAACGCGTAACCTGACCAATAAACTTTTAATATAATACCTTATGGATTATATATTTATAAATTTTATTTATAAATCACACATTTTTTTAAATAAACCTTTAAGTAAATAAAAGTTTAATAAATCCAAAGTCACAAATTCAGATTATGTGGTATAGCGATTAGATATAGTTGCATATAGCAATTGATCCCACAAATTCAGATTATGTGGTATAGTTTCATAGCAATTGATCCTTTCATGACTATTAAAAATTGTATACTATTGTTTGGCTATTGTAATTGAGGACCAAGTATGTCATAGCGTTGAAAACGAGATATGCGGTACATTTCAGCTTTGTAATTGATTTGAAATAGCATAGAGTAGTAGTTTTGCTCCTCTATTTCAAGGAAATTAACGAAACTTTATAAAGTAATAATTCGTAATTAAAATGAATTAAGTTAGATGTGCAAACTTCTAAGTGCAAACGTGCCAAGATGCACTTTCACTTTGGGAGTGCAAATGCACCAACGATGAAGATAATTCATTTTCAAAGTATATTCATATTTTATACTTAATGTATTCAGCTATTTACATACATCTGATTGATTAAATAAAAATAATAATAATTTATTATTTATTAAATAATAAATTTAAAATACGCTGCTTTATTGAGTTGATGATGAGTTGAAATTTATTTGTTGACTGATGTATCTTCTATAACAATCTATTTATAGCTATTGATTATTCTAGAATAAAAACATATTTATTACTTAAATTACAAACACTCATTAGTTCTATAATAATTATTAATTAAAGAACAGTTGGTCAGTGCTCTTTGTAGCACTGACATGCTTTAAGTAACAAACAAAAATTCGAATTTTTGTGTATATTGTCATTTGTAACTCGATTTTGTGTGAATTGTCATCTCGCTGGTCGTTTACTGCTCATTTCAAACTGAAATTGCGCATAGTATACTAATATGAATATATTTTATACTTATCTTTCGACGAAACGTGTCGTTTCTTCAAAATCGCGCTATCGTCAATTGTGAGTTATGGACTGGATGCATTCTGAAATGATATATCGACTTGGAACTTGAACCAGATAGATGTTTCTCTATTGCGTTAAATAAAGAGGGTGGTAGGCTTATTTCCCGAGTGCTCATCGACGATTATTGTAGTCTTGTCTAGACTAACTACATTTTCAATCATCAACAGCTGCACTCCGTTATCATATAGTGTCAATTGAAAGCAAAATGCAACCCAAATTCAACAATATTCCGACTTATACCCAATCTAATTAGATAAATCTTTTATCTTTTAATCTCTTTGAAGATAAATAAATAAATTTTTAATTGATTATTTCGCAATAAATTAAATTATATGATGTCATTTAAATTAGAAGAAAGATGACAAAAACCAACGCAAAATTTATTGAATTGAATATTTCGATGCCTAGCTGGCATCATCTTCAGCAATTGTAATTTGCTTGAACAGTTGTAAATTTTCTTATTATATGATTTCGATTACTCAATTTAGCCTAATTGATATGTAATTGAATTTTAGAAACACCCACGCGGTATTTCTCAAAGTTCAAAAGTTATCTAAAGATTTATGAGTCAATTAACAACTTGTAAATAAATAGGATTTTTTAATTTATATATAATATTTTTCTCTACGTCCAGTACACTCGGATATTGAAGACGAAACTACAATGGACCATATAAGCAAAGAATTCAAAAGGATGAAGTAAGCAGTGTTTATGAATAGTGGCAGATTGTTTTTAATTAACATACGTAGATATGCAATGCATGACTTTATTCCTAAAATTGTACTAATTTGGTATTTTCCTTTTACTTATCGAAAATGACTTGTTAGCTTACGAAATTCCTACACCGAATAATACTTTTTGATTTTGTAATGTACGACGAATCATCTGGATTCACGTTTCGTTATTAAATGTAAAGTTCAGTTAATTTATGACAGTAAATGATATTTATGAAATTAAACGATAAAAATCAATCAACGATAAAATTATTAACGAATCCAAGGTGCTTTCTGAATTAGTAACGTTTGGTCAATAATACATTTTTCGAAATAAATTAATAAATTGTGTATCAGTTAATATTTATTAAATATCAACAGTAAATGTTTAAATTAAATTTTAAACTTTTAAATTAATCAATACTCAATTTTTGATTTCCCAAACCCGATCGCGACGACTGTTGAAATATCATTTTATTTTTAAATAGTTAGTTATAATTAGTCTGTAAACCCAATTCGTCTGAAAATGCACTGAGTCAATATTTTATTTTTACATAGTAAAAATAAAATACCCTATAAGATATAAATATTGAATTTAATTAGTTAATCAATCAAATTGAATACATTTCGGCTTTTTATTTAGCTTTCTTTATTTTTTCTTTCTTTTATTGTAATCACTTATAATTTTATAATGTGAGGCAAATAAATCTATTAATAAATTATTAAATTATTTAATTATTTAATTTATTATCATGGTATCATATATATACCAGGTTCTTCGGGATAATATACCGAGGCCTGACTTGCTATAGATTATATAAGAGAAAATAAAAAAGGACACGAAATATCAAAATGGTAGTCGTTGATATATGTCTGCTAATTGCATTTTTGATGCTACTGGGCAATCGATAGTATTAATTACGGATTAGTGACATTGTAACACACTGAGAACTTTCTTAACAAATATCCACTTGACTCTGTATATTTATCGAAAGTTTATAACCTACAAATCAGGCCAGAATGATGCATTGCAAATGAAACTACAGGTTCTAACATAATTGGGAACTAACGCATAGCGTCGACAACATTGCTATATTTGGAGTTAGTGACATAGCTTTTACACTCTTACATATATGATTTGTATGCCGTTTTGATGATTGGTATACCATCTTGTATACCATCAAGATGTTTTCCATCTTGATGTTAACATTATCTCCAAATATTTATACAAGTTGGAACAACGTGTACGTTGTTTTATGTCGGTGTATATTTCCTTGTTAGTGGCCTTCTATTCGATATTTAAAAAACCCAGTCTTCTCCGTATCCCCCACTAACTTATTTGCAACACAATCATAAAGTCTGTCAAGAACATTTTTACCAGATTCAACTGATAGATACTCAATCGACTATCACAAACAGGTGATAGTTGATTTAATAGTCATCAGCAGACATTGTGATTAGTGCCCATGGTGAACTTTCTAGTAGGCATCTCGAAAAGTCTGATATGAACAAAGAAAATAATATGGGACTGAGAGGACTTCCTTGTAGAACACCACAAGATTGCATTAGATAAGCAAAAACTACAGAGAATCTCAGGTAGTTATGATCCACTATGGCATATATTATAGTAACCATGCGACCATGCATATCAAGAATATATCTAAGCTTATCTAGTAGAAGGAATAAATTCCGTGCTAAATGCCTTCTGAAGGTCTACAAAAAATGCCATAAGCACTTACTATATCTGATATCATTGACAACACTATCTGTCTGGCATGTGCTAAAGCCATTGCTGTTGATCTGTTTGGTAGAAGGTATATTGGTCATCAGACAGAACAATCCCACCAAAAGAAATCAAGCATTTTACAATTACAGATGAGAACTTAGGTCATTTAGAGCGATACCACGATAAGAATTTGAATTATTTAGATTTCCTGAACCTTTGTACAACATTCTTAAGGTAGATAGTTTTTAAGAACTAGGCAGTTGTGCAGACATAAAAATACAATATGTATCCTTCAGCTGTTCAGTAGATACTGTATACAAACAAATTTCTTTGTTGTTTGAAAGGTTCATTAGAGCGATACCACGATAAGAATTTGAATTATTTAGATTTCCTGAACCTTTGTACAACATTCTTAAGGTAGATAGTTTTTAAGAACTAGGCAGTTGTGCAGACATAAAAATACAATATGTATCCTTCAGCTGTTCAGTAGATACTGTATACAAACAAATTACTTTGTTGTTTGAAAGGTACATGTAAGAATCCTCGAAAATGTGAATCCAATCTTTTAAAATATATTGACGATAATGAGGAATGACTTCTATCTGCTTTTGATTTCTATGGATACTTATGTGCGTTTTCTATCATAAGGATTTCTTTTTTCAATTCGAAATTGTAGAGGAGATCCCGTATTTTACTTTAAAATTATAATTTTAGTATAGAGTACATTACCGAGATCTTGGCTTAATCGCTTATGTAATTTATTAAAGTATATCACTTTTTCATATTTACGGTATGTTTAAGGATCATTTCATAACTTAGTTTTATCTCTCCGTTTTTCATTAGGAGTGAGGTCTTCGCAATTGAGTTGATAGGAAATCGAGATAAATCTACTTTTCTACTTTGATGAGTTTTTGTTACAAATGAAGAGGTTTTTGGAGGATCTTTAACGTCAAGGTAAATTGTGACAAGTCTGTTTTCTCATTAGAGATTTGGAGGAAGAGACGTCAATAATTGAAAATGCTTCGATAGGTCAAGGACGCTGGTCGAGTTGTGATTTCTCTAGAATTAATTCGAAATATTAAGGCGTGATGTTACACACATATGCAGGAAACAGTCTTATGCATTCAAATTCTATGAAGCATAAGTTGACAACAATATAAAAATGTAATATGATGTGCACATAGTTTCCGTTTGAAGAAGAATGCCAAAACCCTCTAGATATAGCCTCAATCATAATATTTCTACATTATGAAAAAGTGCAGTCAATTGAGTGAATATACTGTATTTTGTTATTGTGAGATTTGGTCTTTATGGCTATCAACTGATGTAGTAAATCCCTGAGTATGGTTGTCAAAATTAGAAGATAAAGATAAATTTCTAAAATCTAGTCATATTTTTAAATTCAGTATCCTTGAACTACGGGGTAGCGTCAACTCGATTTTTTTAAAAGCGTCAACTCGCAAAAAATTTATAGTAGATAAGAAGAAAATTTATCAGGATTTATGTTACAAGGTGTAGATGGGGGTAGCGACAACTCGCCATATTGTGAGTTTTTATTGAAATAGGCGTCAACTCACAAAAATTAACTATAATATTTAATTTTTAATAATTATTAATTATTAAATATTATTTAATTATTATTTATAACAAATTATTTAGTGCATTTGAATCATTTTTTAAATAAATGCTTAAAAATAAAGATTTGCAAAAAAGTTAAGAGTTATTTATTTTGAACCTACATGTGAAAGATTTATCGAGTGCATCAAGGCAAGCCATAGGTTCAAAAAAATCAAAATTTCCAACGATAATCCTAAGTTTATCTTCTTTAAATTTTTGTTAATCTCGAATAAACTGCCTGTACTTCTGATTATTGAAAACTTGCTTTTCTTCTTCACCGAACACCTCATAAATTCTGCAATATTCGGATGTGCAACATGGGTTCGAAATTTTAAAATTATGTTCCAAGCTTCAGCACAGTTGGTTGTTCTCGGGACATTTAAAGAAACCTTTAGATTAACATTCTAAAATTTAGATTCAAATAAAGGCTTTTTGTTGGGATCATCTAGGTGTTGGGCTCATCTAGGTGCTGGGCTCATCTAGGTGTTGGGCTCATCTGTAAATATTCATACGATTACTTCACTAAGGGATAATAGAGTGCCTCGTTTCTCCATGGGGCGCACAAGTCTTAGTTGTGAAAGGGCAAAACAACAAGACTCATATGGTAGTCGATTATTCATCGACCATCAATCGTTATACACAACTCGATGCATATCCATTACCAAATATAACGGAAATGATCATCGAAATGAACAAAGTATTCTCTTACGTTGACCTATCTCAAGCGTATTATCAAGTCCCCATGACGTTTCATGATCGAATTTACACAGCATTTGAGGCTGAACATGAACTATACCAATTTACGCGTATGCCATTTGGTGTACCGGTATTTCAACGTATCACGTGCAAACTAATACGTGACAACGACTTGAAAGGAAAGTACGCTTATCTCGACGACATCATTGTTTGTGGACGAAACTTGGAAGATCATGATACAAACTTGCAAAAATTTATGAACACGGCCGAAAGTTTCAACCTGACTATCTCACAAGATAAATCAAGATTTCGTTCCAACTACTTGAAATTTCTTGGATTGAAGATGCTAAAATTTCACCGGATAAAAATCGAATGAAGCCCACTTATTGAGATGGGCATTTCAGAAGATAGAAAAGCTCTTGCCAAAATGATGGAGTTATTTGTTACTATAAATGAATCACGAATTATTCACAAAATATTCGACCTCTGATATGTAACACCGATTTTCCGTTGAAGTCATCGTCAGTAAAATTCATACAAAATTTAAAGGAAGAGATTGTATCATCTAGTTTAGCTACATATGATCTCACTGAACCGCCACTGTCGAAACAGACTTTTCAGGCCACATCATTGGTGCGGTGCTCAACCAGCCGATAGAATTTTGTTTAAAAACACTACCTTTCTCAGCTCGGAATCAATCAGGTATCGAAAAGGAAGCGTGTGCTTTTGTGGAAGCACTAAAATACTGGAAACATTATCTGCTAGGTTGATCATTTAAGTTTATCACTGACCAACGTTCAGTAACATTTATGTTTTCTAAAAGACATAATAATAAGACTAAAAACGAGAACATTTCTCGCTGGCGACTTAACTTATCTCCTTTCCAATACGACATTATGTATCGACGCGGAACTAAACATCTTGCGGCCAATTTGTTTTCAAGAACGAAGAACACATTAGCATCGATTAGTAGTAGCTACCCATCGCTCAAGGCTGTACACGAAAGCTTATGTAACCCTGGAATCACAAGGATCTTGCATTACGTTTGCAGTAACCATATTCATTTTAACAAAAACGATATTGAGTATGTAATCAATTCATGTAAGACATGTTCCTTATGGAAGCCGAGATTCTTTAAGCCATATTATCGTCCAATGATCAAAGCTACTCAAGTATTTGAGAGATTAAATATGGACTTAAAAGGTCCCCTTCCGTCTAACAATCTAAACCTGAATTTGTTTTGTCTAGTTGATGAATTTCCGCGATATTCTTTCGCTATACCCCGTGCTCAGATGCATATTCCAAAACTGTTATTCGGTGCCCTACTCAGATCTTCGCGCTCTTCGGATCGCCTAGCTATTTGCATTCGGATCAAGCTTCGTGTTTTAAATCCGACGAACTGCGGCGTCTTTTTCAGATCGATAAATATCTATGAGTAGATATACATCGTATAACCCACGCGGGAATGAGCAAGCTGGAAGAGTGCTCATTCCAGCTCACTCGATGATGTCCAGTGCCCCATTGGTGGGGCACTCGACTTCATTGCTGTCCCCGATCATTTTGCTGCCTACACCTTACTGTCCATCTCTTATCATGGTCTATCCGATCACTTTCTTATTACCCTTGATCTCACTCGCAACCACACCCCTCCTCACACACCTACAATCCTACGTCGCCCTTGGAGAAATCTTGACCTCTCCCTTCTCCGCTTTGCCTTACTCAAATCGTTTCTATTATTACCTACAATAACATATTCATATCCTCACGATCTCGCCTTGTTTTCGACTCTGAACTCACATCCACTCTCGATATTCTCTTGCCCTTCAAGTCTCACCCACACCGTCGCTTGCACCGTGCCCCATGGTTTGACATCCAATGCCTACTCTCAAAGCGTCGACTCCGCCATGCTTTTCGAGTCTATCACCGCTCTCTCAGACGTGATTTCCGCTCGATCACTCCGTCTTTCTGTGATTCCTATCTTGCTCTTCGCCGATCTCATCTCAACTTACTACGTACCAAATGCAACTCCTGGCAGCATAAAATCATCACTTCATTCAACTCTAAGACTCTCTGGCATACTTTAAACTCAATCCTTGCTCGCTCCTCTTCGCCGTGCAACATCAATGCAAATGATTATTCGTCATTTCTCCAGACTAAAGTATTCACGTTGCTCTCTCACACCCCGGTCTCCATCCTATCCCACTCTGGCCAGTCTAACCTCATCCTTCCGGAACTCTTTCATCTTCTCACTGTCTCACCTACAGAAGTATCATCTGTCCTCATGTCCTTGCCCAACAAAACCTCACCTGCCGAGCCCCTGCCTACTCGCATATTAAAATCTATATGCTCATCGATATCCCCATTTCTCACAACCTTGTTTAACTCGTTCATCCGCAGTCGGATCTTCCCTTCACACTGAAAATCCGCAATCGTTCGTCCCTTCCTTAAGAAACAATCGCTCGACCCCTCCCTTCCTAGCTATCGCCCCATTTTACTACTCCCTACTCTTTCTAAGCTCTTAGGACGCCTCATCTTAATACAAATCAACACTTATCTCTCCTCATCCAATCTGTACCTTCCTTTCCAATCCGCTTTCCGCTCTAATCACTCGACAGAAATCGCATGCATAAAAGTGTACAACGACTTACTCATTTCTCGAGACAAGGCTCTATATAGTGTTCTCATCTCCCTCGACCTCTCCTCCGCATTCGACATTGTCGACCACTCCGTCCTCACTTCTCGTCTTCGTTATGATTACGGCTTTTATTCCTCCTCCGTAGCATGGTTCGCCTCATATGTATCCGACCGTTCCTTTCGCGTCTATTCTAATTCATCATTAACCACACTGTTTCCTTGGGGTCGATAAGCAGCTCGGAAAATAATAGAAACATCCCAATTCATGCATATATTTTTAAACTGGCTAGAGCGAAATCTCTTCCCATTGTCCACTAACAATTCCACAGGAGGACTTCGAAACATAAAAATCTCTTGCAGCTTTGCACATACCTCTTCTGAACTTTCATCCCATAAATCCTTACAGATGGCGAATCTACTCGGTCCACTGTCTACAACTGTAAAAAACGGTTTTCGTCTGTAGTGAGTTATGCCTATGGCGAGCCTCAACCAGTTTACAGGTATCGTGCATACCCCACGAGGAGCTGAATTTGGCGCAGGATCTTTGGATTGACACGGTTGGCAAGTGAGCACTATCTGCTCGATTTCTCCTTTCTTAGCATCTGATCTTACTAATTTCACCAGAAAATACCACCTCTCCGCTCCGAAATGGTGTAAATTGTGTAGTTTTCGCAGGGATGGTAGTTTTGAAGGATCTAAACTAGTAAGCATACATAATCATACAAATTTATTTAACGTGGCAAATGCGTACAAGCTGCACGCTTACAAGTCCACTGACAAGGTTGAGAAATGAAGGGGTATGAAAAGTGACAAGGCGGAAAGGAACGAGAAGAAGACGAATTTGAACACGACAATAAATTGTAGGCAAATCGAGAGAAGCAAGATGGTAGGATGTATGATCAAAACGACGAAGACGGAGGATAATTCGAACGGCTGCGTTGACGATGCGTTGTAGGGGAAGAAGATTGGATTTAGGTGACTTGGAAAATAGACTAAGACAATAATCGGGTCTAGAAAAAATGAGAGAAAATATGAGATTCATACAAGAATGGAAATCGATCAATCTACGAACTTGACGGAGGTTGCGAAGTATCAAGGAAGATGAGCGTACTTTATCTCTAGCAAAAGGATTAAGTGAAAGTCGGTTGTCGAAATGGAAGCCTAGGAAAACGAGATTATCAACGATAGGAAGAATTGTAGAATTTAATGATACGGAGAGAGGTTCTAAGCCGAGGCGTCGAGATAGGATCCACATAATTTTGGATTTATCAGGATTCAGAGAAAGGCGAAGGGAAGAAAGATGATTGGAAATTGAGACAAGACAGTCGGAAGCAGAAACACTAAGATCGTGAATACGATAAACAGGTGCATGAGCATAGATGAGAATGTCATCAGCATATTGCATAACATGAAGTTAAATGTATGAGAAATCGAAGACAAATCACCGAGAAGAAGAGAGAAAAGCATAGGGCTTAATACGGAGCCTTGCGGAACACCGGACGGGATGGACGAAGGATGGGAGAGAGAAGAGTTAGAATAGACGCGAAATGTACAGTTTGATAGATATGAAAAAAAAACCATGATACAGTAGGTAAAGAGAAGCCATAATCATGACGAAGGTGATGGAGAAGAATCGAGTGATCGACGATGTCAAAAGCAGACGATATATCAAGAGAAACTATGACACTACATAATTTATGATCGCGCGATATGAGTAAGTCGTTATAAACTTTAAGACATGCAATTTCGGCAGAGTAATTAGAGCGAAAATCGACTTGGAAGAGAGGAAATAAGTTAAAGAAAAGAGATATGCATTGCATTAACTTGCTTAAGAACGAGACGCTCAAGGAGTTTAGAGAGGGTTGGGAGAAGTGAGATAGGACATAACACACTATGATCCGACATACGTTTTAAGTCAACACTGGGTAGATTGTCAGCCTTATTCTAAGACGACTCTGCATAAGTCCGTTGAACATTTAATTCTGTTTCATGCATAATCGATTCGAAAACACAAAGGCGTCGGCGAATTACCATTTCTGCTACCCGGCGAGTGCGCGATCTTTTCAACTTCGAAATTGCGATGTTCAACCAATGAATTACTTTTTTCGAATCCGTTTTTACGCAAACATCTACCAAGCCTCATTTGATGGCAAGATTCACTCCTCGTATAATTGATTCCAACTCTGCTACGTTGATATGCAGATAGTCAGATTTTCGTCTTAGCTAAGTTGCGTCCTCAATAATATTTTCATTTATTTCCAAACATACACCTGTCGTTAAGTTGCTAGCATCACACCACACTACTCCAGGACTGCAATTATCTACAGTCCACACGCCACGAACGGGATCGTTAACAACTTGGTTTACAATTCGTTTCAAAATATCTCTAGCTCTGTCGTTAATATGGTCATCCCATGTTTGACCGCAAGCAAGTCGTTTGCACATGCTACATGCTATTCGCCGCCAGTCAGCAAAGGGATAAGGACTCGTTAATTTCCCGCAAAAAATATAGTTCGCGTCTTGTCATACGTTTCGTTTAAAGTGATTCAATTTCCAACACCGATCCGCTTGTAAACTCAAGACTGCCGTGGCTGTTTTTAGTTATCATAATTCCCAAAACTTGATTTACTTCAATGCTCATCGAGCTCTTTGCCACTAAACCAAACAACCGCAGATGACTTATAAGAATATCTGACGAAACGATACTCTCGTCCACAAGAATGTCGTCCATATATGCGCTAGTTCCTTGTTTAATTTGGGGATCTCTTGACATTTCCCGTAATATCGAAGACATTATCCTCTGCACAGCCCCAAACTTAATCGAGTGAGGCAATACGTCTGACCTTTGTAGTTTACCGATTGGTACTTCCACAATGCCCTTTCAACGTGGATTTGTAAATAAGCATTTTATGGTCGACAATTTTGGCTGATCCTCTAATTCGTCTCTAAATACGAATAATCTCTTCGCAAACTGGAGCATCGAGTCCTGTATGGTTCGTCAAGTATCTACTCCATTCCTGAAGTCCAGTAGTGGTCGCACTTTTTGTTTTAATATATGATGTACTGCTAACAACGGAATCACGCCAACGTTTTTGTGTCACTTTATAAGAGTTCCTTCTTCTATACAGTTTTCTATCTCCTTGTGGAATTTCGCGTTTATATCAGCGTTTTACACATTCTTATAATGGCTAATTGTATTTTTTAACCAATTCCAGTTCACTATCCAAGTTGATCCGTCGAAGATCGCCTCAAAATCTTTATCGTGTACCTTTATCATCGATGGTATTTTTAGATCGATTGTTTTGTTTAAAGCTTTTGGTGGAATGAACTCAAACTCATTTCTACACACCTTAACACCTCTAATCTGTCGTGTGGTGTGCATGCCTATAATTACCTTAACTGGCGACGCCAATTTTTTATTTCTAAGAAATTTTCATCCACATAGATATCATTAATTTCTATTTTGACTCTTCAATATCCCAAGCATTGTATCGGCATGCTAACAAAATCGTAAACTCTTACCTTGCCATTCACGCACCATGTCTGAAAATACGATAGTATGACTGCATCCTGTATCTATTAATGCCTGACAGTACTGTTTATTTACTTTAGCATTCACAATCAGAAGGATGTCGGTGGCAATTATTGAGGTGGAGCCTGTTCCGGCAATGCATCTCTACCTTGATCGTTTCCCGATTGAAATGTGTTCGAGCTTTTTACAATTCTGACAATAAATGCGTCGTTTACTCCGACGTCGTTTACTCCTGTCATATATTAGAATATATGATGCTTGTTTTCATTTGAATCGCTGGCTTTACGGCCTTCGCTCATAGATTCGGGCGTTATTTGTCGTTCACGACTATCCACTAGTGCGCACGTATTCATTTGGAAATCATATTCATTGGCTACCAGAACTCGGATACGACTAACTATATCCTCAACTGTCAACTTTTTGACACCAGGCAGTGACTGAAATTCCTTAGAGATATGATTTGGTAATGACGTTACGAATAATTGCTTCAATAAAACGTCATTATCAACACAGCTTAACGACACAGGCTTTTTACTTTTGCGACGAATACATCGATTGGTTCTCCTGACCATCTTTTCGCTATCAACAGTTCAAATGCACTGAACGGATTAAGACCAAAAGCTTTCATTAGACACATTTTAATTTCCTTTGCAATCTTTCGTTCGAGGTAAACAGCTAATGCACCTTCTTCGAGCAGCATCGACAATAATGTTTCCTCTTGTTCATCAAGATATTGCAGCTTGATACCTAATTCAAACTTAGTTATCCGTGATTCAATGCAACCAGATATGATTTGGATGAGACCATAATATTGGTTACTACATAACGACTTGTTAATAGTATTGAGAGGAGATTTAAGATCAATTGGATCCGTCTAAAATGGAGCAATGGTATGATTCTGCTAATGGAGATAGTTGGATAATATTATAGAAATAGATATCAGCGTTTGTAAATATTTTATCAAGGATTGACTTTCCTCGAGTCGGAAATTGGACAATTTGCAAGATACCTTATTCATGAGTAAATACGTCAAAATCTAGATTATTAAAGTCGCCAGCAAGGATAATGTAATTATACAACGTTCGCAGCTCCTTCAATAAAGATACTAAGATCTTATGGGAAAATTCAAGATTTCCTGAAGGCGGACGGTATATTAAAATGAATATACTATAACATGATTTAATGTTAATTTGTTGAAGCAAATGTAACACCGCATATTCGAAATCAAGGCATGATGCTGCCTTAATTAGAATAGGAAATAATTGAGTGTCGTTTTTGCCTTTTGATAGCCACCCTACCTCCTTTTCTAAATTGCCGATGAGATAAAAAATGTAACTCTTACGATTAGCTACTTCAAGTAATTTATTAAAGATCCAGCCCTCAGTAATTAATAAAATTAATTACTGAGAACTAATTAATTATTAATTAAATTAATTATTCTGCATAGTACTGAGATGCAATAATCGCCAATTCAGGTAGCTTGTTATTAATTCTTCCTGCATTTGATAATAAACATGATGGGTATACAAAGGTAAGGCAGCAATTATAATTAGAAGAGTAATTGGCATTAACAGACAATGTACAATCAGGGTCAAAAAATTCGCTAGATAATTTAGTGAAAATAAAGGGCACAAGCGAACGTGTGGTTTCAACCGGCACACACGAAAATTCCGAATGAGAATATTTAGACCGTCATTTAACCTATTTCTGAGTTCTGTAGGGCTTTTGCTAGCTAATTTAGTGGAAATAAAAGAAATTAATATTAATATTAATCGATTTAGATTATCATAAAATAAAGTAAAATTAGCATTTTACTTTGACGATCGTCGTATTTTTTGCTTTAATTGTACTTTCGATTTAGAGGGAATAATTAAGTGTCAGAGGGAGTTATTTTATAAAAATGTTATATTATAACAAATATTATAGTATTATATTATATAATATTTTAATATTGTAATATTATGTATATTATATTATAACTTTGACAACTTTTTCACAACATTGCGATTTATTACTTATTTTAGAATTGGTCAACTTACTGATTACCAACGAAAATTGATTGGAAACGCAGCTAAGATGTTTTTAGATCATGCTCGACTTAGCGCATTTCAACTGAATTCTTCCGCAGAACTATTGAATTATGTGAATGAATCCATCACACCTCAAAACGTGGCAATTGTTGCTAATGTATGCAAAATGCCATTGAAATAAGCGACTTTACATAAAATTAACAGAGCTTTAAATATTAACCATTTAAATTTTACTTTTATTGTGGAGAGAAACTGCTAGATATAGTACTAGATATGTTTTACCAATTTAATTTGCCTTGTTTTTAATTTGCCAGCATTTGAAGCATTTTAAAAAGTGTAATAATAGAGGGTTTAATAATTTTTTAAATTTTCATATGCTCACAACATAAATTGTCATGATTTTCAAAAAATTCAAGTAATAGAAGATAAAATAAAAATTATCTGTAAATCTGAACAACAATTATTTAAAAATTATTATTAATATGAAGATATAATTTATTAAAGTCGTTTTTTTAGCAGACAGATAATGCGACCTTTCAGATTTAGCTATCAGTGGATGCTTAAACAACTAGCATTGCCCAGAGTGCGCTACATGGAGGAATCTTAATAGGATTTGCACCCCTAATTTTGATACACGTGCACCTAACATTTTGATACTAAAAATGATGTATTTCAGAGGAAATACATCATTAGCATGTATTTGGCCCCGCTGCTATGTTGGGTAGAAGAGTTAGGGGCCGAAACCTGATAGCATAGCAGTTCCTTCTGATGACCTCTAATTCTTATTCTGATACAACGTCTGTTATTTATTAGTCAATTCATAAAAATGACGTTTATTTTGAATTTCAATTTTTTATTTTAACTTGATTTAAATTATAGAAAATCTTAGTTGAACATCAGTTCCTCCTGATGACTTCTAATGAAATACATCATTAGCATGTATTTGGCTCCGGTGTTATGTTGGGTAGAGGAGTTAGGGGCCGAAACCTGATAGCATAGCAGTTCCTCCTGATGACCTCTAATTCTTATTCTGATACAACGTCTGTTATTTATTAGTTAATTCATAAAAATGACTTTTTAAATTTCAATTTTATTTTTTTTAACTTGATTTAAATTATAGAAAATCTAAAAACAATTATTAATTTTATTATTTAATTATTAAATTTTGATTTAGCATTATTATGTTTTGTTTATTTTATAATTATATTAAATACGTAGACTCAGTTAGCTGATTTAATTTGTTAGTAGGATTTGCACCCCTAATTTTGATACACGTGCACCTAACATTTTGATACTTGTTAGACAAATGTCAAAATGACATTCATAAAAAATTGTTTGTGAAACAATTTTTGTTCCGAAAATAATCAGCAATAACAAGAATTGAGATATCTTGAGATAATTATTAAATAATTATCAATAATAATAGTTACATACAAATCATAAATGACCTATTAAATACCTATTTGGATGTTGTTTCAAAATCTGCTTTATTACATTCAATAGAAAAAGGAACTAAAATCATATCACCGGATCATATCACTTGAGACGAACGATCACGACCCTTTCATAATGGGGTGTAAAAAATATGGCAAATAAATATTTTCAATAAATTTAAGGACCTATTCGAGGGTAACCTATGAATTGTAAATTTATTTTTAAATAAAAAAATATAACAAACAGAAACAAATGAGCTACAAGCTCGTGTCGCTTACAAAACATGATAAAAAATACATCAACAGAAAAATGCAATCAAATAGACGCAAATTCCTTCTCTCGGTTTCGATGGCTTTCTTGATAGCATCACTAGATATACTACTAGAGATATCAAGGCATTTTAGTGCATTCCGTCCGTTAATTACCCTGGTTGCAAATCGATGGTGAGCAGGAATTCTTGTAGTTGGCTTTATTAGTTTCCACACATGCCCACGAGTTTCTTGTCTATCATTCACGGATAATAAGCTAGAGAGGCCACAAAAGCCATCGAAAACAATTTTGACCGCAGTTGATAAATCAATGGCCGATCTGCGATATTTTAATGTGCCGACACGTGGAGATGTCAAACGTTCAGCATATCTCAAATTAAAGAAATTCGGAATCATTCGTGACCCTTTTACGTAACAAGTTCTCAATGTCACGGGATTCCCTTGAAGTCTGTGGATAAGTTGCAGTTAAACCGTATTCAAGGATGGGTAGAATATAAGAGCAAAATAGTCGCTTGAACATTGATGGACTTATCCGATCAAAAGACTTGAAAGACATCCATATATTACGATAGCTTCGATTAAAAATATTTATAGTATAAACATTCGTTTTTAAGCTAATGGTCATCATCACACCAAGATCTTTGAATTAACTTACTTGGCTCATTTGAATCGAACCAATCTGATACGATGAGTTGAGTAAAGATCCAATGGACAAGTACGCACTTTTAGAGCGGTCAACATTCAAGCCATTTTTCGATGCCAATTTTTCTGGACGTGTCAGATCTTCTTTAAGGATCTTAATGTCCCTCCCATCTCTAATACACCGCCATATCTTAAAATCGTCAGCATACATAACGACATAAGAACGAATTACATATGGGAGATCATTGATATAGACAATAAAAAGAAGTAGTGAGATAATAGCACCATGTGGAACGCCAGAATGAATAGTGAATGAGGTGGACATATCTGCATCTACACGTACTCTGAAAGAGCGTGAACTTAAGTAATTTACAATCCAGGCGACATACATTGGGCAGACACTAAGTGACCTCAATTTGTGAATGAGGCGATCATGCGAAACTGAATCAAAAGCATATGAGAAATCAACAAAAAGTACATCCGATTGAACTCGTCCATCTAATGAAGACTGCCATAAGTTGGAAGCAACCAACAGGTTACTTATTGTTGATCTATTAGGTCTGAAACAGTGTTGTGTGTCAGTGAGTTTATTGTAGCTTTCCAAATCAGAATACATGTTTCTGACTTTAGCTTTTTAAGCAACTTACAAATAATACATGCTCAGGCAGCTGGGCAATAGTTCTTACACACTTGTCGATCTCCTTTTTTATATAATGAAACTACAATGAACTCCTTCCAACGAAGGAGTTGAAGAATAGAATATATTGAAGAATAGAAACTGAAACATACGAAAAACATATGAATATATTTGAAGAGTAATTTTTTCAAAAGAATTGAGGGAAGTCCGTCCGGACCTGCAGCGGTGTTCGGTTTTAGTTTACAGAGAAGCTTCAAAACACCGTCAGCACAAAACAACAGATTAGAGCGATCGAATGTTTCTGAACCTTTTGAGAGCAAACTTTACCTCCGTGAAGAGCAAAACATCGATGAGAACTCCTCAGCAAATGTTTGCCATTACACCATTACACGTGACCTCGCTTTGAGAATCATCCTAATTTTGCGAATGTAAGAGAATAGAACCTTGTCATCCATTTAACTCAACTTATCATCAAACTGACTACGCTTCGTACTCTTGAGAATGGTAAATTTATTCCTAATTTGTTTGAAAGACTCATAATATAGTTGTCCACAACACAATGAAATGCAAGCATATGTGCGCGTGAGTGATACCGAAGCCCATCGAACCAAGAACGAACTTCCCTGTGTTTTTAATTTGGGAGAATGCGATATCAGTAAGTTATAATGTGTGCTTTCAAAAACATTCCGAGTCTCGTTCATTCATCATATATACGGATTTGACCATCTAATCAGATTAACTAAGTGTCGACTCCTCCACTGTTTTAGTGTGTTTAATCGTTTTCTTAAACGTTCTCTAAACTCACTCACTCCAAATCTTCGTGCTTCCAATCTTTCTCTTTACTGTTCTCATCTCATTCGTATGCGAAATAAGCGTACTCTATTTTGGTGAAATCAACTTGAGTCCTCTTCCAACTCTTAATCTCATAAAAAAATCTTAAAATCAATTCTTTCAAGATTATCTATCCCGTGTAGCATAAATCCTTATGAGTTTTCTTCTTAGCTACAATCTAAGCTATCTAATTTACTTTCTCTTCTAGCCATATGTCCCTTGTATCCTCTCTTGTCTTTATATATTTCCCTCCCAGGGCTATTCCACCTTCCCGTTTCGTCTGATGAAGTTTCTTCGGTTCTCATGTCATTACCTAATAAAACCTCTCCTTCTAACCCAATTCCAACTCACTTGCTTAAAAATATCAGCTCCTCTATCTCACCTTTCCTAACCACATTGTTCAACTCGTCCATCCGTAGCCGTACATTTCCTTCCATCTGGAAATGCGCCACTGTTCGTCCTCTCCTCAAAAAGCAATATCTCGACCCATAACTACCATCTGTGTACCATACTATCTCGCTTCTACAACCCTCTCTAAACTCCTTGAGCGTCTTCTTAAGCGAGTTAATGCATATCTATTTTCCTCCAACTTATTTCCTCCCTTCCAAGCTGCTTTCCGTTCTAATTACTCTACTTAAATTGCATGTCTTAAAGTTTATAACGACTTACTCATCGCGTGCGATCAAAAATTATGTAGTGTCATAGTTTCCCTTGATCTCTCATATGCTTTTAACATCGTCGATCACTAGATTCTTCTCCATCGCCTTCGTCATGATTATGACTTCTCTTTACCCACTGTATCATGGTTTTCTTCATATCTATCAAACCGTACATTTCGCGTATATTCTAACTCTTCTCTCTCCCATCCTTCATCCATCCCGTTCGGTGTTCCACAATGCTCCGTATTAGGCCCTATGCTTATCTCTCTTCTTCCCGGTGATTTGTCTTCGATTTCTCATAAATTTAACTTCCATGCTATGCAATATGCTGATGACATTCTCATCTATGCTCATGCACCTGCTTATCATATTCAAGATCTTAGTGTTTCTGCTTCCGACTGTCTTGTCTCAATTTCCAATTATCTTTCTTCCCTTCGCCTTTCTCTGAATCCTGAAAAATCCAAAATTATGTGGATCCTACCACGACGCCTCGACTTTCTCTTAAACTTTTCGTTAGACATAAAGTATGCTCCTCTACCTTGATTCTCCACAATCGCCTGGGACAAGAATAAGTCTAAAGAAGACTATGTGATTTTTGTGCCAACAAACTAATCCGCAACATTTCCAATAAGCACAAACCAATCCAGTTCCAGATCAATCCAGTTCCAGATCAATCCAGTTCCAGATCAATCCAGTTCCAGATCAATCCAGTTCCAGATCAATCCAGTTTCAGATCAATCCAGTTCCAGATCAATCCAGTTACAGATCAATCCAGTTACAGATCAATCCAGTTACAGATCAATCCAGTTCCAGATCAATCCAGTTCCAGATCAATCCAGTTCCAAATCAATCAAGTTCTGTTCGCCACTCTTGCAGCATTTTTAGAGTTAATGGGAGGACGCAAGAAAACAACTAAGACGAACACCAACTATGGACAACTGCAAGTACAGTGCTCGATACACGACTGCAGCGTCTGGACAACAATCACCTGCGACAAGAATAAGGCTAAAGAAGATTTCGTATGTGGTTTTTGTGCCAACAAACTAATATGCAACCTTTCCAATAAGCACATATCAACATCCAACACGTCAACTCAAACTACCCCCGTCGTTTCTAATGACCTTTCTCCACCCACCGACCCTGCCACCATATACACTTCCCATTCCATGTCATATTCACTCCCCGACACCCCACGTCCCGTCCTTCCCGTCTCGTTTCTCAATACCTTGCATCCATCAATCAAAATCACCTCCACCAACCTCCACTATCCTTCCACTCATAACCTTTCCTCACATCGCTTGCCACCCTCTTTATTATCATTATCCTCTATGTCTCCCGTCGTCAAACCAAATCCCTCCAAATCATCAACTGCCAGCTCTTATGTCGTGATCTCACCTACTCACGTCAGTCGTCCTCCTTTACGGAAGCGCTTTGCTTCTCGCGATCGTTGCGTCATTGTCACTAATATCACGCCTTCTAACTCCTTATCTCCACAAGCACGTCTGGACCACGATGTTTCCGCCTTCAGATCCATCCTCTCGTCTATTGTTCCTGCGGATAAACCATCCTTTTTCAAGGACATTTCTCCTGTCGCATTCATCCGTCTAAACAAATCTTCTCAATCTAATCCTTCCCAGCCCCCTCTCCTAAAAATTGTTTTCAAGCATCGCTCTCACGCGTCTTCTGTCCTCTCTCAACGATTCAAACTCATGTCATCTTCAACCACTCGAATTTTCCCCGATCGCGCCCCTTCTGAAATCGCTCAAATCTCTTCAGCCCGCATCGAAAAACGCCGTCGCGAGGAAAACGGCGAAACATCACTCTCCATCCGAAACATAGACGGAAATTTTCAAGTTGTCCACACCCGTCCAAAAATTCGATGGCGCTTCATCTCTCCTATGTGTATTCTCCACTAGCCTCTTTCGCCACAGCACACGGTTTCCGCCTCGGTCTCCTAACCACTAGATCTATTCTCAATAAATCCGATCTTTTCCTCAACCTATTCATCAAGCAATCCATCGATCTCTTCTGCCTCACCGAATCCTGGCACTCAGATTCCGACGACCTTTCCATTCGCCGTCTGCTCTCTGCCGGTTGCTCCCTAGTTGAATCCGCACGCCCCCTCGGCTAATACCCTTCTAAATTCTCTAATCATGGCGGCATCGTCGCATTCGCGCGCTACCCCGCGTATCTTCGCAAAATCACTCCCCCTTTCAGTCTTTGCTCTTTTGAATTGCTCACTTGTTGTTTTTCTAGCCCGATCACTTTAGATCTCGACATTGTATACCGTCCTGGTTAATCAGCTCCTACATCCTTATTTTTTACAGAACTCTCTGACCTCCTTTCTCATTGTTCTTTATCCCTAATCCGTTCACTCATTCCAGGCGACTTCAACGTCCGCCTAGACCGCCGCTCCTCCACGGATTCCATTCGATTCAACAGCATTCTATCCAACTACAATTACAAACTCATCACCACTGCCGCCACACGTATCTTTGGCAGAGCACAAGACATCATCGCTGTCCCCGATCATTTTGCTGCCTAAATCTCACTGTCCATCTCTGATCCTTTTCGTCTAATCGCTGTCGGCTCCGCATCGTTCATCAACCTTCCTTTCTTAGACGACACTCGCCCCACCTCGCTATCGCTGCGTTCCCGTCATACCCTCTTACTCCACGTTCCCAATTACTCCAACAACTACGGTATCCGATCCTTCCTCGTCGCCGCCCCACTCGCCTGGAATCAAATTCCTCTCGACGTCCGCCGCGCGTCCTCCTTTATCACATTCAAACACCTCCTCCGTTCACACCTTCTCGACACATGATTTACAATTTTGTATTGTTGTGGTCATGTAAGCGTGCGCTGGCACGCATTTACCACGTTAAAATAAAAAATTTTAACCTCCGTCAAATTCGTAGATTGATCGATTTCCCTTGTATGACTATCATATCTTCTATCCTGTTCTTAAGACTTGGTTACTGTCTTAGTCTGTTTTCCAACTCACCTAAATCTACTCTTATTTTACTACAACGCATTATAAACGCAGTCGTCGGAATTCTCCTTAGTATTCGCCGTTTTGATCATGCATCTCACCATCTTGTTTATCTCGATTTGCCTACCATTTATTCTCATGTTCAAATTCGTCTTCTTCTCATTGCCTCCCGCCTTGTAACTTTTCCAACTCCTTCATTTCTCAACCTTCCTTTTCTCAACAAATCTCGTCCTGTTTACTATTCTTTGCGTTCCCGTAATTCCCTTCTTTTGCATGTCCCAAACTACTCTACCTATTTTAGCTTCCGCTATTTACTTGTTGCTGCTCCTCTCTCGTAGAATCATCTGCCATTTCATATACGCCAATCAACCTCAATGCTGTGTTTCAAACGCGATATCCGATCACATTTAAACAATTTAACTAATGTATTTGTATAAATTTTGCTGTTTTTTGTTAGTGGACTTGTAAGCGTGCAGTTGTCAAGCATTTGCCACTTTAAATAAATTGTTATTGTTGTTGTAAGCAATCTTCGGGACTCGAGAGATATGTGCCTAGTCTGGCAAATAATGCAAAATAAACCACATGTTCTAAGAGCCTTAATTGATTTTCGACCCGTTCGCAATTTGCGAGGATATTCCTATTGTCTCTACCACCGAAGAATTGTTGCTACAGAACAGTTCAATTTTGCCAAATTGAACTGTCGTTTAAACGTCACTTCCTACAAAGTTTACAGTAAAATTTTTATTTTTATTTGATAGCATCACCTGATATACTACGAGAGATATCAAGGAACCTTAGTGCATTCCACTCATTAATTACCCTGGTTGCAAATCGATGGTGAATAGTAATTCTTGTAGTAGGCTTTAATTATTTCTACACATGCCCACTAGTATCTCGTCTGTCATTCACGGATAGTAAGCTGGAGAGACCCCCAAAGCCAATTGAAATCAATTTTGACTGCAGTTAATCAATCAATAACCGATCTGTGATATTTTAAACTGCCGAGACTTAGAGATGTCAAACGTTCAGCAAATTGGAGAAATTCAGAATCGCGCGTGACCCTTTACGTAAGAGATTCTCAATGTCACGAGATTCCATTAAAGTCAGTGGATAAGTTACAGGTAAACTGTATTCAAGGATGGGTAGAATACATGAGCAAAATAATAGCTTAAACATTGATGGACTTATCCGATCAAAAAACTTAAAACACATCCATAAAATACGATAGCTTCGATTACAAATATATCTGATGTGGACATTAGTTTTTAAGCTACTGTTTATCATCACACCAAGATCTTTGAATTCACTTACTTGACTTATCTGAATCGAACTTATCTGATACGATGAGTTGAGTGAAGAACCAATGTACATATGCGCGCATTTAGAGAGGTTAACCCTCAAACCATTATCCGATGTCTATTTTTCTAGACATGTCAGATCATCTTGAAGGATCTTAATGTCCCCGGACTTGCAGCGGTGTTCGGTCTTAGTTTACATAGAAGCTTCAAAACATCGTAAGCACAAAATGACAGATTAGATCGATCGAATGCTTCTGAACCCTTTTCTGATTCCAAACTATGCCATGTCTGTGACGAGCAAAACATCGATGAGAATTCCTGGGTAAATAAGTTTACCATGACACTATTACACGTTACCTCGCTTTGAGAATCATCCTTCAACGATACTAGTGGAACATTCGAGCTCCTGATTTTGCGAATTAAGAGAATAGAACCTTGCCATCCGTATAACTCAGCTTATCCTCAAACTGACGACGCTTCGTCATTTTGAGAATGGTAAATTTATTCCAAATTTGTTTGAAAGACTCATAAGATAGTTGTCCACAACGAAATGAAATCAACGCATGTGTGCGCGTGATTGATACCGAAAAAGACCATTGAACCAAGGACAAACTTCCCTATGTTTTTAATTTGGGAGAATGAGATATCAATAAGTTATAGAGTGTGCTTACGAAAACATTCCAAGCTTCGTCAATTCCGCATATATACAGATTTGACCATCTAATCAAATTCAATCTGTTGATAATTACATCGAAATCAGCCTTTTAGGAATTCAGAGCTTTACCCGGCAAGTGATTGACCGACGTTACATTATGTGCGCATTTAAATGAAAAGGACAGTACGCAATGATCGATCATCCCCAGTCCTAAAGATAATCTATGTGAGTAATATAAGACTTAAACGAAGACAAGATCACGTAGCTGGGCAGACAAATGGCTAGCGAAACAGATTATCGGTAAAATGATTTGCATAAATAATTATAGAAAAATAAACTTTTGATTAATTTAAAAAGTTAATTTAGTAAAGTTAATTTAAGCAAAACCATGTAATTGACCATGTAATTCAGAGATACTTATTCTTTAAATTCGAGCTATAATTTACTAGTCAATTTATTCAAAAGTTTTGTTAATAATTTGGCTAATAGCCTCAGTTCAGTGGTTGGAAGTTTAAACTTAGATGTGGTGATAAGTACGGCAAATACGCGTTTATACCGAAGAAATAAGTTACCAGCTACTCGCCATAATGAAATTCGATATGCAATAGCAAAATAATCTGAACGACCTTGTAACGATCATCCGCATATTTTTGAAGGCATTTAGCTTTTCAATTCGCAATTTTTTTATTTCTGTCTTTAAGCGATGAAGTCAAATCATTCATATCAGTAAATATATCACTTAACTATGCAAAGAGGTGATTGAATTCATGATATTCTGAACTTTTAAACCCATCAAATCATGGATATCTTTTATAAAAACACTTAACTTTGTTGTTTTTAAAAACATAACACTTGAAAAAAGGACTTAAATTTGTTTAAAAATAAATTTAATTTTGCAAAAATTAAATTTAATTTTACTTTAGTATATCTATCCACTCAGTTCTAAAAAACAATTATTAATAGTTCAATAAACCAAAATAATTGTTCAATTTATAGTATAATGACTTATGTCAATTGAAAAATGTAGACGTAGAACCTACAAGTTTCATCGTAAAGATCAAATTTTGTTAAGAAATGAAAAATTATGATTTGCTTATTGTATACGAATGTAGACTATGTAGCCAAATACATTTTATTTTATACTAAAAGAATCAGATCAGCTAACTGAGTATACGTATTTTATATTAAAAAATAATTGACTTTTTTAAATTTCAATTTTAAATTTTAATTTGATATAAATTATATAAAATCTTATTAAGATTATTTATTATTTATAATTATTTATAATTATTTAATTATTTGAATTTTGTAACATTATTTTTAATTTATAAATAATATAAAATACGTAGACTAAGTTAGCTAAACTGATATTAATAATCAACGTAATCTTTTATACAGAGATGCATCTAGTTTCAAGTCAGAAACCTTGACTTTTTAAATCCAGATTCAATAAATAATTTCTTTGTTCCAGTATACTATATCTTGCACACACAAGTAAATGTACACGTCATATTCTGTTCATTAACTTATTACAGTAGATATCAAAATTAGCCATCACACATCGAGATGCGTGTGTTCTGTTAAGTGTCCAAAGTTTGTCAAGAGCTTCTTTAAATTTGGCAGAATATGCATTGCAGACAGCAGTATTCCCTGTGTCATCTTGACTATCAAAATAAACTGCAGCACCTTCAAAATCTCCATTAAAAGCCAATGTGAATCCCTTACATTTCTCTTTTATTCTGTCAGGTATCCGATCACTGTTAAAGGCTTCATTTCCATAGCTTAGCATTGCCAGGTAAATGCGTGTCCAGATTTGATCCGTATTTAGAATAGAGGCCACGCTGAGGGCTTTTTTGATTTGATCATTAGCAACGAGTTTCTCGCAGATAAGTTGACAAAGATTCACGCGACGACTTTTCCAAAGGTCTGAGGCCTTTATATTTTTAGATACAAAGTTACAAGTCAAAATACAATTGCACTTGAGAAGCATCGTGTACATCAATACCAACGATTTACTAGCAGATAGTTGAAGCGAATAAGCCGACAGTGCACGGAGATCAAATGAAACCGTGTTAGTGAAGTTATCGTCATCATTAGCAAAACTTACACTTTCAAAATCTCCAAGACTACTACACTCTTGATTTGCCTGAGTTAATTGACCTAGGTTAACCAGTGCAAATAATCGAATCGACCAGATCTGCATTAACGTCTTATCTTTTCTGACATTGACGTTGTTTCTTAATTTATAAGCGAGCATATCAGTTGTACAATCAACAATAGAAGACCATTTACACACGTTTTTCATTGCAGTTAAATCATCGAGGCTTAATCGATCGAAATCTGCAATCATTTCAGATGACGTTGGATGATGCCGATCTGACAGGTTATATAACACAGGTGTATTTGTAAAAGCAGGTATTGCCGAGCTATGTAACCATAGATCACTGGCATCAACCTCAGATGTACTGTCGATAGTATTAAGTTTCTCAATTAGTTCTTTACTGTTCATTTGTAAAATCGTGGTCATCTGTGTCTATTTAGAATAAATCAAACAGCAACAGTATCTTCAAATTCTGATTTAAATTTAAACCAAAATTTATTAAATGAAATTGTTAAACAAAAGTAATTTTTAATTTAATAATGATATTTATAATAATTATAATGTTTATATCATTAAATATTAATACTTAATAATAATTACTAATATTAGTAATCATACTTATACTAATACTATAATCATACTCAGGTCGACCTGAGTATCGAGTAAACCAAATTCGGTGGTCTTGACTATTGATGCAGATAATGCATTTAATCGAATCAACAGAAAAACTGCCCTGGCCAACATGCCAAAAATATACCCAGCGCTATCGAATGTTCTGTCGAACCTTTATAGAAACCCGACGTCATTGACAATTGGGGATGAAATCATACTCTCTCAAGAAGTATTCACACAGGGATATGTTTTATCAATGTCTGCTTATGCTGCAGCTACACTTCCTATGATCCAAAAGATATCTGTGGAGTATCCTGATGTGCTTCAGTGCTGGTATGCTGATGACGTTAATCTGGTCGGTGATCCTGATACAGTGAAGATGGTGTTTGAATTGCTACGAAAAATTGGACCGTCATATGGTTTCTTCGTTAATCCGGCGAAATGTCGGCTGTTGACATGGATGACGTGTCTATCTTGGGGTCTCCAATTGGAAAGGATGACTTTGTAAAAGAGCATATTCAATCTGATGTACGTTCGTTGATCTAGACAGGTACTCGTCTCACACAAATCGGTCGCTCAGAGCTACAGATCGCATTCGTTGCTCTCAAAAGATCTCTTCGACAAAAATGAATACATATGCAACGATCATGTCATTGCTCGATTGAATGGTTTGAGGCGCTGGCACAATCGATAAGATCGATGATAACTGAATTAACTGGAATTGACATTGAAACAAATGAAGTTCTATGGAGAATGTTTAACATGACTTTGAGAGATAGTGGTATCGGCGTTAAAGACCCTATGCGTTCAGTAGACCAAGAATATAACGCTTCACGTATGGTGTGCGAGCCATGTTTAGGAGACGTTACGGGGCTAGATCTAATAAATAATCAAAACAGATTATGTAAAGAAATTCGTGCTAACCGTTTAAAAGCGGAAAGGATGAACCGCAATGACATTATAAATCAGGTCGACCCTACTCTCAAGAATGCCATCGAGCATGCATCAGTATCTGGATCATCTTCGTGGTTGTCAACACACCCAACAAACAGTTCTTCCAGAATAAATAATACAGTCTTTCAAGATGCACTAGCCACCAGATACGGATTTCTTCATCCCTCATCACCGAAATACTGCCAATGTAAAGAACAAAACTCGATATCACACACTTTCGCGTGCCCTTTAGGCGGCTTGCCATCAATGAGACACGATGCAGTCTGTGATTTTCTAGCGAATAGATTATCCAAATGTTATCATAACGTAGCAATCGAGCCAAAACTATCCCCTCTGCATGATGAAATATGCTTCCAAAATCACGGTACAACTACTGATCGTGAAGCGAGACTTGACATATAATGTTCTGGAATCTTTGGAAACAGAACGGAATGTACTTTCCTTGATATCTGCGTGTTCAACGCATACACTTCCTCTAACTTCAATACGAATATCGGATCATGCTTCGAATATCATGAACTAAGGAAGAAAAGGAAGTATTTTAAGAGAGTAAATAACATAGAGCATGCGTAATTTATTCCCGTAGTATTTTCGATGCTCGGTGGGCGGGTTTGGAAGCGGCAATACTGTTAAAGAGAATCTCGAGCTCCCTGGCTAGGAGTCATAACAGCTCATACAACTATGAAATTACCAGATTACGTAGTGGCATCGGCGTTATCCTTTCAAAGATTACTTCTCGATGTGTCCGTTGATCTCGATCAGCTATAAATCGTCCTCAAAAGGATTCATGCTTAATCCAGGATGAATAATTTAGTGACTTTTTGAATATCAAAACTGGCATGGTGAGGTTTTTTTCTTTAGAATTGTAAATTAAGGCCATTTGCGGGAACCTATATTAATGTAATAATATTTATGATGCTAATAAAAATATTATAATATTAAAAAAATAAGTAATCATATTATTAATCATATTATTTTTAATATAATAATTAAGTAATTTCAAAAAATATTGTATAAAAGGGATCATTATCTGTAAAATTTGAAAAATATTAAATTATAAAATTGTTAAATTTTGTGATTTTTAAAATTATTTCATTAAATACGAACAACATAGATAAGCTTAATTCACTAAATAACATTATCTTGATCACACGTAACATTAAAAATCTGCACAGTCAAATATGAATTTCGTTATTTAATAAAGTTTTCTTTAAACTATTTTTTGAAATTATTAAGGCAAAAATAAATTACGCAAAAAATTAATTAGGTTTTTGAAAGGTGTAAGTTCGCTTGGATGTTCGCCGAAACCTGATAGCATAGCAGTTCCTCCTATAATCCTTATTCTGATACATCGTCTATTATTTATTAGTCAATTCATAAAAATTGTCTTTTATTTTAAATTGCAATTTTAAATTTTAAGTTGATATACATTTAAATTGTATAAAATCTTATATAATTACTTATTAATTATTTATCAAACTTTAATTTTAATTTTAAACTATTGTATATTTTAAACCTTAGATTTTAATAATTACTTATTATTACTTATCAAACTTTAATTTTAATTTTAAACTATTGTATATTTTAAACCTTAGATTTTCATGAATATTTATTATTTATCTTTATTTTTGAGAAAAAATAAAGATAAATATTTTATCTGGTGATAAATATTTTATCTTTATTTTGGTGACGTATATTAATATGAAATTCTTTCAGATTAATATATAATGTCACCAGTAGTTTTCAATTCATATAATCACTATATGTGGAGTGACGAGTCTAAGCATTGGCACTAGAGCTTTGCTCGTGCTTTGTAGCTAAAGAGCTTTTGCTCTTGCATTGTGCTTTAGCCGTATACATGCGTGTTGATTGTTACCGGGTTAAGCTTCTCGACGAAGGTTGTGAAGAAAGCATGGAGGTTTATACTTTCCTGTTCGTGTTTATTAAAAAAGTATTATTGAAATTTTTCTTATTAATATAACGTCACCAGTAGATTTCAATTCATATAGCCACTATATGTGTAGTGACGAATTTTAATTATGAAAGTCGTTCTTTTTGTCCACATTAAATATCAATTCTTATACACATTTAGAGTTCAAAATATTAAACTTTAGTTGAAGGATATATGTTGAAAAATCTGAAAAAATTTGAAACCAATATAAACAACCGTAGACTTGTGACTTACCTACCTCTTTATAATTGTTACTTTTGGCCTAACGACATAATTATTACTTATTGTGCCCATTACTTAAAACGCTCAACTTAGCACTTTGTAAAGTAAACTTATTACAGCACTTTGTGGTAGGCGCATTTCGCGTACAGCTTTCCGACGAAGGTTGTGAAGAAAGCATGGAGGTTTATACTTTCCTGTTCGTGTTTATTAAAAAAGTATTATTGAAATTTTTTCTTATTAATATAACGTCACCAGTAGTTTTCAATTCATATAGCCACTATATGTGGAGTGACGAATTTTAGCATATGCTAAGAGCTTTGCTACAAAGCTAGAGCTTTGCTCTTGCTTTGTAGTTAGAGAACTTTTGCTAGTGCATTGTGCTTCAGCTGAATACCAGCGTGTTGCTTGTTCAGCAACCTTAGTAAGCTTATGAAGGAAGGAACGATAACACACGTGCTGTCTTGTGAAGCCACTGTTTACGCAAACCATACCAGATGTAAGACTGCTCACCGGTGGAGGAGCGTGCACTTAGTGAATTCCTTTCAGAGGTTTACTCAGGATTAAGTACTGTCGAAGTTGTGTAGCTACAGAGCCACACTGATGAGACCACCCTGTAGTGCTGAGTAGGCTAAGGTCGAAACGCCTCATTATAGGCTAGGCGTCTGTGGTAGGCGCATCCGGGTTAAGCTTCCCGACGAAGGTTGTAAAAAAGCATGTAGGTTTATACTTTTATGTTCGTGTGTTAAAAAAGTTCATTTTCTCGTAATTATAAAAATGTTAACGGGTTCATCTAAATACGGAGTTCTAAATTTTTTAGATAAAGATAGTTCCATCTTTACATTTATTTACAAAATATGTATACTCAGTTATCTTATCTTATTTGTTCTACTGACATGTTATTATTGATCTGTGATCTTGGTTTTCTCGGTAATATAACTTTTTTAGAAATACTGAAACTATGTATTCTTGATACGACAGTACAATTATTTTCCAGGATCGAAAAGCGAGATTTGGTAAAATCCAATACTAAAAATCGATAAGCACATAAATGAACACATTTTACTTGTGCCTGCTGGAAGGAAAACATGATTTTGAAGAAAACCAATATTAATATTATATACATTTATATATAAAATATAAATATATAATATGTTAAATATAATATATAAATATATAATATATTGTATATAATATATTTCAGTATATTTTGACTTATGTTGAGTCACGAAATAAAGACTGAAATATGTATATCGTCAAGCAGTTCCTCTTGACGATATCTAATCTTTATCCTAAGACATGGTATAACAGATTATCCTGATGACCTCTAATCCTTATGCTGATGCATCGTCTGTTATTCAATTGATAAAAATTGACTTTTATTTTAAATTTCAATTTTAAATTTTAACTTGATATAAAATATATAATATAAATCTTATATTAAATTATTAAATTATATATTATTATTTATTATTTTATTTAATAATTTTAGTTATTTTAAACTTTCCTGTTCGTTTTAATTAAAAAAAGTTGTATGAAATATCTTTATTTTTATTTATATCTAGTATAAAATACGTAGACTGAATTATCTGATCTCATTAACCAATTATTAACTTTAAATTTTAGATTAACTTCAATTTATAGCAGGATCAACAAAAATCGATATAAGTTTATAAATTTCTTTATATTCACTAGTTTCGGAATAAGGATTAGATGTCATTAGGAGGAACCGATACCAATATACAATCTAATATATTACTAAACACAGATTCGAATAAGAGAGCTAGCCAGTTCGTTGACAGTTGTACTTATGTTGATGTGTTAACATGTTGATAATATACAAAATACAGTTATTCGTGATTCAGTTGCAGAACCACTCTATGTAAGAGTGGAATACTTTGTAGCATATCGTATCCTGTCCTAGAGATTATGAAAGCAATAACCTTCTATACAGATGACAAAAGATTTAAACATTATCTACTTTGCAAAATACTTTCTTATAATTCATATAATTATAACAACTGATGCTTTATCATCATTGAGAGGCCGAAACCTGATAACATAGCAGTTCCTCCTGATGACCTCTAATTCTTATTTTGATACAACGTCTGATAGTTATTAGTCAATTCATAAAAATGACGTTTATTTTAAATTTTAATTTTATATTTTGACTTGATATAAATATAAATTGTATAAAATCTTATAACTGATTTAAATCCTTGCAAACACCAAACTTCAGAAATTGTTAAACATTATAAACGGGTCATTATGCTCTTTAAGTACGCAATCCCTCTAACTTTATTATTCTTAAATTATAGAGATTTTACATCGGCCGACAAAGTATGTCAAACTTAATTTTAAATGTCTTCAGCATAAGCTTGCGGGTCCATACACGCCTTCGTGTGTTCTTCTGTAGACCTATTAAGCTCATTTTTACAATTACAAAGTACCTTGAAATTAATTTCAAAATGAGAATTACTGACAGATTTCAATTGGCTACTGGCAATATGCATTTTGTTCAGGAAACGTACTAGCGATGCTTTGCTTAATTGATTTTATCTAAATTATTTAGATTTGTTTAAATACACGATTGTTCAATCAATTCAAGCTGATATCACTAAGCTTTTGGATCTGTACATTTTCCTCACATAATAGAAAAGTTAAAAGTATGCGGATTTCTAAACTAGCCGTTAAGATACTGATCTTCCTACCTATACAAAGGCATCCACTGGGCATTAAAATTTAAAAATTCCCGTTAAAACAACAGCATAGGTGTACCAGAGATGACACTGCAAGGCAGTGTCATCTATTCACTCTTGATTAGTATATTTATGAGTAATTTTTTACCAACAATTCTAGTTCAGTTGATCTGACTATTATTATTGCAAGCTCTTAAGGTAATTCTAACAGTCGTGGAAATCTAAGTTAAAAATCTGTACATATGATGTAATTTTGCGTCTAAAATAATTGCCAAGTCTAAATTATTTTATTATCGTTGAAACAATCTAGCCTCTTGTACACGAACTTCATAATTTTGATTAAAAATTATGAAGTTAAGATTAAAAATTTTGCAAATTAAAAATCTTCGGTTTAACATGTCAATACAATCTCTTTTCTTGAGTTATAATAATAACGTAAAAGAAGCAAGCGCAAATTCGTGTTTTTCTTTATCACAGCTTATAAGAAACAAATTGTTCCGTATTACAATTACTATATATCCTCTATCATTACTTACGGATATCAAAAAGAGAGCGTGATGTTCTTTAAGGAGTTCACAGTCAAGCTCAATTAGGTACGAGTTGGTAACATTAAATTCAATTCTAATGAATATTTTTCGGAAGAAGAAAACTCAAACATTATTTAAAGGCTTACAGAGCATTCTAATTTGTGTCACCCGAGTAATCATTTATTTTTTCAACTAAGATCAAAATTAAAGTAATCCAATGCTTGTTATAGGACTGAACATCTATAGAAAGCTTTATCTATCGGGATCTCGTTTACATAAACTCTTGTTGCGAATAAACTTTGTATTTGTATAATAGTTCGTACCTAAAACTTTTATTATTGCCTCTCTGCTTTTCTCATTATCGGACTAGTATATTTGATTGCATATGCTGATCATCTGTTATTTGGTTTATTCCCTTAAGTTATCTGTTTCTTTTTACCAATCTGTAATGAAATACAGATTGACAATCTGTAATGAAATACAGAAAAAAAATGAAACGTTTCGATTTCTCAATCAAAACAATTTGACATTGCTAATCAAAAAATGCTTTTTAAAGCAAAATTTAAACAACCACAATTAATATTATTAATATACATTTACAACTTAATTTTATTAACTTAAAGATATGTAAATTACATTTATTCTACTTTCAGAAAATAAATATCTTAAGATGAAATGCTGCCTATATTTTTTAACCTGCCTTGATATTTTAAGCATTTTTTTCCAAATATTCATTTGCGATACTGATGGCTACAATGGACACACGTCCATTTTTGTGAGAAATAAAAATAACTTAGAAAGCAACTGAATTTATTCAGATGCTTTTTTCATGAAGCTATCCTGATGTAATTTACTTATAAAATCTTAAATTTACTCAAATCTTAGATGTTTACAGTTAAATTAGTCTAAAAGTGTAACGAGTAGCTTAAATGTTTGCCATTTCGTAGTTAAATCAGTATGTTGATTCAGTTATTTTTAATTATAAATTTATTGATTAATTAATTGATTTTGTTTCAAGTAATATAAATCACATATATGATTTGTTGACCATCGTCCGGTATTCGCTTCGAATACATTCATGTTGGTATTTAATTTGTTTCAAAAATCCGAAATAAGCAAAAGCAAATTTACTTTATTTTCGTGTTGTAATAAGAAACGGTAGGTACAACTTCAAAATTGTTTAAATACACCATCAAAATTGCATAGTTTTACGTATTTAAATTTGTAAATTATTTTATGTTACTGGGCAACAGTATTCCGAGGTCACAGCTGGAATTAATTTGGCGTATAACAAAATGATGACCTCTAACCCTTATTCTGATGCATCATCTGTTATTTATTAGTCAATTCATAAAAATGACTTTTATTTTAAATTTCAATTTTAAATTTTAACTTGATTTAAATTATAAAAAATCTAAAAGCAATTATTAATTTTATTATTTAATTATTAAATTTTGATTTAGCATTATTATGTTTTGTTTATTTTATAATTATATTAAATACGTAGACTCAGTTAGCTGATTTGATTTGTCACTCCTGTCTTGCTTTTTTATCCGCACTTTTATTTTTTCGAATCGATTATTGTCTTAGCATGCTCTCGAACGCTCCCAAAACTACTCTACAATCTCTCCAACGTATTGTAAACTCAGCAGCTTGCGTTTTCCTACGTCTCCAACGTTTAAACCATATATCTCAGCATATTTTCAATCTTTCATGTCTTCCCACAATTAGCCATCGTGTCGAATTTCGTTTGATTATCCTGACCTATCTTGTATTGAATCCCAATTTTCCTTCATTCTTACGTCTTCCATATCTCGATTAATCTCGTCCTGCTTCTTTATCTTTAAGATCATCTAATTGCCTTTTCCTCTACACTCCAAATTATTCGACAATTTACCACATTCGTAAGATATAAAATCTTATATAAAATAATTCAATATGAATGTTTTATTAGCAGTTCCTTTTGATGCAGGTCCTACATCAAACGGTTTCACAGTAGTTTCTTCTGATGCAGTTCCAAGCATAAGGAGCATTCATTGCAGTTCCTCCTGATGACCTCTAATCCTCATTCTGATACATCGTCTGTTATTTATTAGTCAATTCATAAAAATGAGTTTATTTTAAATTTTAATTTTCATTATTTTAACTTAATATAAATATAAATTGTATGAAATAGTAAGATATATAAATCAACAAAATAATATTTAAAAAAATTAAAATCATAAGGGGAAAATTTTTATGGATGGATAATATACTTAGTATTAGAATAAGATACTATATCATCAAATTTCATCAGAGGAAATAACTCATTAGCATGTATTTGGCCCCGCTGCTATGTTAGGTAGAGGAGTTAGGGGCCGAAACCTGATAGCATAGCAGTTCCTCCTGATGACTTTTAATTCTTATTCTAATACAACGTCTCTTATTTATTAGTCAATTCATAAAAATGACTTTTATTTTAAATTTTAATTTTTTATTTTGACTTGATATAAATATAAATTCTATAAAATCTTATAATTTTTATTTTCAATTTATATAGTATAAAATACGTATATTCAGTAAGATGATTTGATTTATTCATTATTCTTATATTCAGAATTATTTATTATTTATATAAATATAAATTGTATAAAATCTTATATAATTGTTTATTATTTATTTTTCTTTTTTATTTATATATAGTATAAAATACGCATACATCGTTATCTGATCTGATTTTTTTGTATGTCAATATCGTCACTAACAATTAATTTGCCCCGCTGCTTTGTTGGGTAGAGGAGTTAGGGGCCGAAACCTGATAGCATAGCAGTTCCTCCTGATGACCTCTAATTCTTATTCTGATACAACGTTAAAAATAAAATACGCATACATCGTTATCTAAATAATATAAAAAAAGGATATTGAGTTAAATGATTTGTTTATTCATTATTCTTATATTCAGAATTATTTATTATTTATATAAATATAAATTGTATAAAATCTTATATAATTGTTTATTATTTATTTTTCTTTTTTATTTATATATAGTATAAAATACGCATACATCGTTATCTGATCTGATTTTTTTGTATGTCAATATCGTCACTAACAATTAATTTTATATCTTTATAAGATTAAGATTAAGACAACAAAATTTTATATCGTTTAATAAATATAAATTGTATAAAATCTAATATAATTATTTATTATTAATTTTTATTTTCAATTTATATAGTATAAAATACGTATATTCAGTAAGATGATTTGTTTATTCATTATTCTTATATAGTTATTTATAATTATCTATTATTTATATAAATATAAATTCTATAAAATCTTATATAATTATTTATTATTTATATTTATTTTTGATTTATATATCGTAAAAATACATAGACTCAGTTATGTATAGACTGAGTTTGGCGTTTTGTGGTCAAAAACGATTTTTTGTCACTAATAGCGACAAGTAAATTATCAACAAACCTTTTTCCCTGATAGCGATGATGATTTCTTCTAAATGCTCCTTTTTATTTATGATTTTGATTTTGAATTGACCAAGGTTTAACAGTAACAAGAGTTGTGATTACTGCCTTTCAAACTTGCAAAAAGAAACTATACGAAGAATATTTTTCAATTTTCAGAATGCAAAATGTCATTATTTTGTCAAGAGCAAAATGTAAGAGTACGCTATTCCAATGGTGACAGAAAAAGAATTTACCATTAATGGAAGAAATTGAAATCTGGCCAAGTAAGGGAAATGCTTAAATGGAACAACTTCACAAAATAAACAGCAAAATCCAATAGTGTACATTATAATTTTGTCTATTACTGTGAATACAGATCTCTCATTATCTGAGCTAAAAGTTTAAAACACAATGTAATAAAATATTGTTTATTAAAAGAATTAAAAATATTAAAAATATTTTGAATTCAAAATATTGAAAAAACATGGATGATAAGATGACGAGAAGAAAACATTAAAGTTTATAATGGAAGACTTGGTCCAATTATTAATGTTTCAAATATCGCAAAAATGGAATATTTTTAAATCATTCTGAGTTGTTTCAGTTCACTTGAAAGTTAAAACAGTGAATAGCAAAGTAGTGAATGGCTTAGATCTTAATATAAACTTGAAAAAAAAATTAAAAAATTAACAAAAATTATTACAAAATATTATTCAAAATAAATTGATCTTTATTAATAAATATAGAAAAATTAAAAGATAGTTATTAAAGAGAGTTAGTAATTTAACAAATAACAATATTTTTAAATATAAATATATTTAACAGATTGTAAATATCAAATTTTGAACTTACTGCTTTATAAATGTATAAATTAATCCCATGCAAAATACGAACAAAGGCAATTTTATCATACACTCTAAATTAAGACATTAAGGCGTTGCATAATTGTATTTGATCGAATAATACCATATGGAGTAAATATCAATGTTGATATTGATAGCGACTGCATTAAGTATACAATAAATCCAGGTCGGTGGTATGTCTTATCGTGGTACATTAACAACCTTAAAAGAGAAAAATATTGGAAACTTATCTTTTCTGATTTGAAAAATGTAAACTTTATGGCAAATAAAAACGACATTTCAGAATCTTGAAAATTGATTTACAATCAAATTAAATCGATTTACAGTCGAAAAATTAAATTTATTTAAAAATAAAATTTTTAAAAATTATGTTACTTAAAATTTATAAATTCCCGCCACTTTCTATTCTGATTAAAAGAATCGGGAAGAATAAGCAGCATAAACTGACTCTATGCTGTTTCGACTTTTAGTCTCATTAGTAGGGGGCTGCTGCACAACTGGATTGAAGTGCAGCACCCCTACCAGACAGCTCAATAAGTCCTTTTACACATTCATATACTATGAATCAACACTGTTGAGAGTATTCATTACGAATAATTTACTCACAAGGACCTAACAAGTAGGATTTAAAAAGCACTCGTATCGAACGCATACAGCAAGCTGCTTCATTGCTAGTAGTAATTAAATATATGACCTGATTTTCCCGCTAATTGTTAGGTCCAGAGAGCGAATTATTCGAAATGAATACTCTCATCCTTAATTCCTAGTGGATGTGTACAAGGACTTATTGAGCTGCCTGGGGTGCTGCACTTTAATCCATTTGTGCAGCACCCTACTGTTAAAACTCATAATTAAAACAAAAATAATCTTAAATTTATTTGTTTGGTGCACATCTCCAAAAAATAATCGCTAATTACTTAATATTTTGAACAAAGATTTTTTATGCTTTAATAGACATAATCTGTCAAAATAATAGGCAGATTTTAACCAAATAACTAAAAACCATATCTTTTAAATTTTTATTTAAGCACAAATAAAATATTTTCATATTTTTCTTCATAGTTTTAAAGTTTACTCAAAAATAATATTCTTTCGAAGGGACAGTTTTGACTTTGTTAGCGAGGTGACTAATAAATATATCAGAATCTATTACGAAAGAATTCTACTATTTAATTAGTATACAAAATGCCTATACATTTAAATAAAACAAATTTTTCAAGCTTAAATACATTTTATTCATATACATTTTATCAGAAAATTATGAACAAATTACAAAAATTAATTTAAAAAATCAATTAAAATCAATCATTAAAATATTTTAATTTAAATTAATGCTTGCTTTATATTGGATATCATTAGTATGAACAGACTTAATACGATCGATCCTAAGCGAGACTGCTGTATTGATAACTCTGTAGTTACTACTTGCTATGACAATTTCTAAAATGCTACTCAATGACGATAAAAGTTTTAGTTCATAAGAGAATGTAGGATATTTATAATCATTTTTTCACTGTATATTTAATAGATTAAGATATTAATATTACTCATATATTACTTTGATATTAGATGTTCTGTCCTACAACAAGCTGTTGCCCACTTACGATTTGATCGTAGAGCAGCTCAGTATAAATGATTATTGGTGTGACATAAATAAGACTGTTCAGCAAGCTTTTGAAGAATGTTCGAGTTTGCCTTTTTCTTGAAAATATTGACTAGAATTGCATCAAAGATAGGCAACTCGCATCCACATATTGATTAAGCTTTACTGTGAATTCTCATAAGCATACTATGCTCTATTTGGGACAATGTGCAAAAAGTTGGATAACCATGCATAAGGATCGAGAGGATGCATGAATTGTAAAATAGAACTAATTGATCCTGGCAAACTCCTAATCGTTCTTATTCACGAGGAAATATTAATATTACTCATATATTACTTTGATATTACTGCTTTGCAATATTGACTGCTTTGTCAATCAAAAATATATTATTATAAATAAATTAATAAAATGTATACTTTATGCGTATTTAGGTGAAATACAATAAAATGTTTACTGGTGAAAAGTTCTTATTCAATGATTTTGATCCTCAAAAATTTTAAATCTTACAGCTAAGATTTATTATTGGTGTGACATATATTATTATGTGACATAATATTAATATTAATATTTTAAAATATATTTATAGCTAAAACAGTAGATATAAGATATTGCCAAGGTAAATTGCGATATATTATAATATTATATATAATATTATATATAATATTATATTGTATAAAATATATTTTAAACGTCTAACGATCCATTAGATAATGTTTTGTGTTATTTAAAACATTTTGTGTTTTGTTATTATATTTTGAGTTATTAATATTTTCTCGAAAGTATTTGTGTTACTATAATTTTAATGCAAATTGTATGGCAACCCATGTTGTATTTAATTTTTTGATCTTGCATTTTTCTTGAGGTCATACGTAATTAAAATACACATTTTATTGTAAAAATATATTATTATTAATAAATTAATATGATGCATATTTTATGCGTATTTAGGTGAAATACAATAAAATGTTTACTGGTTAAAAGTTCTTATTTCCTTTTTCAATGATTGTAATCCTCAACATTTTAAATCTTACAGCTAAATTGTCGGAAATAATGTGTTTATACAATGTTTGCATTTATTTAAAATCATTAAAAAATTAAAAAAAAAAACATTATGCAAATTATTAATTACTTACAACAAAGGAATACTGACGGTAAGTAACGCCTTCTCGTGAACATGCCAACCAAAGAAAAATGCAGCAAATGCTGATATTGTCATTAAATAAAGAAAATGATGATTTCGTTTTATGATCAAAGTCTATTGCAATAAAGAATTTAAAATTTTTTATTTCATAAACAACATACCAAGCCTGCAGTTGTTAATGTCAACAGAAGACAATGAATCGGTTCTACTTTAGGTAATACCTTATGAACAACTTGTTGGGTAACACCGCGTGTAGTACTATCTTTATGAATCAGATTTCCTAGAATCGATCAAAACTATTATTCTTTAAATATTTGACAAAACTATTGATAAAATACCAAATAATTCAGATAATAAAAAATAAAGTTGCCGCCGTGGACAAAACGCTCACGGCGTTTCGGCGCTGCACGGCCTCGAAAGGTTTTTTGTAATTTTAAAAATAAGAGATCATTTATTTTGTACTATTCTACAGTACAAAATAAAATTAAAAAAATAAAAATATGTTTTAATTTCGATCAAATTAATTTCAAGGAATTATTTCAAAGCACTTAAATGAAACTACATTGTATTAAAACTCATGATCTAACTCATGTATATAAAAAGGGCTACGATATTTTTACTAATATATTAATTGATATATTAATCTATTATATCAAATCAGCTAACTGAGTCTACGTATTTAATATAATTTTAAAATAAACAAAGCATAATAATGCTAAATCAAAAAGTAATAATTAAATAATAAAATTAATAATTGTTATAAGATTTTTTATAATTTAAATAAAGTTAAAATAAAAAATTGAAATTTAAAATAAAAGTCATTTTTATGAATTGACTAATAAATAACAGATGATGCATCAGAATAAGGGTTAGAGGTCATCAGGAGAAACTGTTATGCTATCAGGTTTCAATAATAAATAATTATAAATAATAAATAATCGCTATATTATATTTTATACAATTTATATCAAATTAAAATATAAAATTGAAATTTTAAATAAATGTCAATTTTTATAAATTGACTAATAAATAACATACGTTGTATCATAATAAGACGTAGAGATCATCAGTTTCGCGTTTCGTTATCTTTACTTAATGAAGTGTCGAGAACACAGTTTTTTAGATTACATGCGTATAGGTTAAGAAAGGAATTTTTATGTTCAGTTATCAACACTTTAGTTGTTGATATGATCAAAATTGTATTCAGTTGATGATATAAGAGATATTTAGTTGTTATATAAGCAGTATCATATAGTTGATGAGGCATTTTATTTAAATAATAAATGATATCGTTATAAATATTGTATAAAATCAAACCAGCTAACTGTAATCAGCAAAAAAATATAAATTAGTATTTGTCCGCCACAATGACTGCCACATATATGCTAGGAGAATAGCTGTAGTAGATTAAACTGTGGCGGACAGTTTTATAATCAAGGATTTCGCCAAAAACCGGAGTTCGATTACATGCAGAGCAGACTTTGTTATCAGTCCCAGACGAGCTGATGGTAGCCGGCAGCACTCATCAGAAGGGTGAACTACCATCAGTCGTTTGGGCTGCTTTGTTATTTATTAAAAAGGCATATCCGAGAATTTGCTAACGTGGTAGCATGGGCCCAGCCGCTTTAAAGTAAACATGTGCTTTCCGGATTATCCTATTTTTATTCGGCAGGAATTTTAATTGCTGATCTTGCTTGCTTTCTCAAGGATCCCTTTGAAGGATACATTTTAATAATTTAAGAGTAGAATGGTTCAATCTGTGCTCCGGGAGCCTTATATATAATATATAAGCATCCTTACTAGGAGGTTAAAATATATATTAGCCTCCTTGTGGGGAAACATAGTGAAATATATATTCGTTTTTTGAATAAAATGTTGTTCGTCTTTTACCGATATATAACGATACTTTTATTGTGCATATGTCAGTCTAAAATCTGGCATGTTGTGAGACAACATGCCAGATTATATATCAACATGCCAGATTATATAGTCAAGGTGTATGAAGTTGGAAGTCATGATACTGTAGCTGGTTTATACTGTGAAATCACCTTGTTTGATCTAGCAATATTAGCAAATATATATGTGATATAAGGTGATTTCGCAGTATAAACCAGCAACGACATCATTACTTCCAACTCATTACGCCTTGACTATCGACATGACAGATTTTAGTTCGACATATTGATATTGTTTCGTCTGCTACTGCCGCGCAATGGTACACCCAAACTCAATCGAAGGTTGTGTACTGCTGTAGTTTCCTTTTGAACACTATTTACACTTTCAGATTCGAACCTAAGTTCTTTCGATCAGTGGGTCTACGCCCTTATCGACTAGGCAGTGTCGTCCGCCAGTGTCGTGCAATGGTACACTCGGACTCATCAGAAGGCCTTTGTACCGCTGAAGTTGCCTTATGAACACTTTTGCACTTTCAGATTCGAAGGTTCTTTCGATCGGTGGGTCTACGCCCTTATCGACTAGGCTAACCATTTAGTACAGCCAGAAATTCTTCAGTATATGAAACCTTCAATATAATGAATTTCTGAAACTGCATTTTTCCGAGATGCATTTAAAGAATTTTTTCTTTATAATTTAACACTGATGTGATCAGGAGATCATGATCACATTAGTGTAAAACCTCCTGATCACGTCTATTGACAAATATAAAAACCGTGAACTATTTATATACCTCCTTTCAATCTCGATAAAACTATATCCAGTGTATTATAAATTGCCCATGCATTTGGAGCCCAATACGTATGAGTAAGTCCACGGTGGAATGGGAAAAGTCTACAAAATACATTGTTAATATTTCCCTAAACAATTTGAAATGAAATTTAGATACAATCAAATAAACTTACTGTTAAAATGAATGGCATAAAGCTTACTAAAATTGGCACAGCTGCTGAAAAACCGAATTGAACAATTTGCAAGATAAGTAAAGTAGGATCTAAGTTTCCTATGAAAAAAATTAACAAAAATTCTACAAAATATGATTTTACTATTTTTGTGCAACAGATACATTGCGATTCCAGGAGCGTAGCAGATATATGTGTGTTTCATTGAAATTAGGCAACCGTATATAAAGCACGCAAATACTAAATTACCCTACCGTGAAAACATCGACAAACAATTCACTTCAAGGTAGCCACTTACATTCATTATATGGAACGCAACACTAATAGCCAATGCGAATAGCAGTGAATTGTATTGAAAATGCATGTATATAAGAAACAGGAACTATCAGGAATTATTATTAATTTGTAATGCCAAAAAATAAAGTTTATATTATAAATATAAAATGCATTATCCAATTCGCACACTGTGTGGAACCATTCATAATGTCATGGAAGAAAATTACAAACAAAAAGACGTAAAGGCAAAATCATATGCAGGGCAGTTTTTCATATCTGTTTTTCATATCAGCGAATTAATAAACTGAAAAATATATGATCAAATATTGTCACATTCTAATTTCAATATTAACTTCACATCTTCAAATCGAACTTATTTGTAGTTGATAAGGTTTGTGAAAATTGCAAAGGTTAATCAGATCAAAGGCTGATTTAGCTATTATATATTGTCAAAGCTTTCGCCGCGTTAAGGCTTCGTCAGTGGCTCATTGTATATAGTTATAAGAAAAGAATTCTTAACAAATGGTCATTGGTTAAAAATTCTTTTCTTATAACTATACACAATGAGCCACTGACGAAGCCTTAACGCGGCGAAAACTTTGACAATATAAAAACTAACTCTGCCTTTGATCTGATTAACTTTTGCATTTCTACAACATGAAGCTAAGAGATAAGCGGACATTTAATTCTATTTATAATTATAATCTTATGGTAATTAGAATTCTATTAGATAAAAACGGTTTTCCAACGGTTTTAAAGGCTTTTTCCAAAGCCTTTAAAAAGGCTTTCTACAAAAGTAGCAAAACAAATAAAAATATTGTTTTTGGTCTGGAAGGAGAAAATAAATACATAGGATTACCATTTATTAATAATTTTTGGAATATTAATTTCAAAAGATTTGTTTCAAACAATAAAACACTAAATACTTTAAATATTGTTTTGTATAATAGTAAACTACCGAAATTACACTACAATTTGAAAAAGAAACCCAAACATGATAACGATTGGGTCGTTTATAAAAATTCATGTTTAGTATGCGATAAAATATATGTGGGTCAAACAGGCCGAACTTTAGAGACTAAATAAAAAAACACAAATACACACTCAAAAAGGGCCTAAGTAGCGCTATTGTAGACCATAGTTTAAATTTAGATCACAATATTGACTATAATAATACTGTTGTTTTAGCAAAAGAAACCAATTGTTTAAATAGAAAAATTCTTGAGGGACATTACATTCATAAAAACTCTAATATTAAAATGCCTAATAATAAACCTGACGTAACGTTAAATATTTTGTAAAGATGTAAACGATTCTTTTGTTTAAATAATATTTTCTATTATATTTTAATTACATTTAATTTTATTGATATTGTTTGTGATATGTTAAACAAAACAACCGCAAGCCCAGACCGGAGAACTGGAAGAGAAAACATTGCATGTATTCATCAAATGATAAAAATTAAAGGTTACGGGAATAAGGAAATGGCATTATTAAGTCAAAATGCCTTTTCAAGATAAATTTAAGGATTAGGCTAAATTCGTCGGAGAAACGGGCAGAACGGTCACTACTAGCATTAATGAGCATAATAAAATCGTAATTGGCGGACAATTCCATCTCCACTAACCATGACATAAACATCAACAGTGTAGAAATCTTTGCATCCCAAAGAAATAGGAGAATTAAACGAACAATTTAAGAAGCAATTGCTATTCAGATAATACAACTAAAATTGAACGCTCAGAATAATTTTGAACTACTAACATTATAACGTATTTAGCTAAGTATGGTTTTAGATACCCTTAAGATGTCATCGAATATATAGTGAAAAAATAAGTTTAAATAGTGAAAACAATAATTCTTTTGTGATTGACTTCTAGATAAGATCTTAAATTTTTAATTCCTTTTTTGTTAGGCTGTAAATTATTGTCTTAGATTTCCCTGAAAATACCATTAAATAGTTTTTTATTTAAATAATTTTAATTTCTTTGTGCTGAACATTGCCTTTAATAATTCAATTGAAATTACTGACTATGTCAAATTATTGATATTGTTAAATTATATTATCATATAATTAGAGATATCAATCTCTATTTCAGCTAAAAAAAATATTATTTTGTGTGAATTTGGCTTTGCAGATTCTAAAAGTATGATAGCATAAATTGTCAAAAATTGATATATATGTAGAATATTATAATATTTAATTAATATTATAATATTAAATAAAGTATATATTAAATATTTATTTAATTAGAACACATTATGCCCATAACCTTTAATTTTTATCATTCGATGGATATATGAAAAATTTTCTTCCAGTTCTTCAGTATGGGCTTGCGGCCTTTTGGTTTAACATCTCCATTACAAACTTTAAACAAATTTTCAATGTAGATTTGTAAAACGCATTGTAAAGTGTCTTTAAATTTTTGTTGACAGATCACTCGATCTCTTAGTTTGCCTTGTACGCTTAGTTTCAATAACATCTCAAAAATATCAGACTAAAAATCTTTCGTCTAAATTTAAAAATCCAGCCTTTTAAGATATCTCTTGGTGAAATGTGCTGTTGAGTGTTTATATGTAATGCATCTTAACACGTATGCAATGATTAAATCGAATCAATTAGCATTCCCTTTAATTTTTACACTACTTTATATAAATCGAATAAATTAGAATCCCTAACATTCATTGACGCTCAGTTATCTTGACGCTTAGTTCATCAAACCCTTGATTAAAAGAGACAGTTACGGTTAATCCTGACTGCACTCGGTGGCTGTTATGATAATTGCAATACAATTATTATTATTTAAAGCCGTATCACGACTCAATAAATTTTTCCATTATATATCACTGGTTTATAATGGTTTCCAATATACCATTTATAATTATAAAATTATAAATGATTATTGGAGCTGGATCAAAGAAAAGAGGAAATTATTTTTAATCCAGCTCCAATAATTATTTATCAATAATTGATCAGTATCAACTATTTAAAAAAATGATAAAATAATCTCCATAATCAGCAATGTCAAATAAAAGTTATTTATCCTATAAATATAATAAAAGTTATTTCCTACTAATCAAAAATCGGTTAATTTATTATTACATACAAGACGTTAGCTGATAAGCTATTTTGCCAGATCAGAAAAAATAAAGTTTACAAATTAATATAAGGTAATCAGTAAATTGTTCGATCAAGATCATATAAACAAGCAAGATTTTAGATATCCGTGGAAGTTCGATGGTCCATCCATGCTTGGCACTGTCGCTTGAAGTGCTTCATCGAAGAAGCAGCGACGACTTCCTCATGCAACACATATCACAAGTTGAGCGCACGATGTGACAGTCGAAAGTTGGCAGGCAATTGAGAATAGTGTTGCTTATACAGCGATTTCGAGTGACTGCGTAATGTCCTACTTCTCAATCTAAGGATATTAGCGGGGAAGCCAACAAGTTTGTTTACAATCGCACAAAGGCAGGACAAGTCTAGTAAGACAAATCTGTCACGAATCAAGCTTATCCCTAGCGCACGCAGCCGCTTGCGGAAGGACATTCCAGCCCTAAAGCATATCCTTGAACCTCTTTTCAGTAGCGACTCATAGTCGAGCAATTCTCGCTTAGTCGTAGGAAAGCATGCAAGGATGCAGTACTCCAGATAATGACGGACTAGTGAAGAAAATAAGATACAAAGCATTGGATGTGACAGTCTGAGAAATATATTTTTGATGAAGTACAATGCCCTAGATCCTTTATACTTGCGCGCTCACTATTCAATCGTTTCTTAAGAGAGCCATGAATTATTGCACCTAAGTCCTTACGATGTTCAGCTTCATTTAATAACACACTACCAATGCCTACTCTCAAATCGTCGACTCCGACGCGCTTTGAAAGTCTGTAACCGCTCTCTGAGCGGTGACAGACTTTCTTGCTCATCGGCGGGCTCATCTCAACCTACTACGTACCAAATAGAAATATGGATATTTCTATTTATAGAAATATATCAATATGGATGGGGCGAACGATGGATATCCGCCATCGTTCGCCCCACCCTTAAGAAACAATCAATCGACCTTTACTTCCTTCTAGCTATCGCCCCATTTATTTCCGTTATAAACACAGACAAGCCCAAAATAATGTAGATCCTCACCCGTTAACCTAACATATCTCCTACCCCTGTATCTTTTGCCTCATCAATCATCCCCATAGTCCACAATCTCACTTTCTTAGGATTCCATTTCGATGATCATCTTTCCCTTATACCTTCTGTCTGTGACAAGGTTCGCTCGTCTAACTTAATTCTCCATCACTTCCGCCGTATCGGCCGCCTTATCGACTTCTGTTCTTGTATATATCTTCTTTCATCGCTTCCCTAAAATCGATTACTGCCTCAGCATTTTCGCCAATTCTCCAAAATCCATCATCCTACCCCTACAACGCATTAGCAAATCTGCCGTTCGAGTACTCTTTTGTCTCCGTCGATTTAACCACATATCCACATACTTTGCCAACTCTTCTGGCCCACCATCCATATCCGCATCAAACTCCGACTTCTCGTAACTTTTCGTCTCATCGCTGTCGTCTGTCCATCGTTCATCAACCTCCCTTTCTTAAACGACATTCGCCCACCTCTCTATCACTGCGTACCTGTAATTTCCTCTTACTCCACGTTCCCGATTTCTCTTACAACTACTGTCTCCGATCTCCTTTCGCCTGGAATTAGCTCCATCTCGAAATCCACCGCGCTCTCTACTTGATGACATTCAAATACCTCCTCCGTTCTTTTCTACTCGACACATGATTTAGATTTTTGTTTTTTTTCTATCGCTTTGTGGTCAAGTAAACGTGCACCGGAACGAATTTGCCACGTAAAAATAAATCTGTTTTTAATGCGATACAGAAACGACTAAGTAGCTTTCTCCACTTTTTGGCTAGTTATATAGGCTTGTTATTATTGATTAATTAAAAGTTTGCATATTTAGCAAATTACGTAGTTCATATTGTATATGAACTACGTTTATTTTTCCTTAATAATTTTGTAGTTTTCCGTATACTTATTTGTGGCAAACGGCCAAGTGCCGACGCCGTTAATTTGTTTAAGACGAAAAAGGATACTATCGACTAATATCATTGCATAATTCATCATCATATTTGCCATGAATATCAGCGTTTTTGTTCGATCGATTCGTTTATCCGTAAACCTATAATGAAACTATTCAAATATTCCTTAGCATAATATAACACACCTGAAGACACAATGTGCGAATAAAACGTCGCATATAAGTACAGTTGATCGCTGAAAGGCAGTTGTCCTCAAGGAATCATACGGTTTATCACTTAATGTAGTAGTCATGTTTCTATCTACGAGGTTGCCGAATATTGAAAGAAAATACTCGAAATAGGCAAACATCGGCGGGTAATCCAAAGTCCATTCTGATACGTTCTAAATATGCAAAGACTCAATATGTTACTTGGCTGTATTAGCCTTTACATTAGTGTACCACTCGTTGACAGGCAATTGGTGTGTAATAGCAATCCAGTTACGGTGAACCTCAAAATCTGTAGACTTGCTTTTTTGAAAATAGAAAATAATTGACTTTTAATAATGATACGACATTATTTTCTGCTAATTTTAAAGAAAGTTTGATAAATGTTTTTTTATTATTAATCTTTATTATAATGAAGTATAAATCAACAAAATATTGTTAAAAAAATAAAATTTTAACTATTAAGCGAAAACAATTTTCCGGATGGATAATAAACAATACGCTTTGTATCAGAATAACATACACAGGATAATCAAATTTAACCAGAGGAAATACGTCATTAGCTCCGCTGCTGTATTTGGCTCCGCTGCTGTGTTTGGTCGAGGAATAGGGGCCGAAACCTGATAACATAGGAGTTACTCCTTATTATCTCTACTGATACATCGTATGTTATTTATTAGTCAATTCTTAAAAATTAACTTTTATTTTAAATTTTGATTTTTATTTTAACTTGATATAAATATAAATTGTATAAAATCTTATATAATTACTTATTATTTATCTTTATTTATATCTAGTATAAAATACGTAGACTGAATTATCTGTTCTCATTAACCAATTATTAACTTTAAATTTTAGATTAACTTCAATTTATAGCAGGATCAACAAAAATCGATATAAGTTTATAAATTTCTTTATATTCACTAGTTTCGGAATAAGGATTAGATGTCATTAGGAGGAACCGATACCAATATACAATCTAATATATTACTAAACACAGATTCGAATAAGAGAGCTAGCCAGTTCGTTGACAGTTGTACTTATGTTGATGTGTTAACATGTTGATAATATACAAAATACAGTTATTCGTGATTCAGTTGCAGAACCACTCTATGTAAGAGTGGAATACTTTGTAGCATATCGTATCCTGTCCTAGAGATTATGAAAGCAATAACCTTCCATACAGATGACAAAAGATTTAAATATTATCTACTTTGCAAAATACTTTCTTATAATTCATATAATTATAACAACTGATGCTTTATCATCGCTGAGAGGCCGAAACCTGATAACATAGCAGTTCCTCCTGATGACCTCTAATCCTTATTCTGATACATTGTCTATTATTTGAGTTAATTCATAAAATTAACTGGTTTATCAAATAGGAATTGATCAACCCAAAATATATTGGGTTGATCAACTGATGCTCTATCATCAATTATAGGCCGAAACCTTATAACTGATTAAAAAATCTTATAAAAACATATACTTATTTATCATTTATTATTTATATTTATTTATATATGTATAAAATACGTATACTCAGTTATCTGATCTAATTAACCATTTATTAACTTTAAATTTAACGATTAACTTTAAATTTTAGAGCAGGATCGTCGATTTATTTCTTTATATTCACTAGTTTCCGCTAGCCTCATAAGAAAAATGTGAAAAAATTTCTATTTCTTTAAATAATGAATGTATTTCGTATTTTATATTGTCATGCTCGAGGAATAGAAACCGAAATAACACAGCAGTTCCTTTATCGAGTCAATTAAAATGATTTACGGCTATCACGTCGAATTGCTTAATCAATTGCTTAATTTCTCTATTGATTAACTATTTGATAAAAACAACGAAACATCAGATAAATATAAAAAATAATTAATCAATTATTATTTATAAAAATTAATAGTTAATTAATTATTTAAAATTAATTGTGAGTAATAAAATTACTTTGTTTCAATAAACAGATCCAACAGCTGCAACTTTATTTGGATTGTAGTTAAGAAAACATTACTAAATATAGCAAAAGTATTCTAAATACAAAAATATATTACATATCTGTATCTGAAAATTAATTAAATAAAAATTATATCAACTCTGATACAATGACATGGAAAATTAAAAATGCCAGCTATTTTGAGAAAATACATAATATAATATTTTGATATTAATATAATATTAATATTATATTTTATAAATAAATAATTTTTTATAATATTATTTTATATAATATTACATACTGTAATGCTTACAGTATGGATGAGACTACATCAAAGGTTTTATCAAGAAATAAGCCAGTTACAAAGGCAATACGCATAAAATCTTAAAAGATTTATATTTGTCAATTGATTGATATTTTTTCGCAAGTTAGTTTGATCAATATACACTTACTATGTCCAGAATAGTGTTGTCTTAAAGATTATTGTCATTGCGAGAATAATAAGTTTACAGGTGTCTGCCATAGCTTTTTATTTATTCTGAAAGATTACTGCGAAAAGTTAAAGAGCATTTGATAAACCAGAATAACTATAACAGCCAATTATATATAAAAATATATTAGTAATTCCGTCAACATGAGAAGCTCACTCTCGTGTTTTTCAATCATGCAAAGTTAACATTGCTCTACAAAATATAAACTAACTTATATATACAAAATATAAGATCAATTATAAATGAAAAACTTAATTTTTAATTAATTTCTAAGTTAATTTAATTACTCGAAAATTTATCGATTTTTGAATGGAGACAAAAGAGCTTTTAAAAAAGAAAAATTTGTCAAACTGATGTGAACTGATATCAAGATTGAAAATTTATCGTAAATCATATAATAAGTTAAAAACATTTTAATTTAAAATGTATGAAACTTATACTTTTCAATTTCTAATAAAGTTATTGGTAATTGAGCGTTTACACAACACTTTGTGATCTTTATGTTGTGTGGATCACATTGTGATCCACACAACAGAAACCGCAAACAGGCCGAGGAGGAAATGAAGGCCTGCAAGCAGCTGTAATTCAGTAGTTTTTGTATTTGATTTTTTTTCATTACATCTTGTTAAAACTTGATCTTAAACTTGTTGATATAAAAATGATGTAATTTCATTATGTGGCAAAGAGTTCTTTAATTAGAAAATTAGGTTCTTTAATCAGATAACTGAGTCTACGTATTTTATATTATTTATAAATTAAAAAAAATGATAAATAAAATAATTAAATAATAAATAATAAATAATTATAATAAATAATTTGTTATACAAGATGTTATATAATAACATCTTGATTGTTAAATAATTGTTATATAATTGTTATCGAGTGAAAATATAAAATTTCAAATAAGAATCAATTTTAATGAATTGAAAATATGAAAATAATTTTTATTTGTATCAGAATAAGGAATAGAGACCATCAAGACAAACCAACAAAACTATTGAATATTTTCAGTTAATAAGCTTTTAAAATTTTAAATGACGAATTAAGGGCAGTTTTAAATAAAATAACAAAAAGCTATCTAAATTCAAAATAAAACGTCGTTTGACTAATTCAAATGTAAACCTGACAATCTGTTCCCAAAATAGCGGCTCCATTGATTTACAATTCTCTGTACAAACTGAAAAGTTTTGAACTGTACAGGCGTCTACTGGACAAAGGAAATGACCACACAGTTCCAGCGAATATAATAGTCAACAGTACACCCAAAATGTAGGGTAAAAACTGAAAGTGGCAATTATCAAATTTTACAATTATCACAATAATAACAATTAACTGATTAAAGTCTAATTTCACGACAAGAACACAAATCCGCTCTATACAATTTAACTGATTACAATCAATTATCAACTCCAATGTCCGAACCAAATGGAATCGAACTGTCCGAGCGGTCGCGCAATCACGTTATCGATTCGAACTTTCTTCGTTTATCGTTTACCGTGTACGCTGTGGTTAGAGTTGTCATCATCTTATGTATTTACAATAATCTAGCTCAACGACTAACACCTCGAATTATCATCAAGACAAATCAAATACGATGACGAACAAATCAACCGTCTCACATTTAGCGTGTACAAAGTGGCCTCCTCTTCAGCAAGGAGAATGCAAAGTATGTCACTTAACGTTTACGATCACTTCCATATGTGTAATTCTTACACAGGTGTGATTTTAATAAATAGTAATATTCAGATGATCCGGAAAATTCCACGCGCTGTTAGGCCGGCGATGGCTAGCCCTCTTACATTGACTGTTCTCTCAGATCTGTTCGTGGAAGATGCCTGATTTGTGTTGCTGACTTTCGCTAAATCGGTGTTGCGTCCACCGAAAGATTCAACAGATAAAATCTCATCAGGACTAATAAAATCAAAGAGACTTGCTTGCTTTATCCTAACGTTTCCCTCAAATCAGTGATAAAGTTTCGAAAGCCGAGGATTCTTTCGAACAATTCTACAGACAATTGCCTCGTCGAATCGCTTTGTCGAAGAGCTTCATAAATAATCGAGGACGGTGATGTTCGTGGTGCTGTTCAACTTTGGTGCAGCACAGAACAGTTTGTTCAACTTGATTATGCCTCTTAAAACAACTAAAAGATCTGCAGCCAGCGAAAATGTCACACTCTTCTGATAGACGTGAATCCGAAATTGTCGTCTCTTACAAGTTGGTCCTAAATGCTATTCGCTCTTTTCCAAACGCTTCGGCCGGAAGAACAGACGGTCTAAGCCTTGTCTATTTAAAGGACCTCGTGCAATTGGGTAGCGGCCCGGCCGGTTTATCGTTAGTCGATGCATTATGCCGTTTCTGCCAGCTATTACTCGACGGTAATGTTTCCCATGCATTCGTCCTATAATTTTCGGTAATCGACTACTAGCCTTACGGAAGAAATGTCTCCACGCATCTACTGGGCGTCGATGTGTCAAATGGATCAGAGGCTGCCGTTCACGCGGGGGGACATTTTGTGCAACACAAATTGGGTGCCAATAATGTGCTCGCCGAGCTGGATTTCGCAAACGTATTCAACACTCTCAGTCGTGATGTAATGCTCGAGAGCGTTGGATAGAAAATCACAAAATTGTTTCCGTTCTTTTCCGCATGCTATGGTAACCTCGGTCAATTATTTTTCAGAAAAGATATCGTGGACTCAATTGAGGGAGTTTAGCAGGGCGATCCGCTTGGCCCACTACTTTTCTGTTTGGCAATAAACCCAATATCCACTCACTGCACCTCAGCTGTAAACATTTGGTATTTGGATTATTGTTCCTTCGGCGATAACGTATACTATGTGGTCCGGGATACAAAGATGATCGAGAGGCTAGGTAATCCAATGTGTCTATCACTCAACGCCTTCAAATGCGAGATTATAGGTACCGACCTACTCGCAGTCGAAAAGGTTTGCGCTGTCCTCCCAACCGCCAAAGTTGTGAAATTCTGTGACGCGGAATTATTTGGTGCACCCATCGGATGTGATGAATCTCTATATGCCGCTTTATAAAAAAAACTTCTTGCCTTTCAAGCTATCCGGCAGTTGATTGGGTAGGCTTGATAAGCACGACGCAATTTTTTTACTGAGACGATCAGTAACCCCCACTCCAAGATTCAATACATGTTATTAACTTCGCCGTGTTTCCGTAGCCCGCTAATCGAATCTTACGACGACAGGCTGAAGGTACTTTTTTCCTCGACTCTGAGCCTGATCTAGGCGAAGAAGAAAGCGCAAGGCAACGCTAATGATCGACGTAGGCGGCCTTGATTTCACAAGTGGGAGCTCAAGACGTCGCGATTCCATCATACTGTGCTTTCGCCGCATCCACGAACGACCTGCTAAAAAATACTCAGTCCGGATCTTTTCTCAGCTGCCCTATAGGAATGAATGTCCTTGTACGGGCCTGATCTTCCACTGGAATTAATATCTCAGAAAAAGTGGTCCAGGCCAATACATACAGCATATTTCCGATTATTGTTGAATAGGGTGTCATCGGCGAAATCGAAAGCTCAGTTATTGGCCATTGCCACAAAGCACTCTGGCGATTTTCTTCGAGCACTGCCCATATACGCAATAGAAACGAGGTTAGACAATTTTCTACCACCGCAGCGGTTGCTCTAAGATTCTGTGTCGACTTCTACCGGCCATTTCATTGTAAGTGTATAGTCGTTTGCAACAGCGCGGCTTCTCACGGTCTAGATTGCCGATAATCCCCAAGCCGACATGCCCGTCACGTAGAGGTCAGCGGTAATATTCGGAGAAGTTTCATGCCTGCAGATATACCATCCCGTCTTAAAACCATGGGTGTGTAGAGGACCGATGGCAAGCGACCAGACGGCGGTACCCTCGTCACTTAAAAACAGATTGTGCATCGCCTAAGACTTTACTGGCTCAAAGCAACCAACACTTGGCGGATCATTTGGCTGGAATTGTTGCAGAGGCAGAAACCCGAAAATACCGAAAATATGTGGATTTGACCCTCGCCAACACATGCTTACCCTGATAGTCATCAAGACACTAGGAGTGGTGGGTCCCGATTCTTTTAACTTTCTACAGGAACTCGGTCGGCGTTTGGTTAGACGAACCGGGAATGCACGCGCCTTTTTCATTCTAATGCGGAGGATCAGCCCCGCAATTTAGAGGGGCAACGTAGCATGTTTACGGGAGCGCATAGACAATCCTGATATACACAACTCATATAAATTGATTAATCCAGAAGGAGAGTTGAATGAGAGTTGTATTTTATAAGAAATACATTAAATAATAAAATTTTAAGAATTGCAATATATATGTAATGATATTGGCTTTCTTCAAAATCATTTAAATAATTTAATAAATGCATATTTTAAACAAGGTTACTTATTCAAGAAACATACAACATATTTTTTGCATGAGCATTCATGCAAAAAATATTTTTTAAAATTTAAGTTAATAAAAAAAGGTGTATATCTAGATATGAACATTAAATTAACATTAACTAAAACTACTTTTAATTTATATCGTAAAGATGACATATTTAAATTTACAAGAAACATATTTTTGCATGAGCATTCATGCATACCATATAATATAAAATATAATACATTAAATAATGAAATTTTAAGAATTGCAACAATTTGTAACGATATTGGTTTTCTTCTAAATAATTTAAATAATCTAATATATACATATTTTAAACTAGGTTATTATAAAAATACCATCAAACAGAAATTAGTAAAGTATATAAATCGAAACAATAATATTAAAAATAAATTTAAAATTATTAGCGGAAACTTTTTATGGATGGATAATAAATAATATACTTTGTATTAAAATAAGATACTATATAATCAAATACTGTGTAATAATATACTAGGTAATCAAATTTCATCAGAGGAAATAAGTCATTAGCATGTATTTGGCCCCGATTTTATGGTGTGTCGAGGAATAGGGGCAGAAACATGATAATGTAGCAGTTCATCTTTATGACCTCTAATCCTTATTCTTATACATAGTCCATTATTTATTATTCAATTCAGAACAATTGACTTTTATTTGAAATTTTAACTTTATATAAATATATAACCTGCCAGAAATATTAAGACTATGCATTATTGATACGACATTATCATTTTTCGGCCTATTTTTAAGCAAGTTTGATTTTTTTTCCTTATAATGTAGAATTATACATCAACAAAATATTAAAATATTAAATTTTCAATATACAAATCACAAAATATTATCAAAAATTTATTTAAACTATTAAGCGAAAACAATTATGAATTGATAATATACTTTGTATTAGAATAAGATACTAGATAGTTTTATCAGAGGAAATACATCATTAGCATGTATTTGGCCCCGCTGCTATGTTGGGTAGAGGAGTTAGGGGTCGAAACCTGATAGCATAGCAGTTCCTCCTGATGACTTTTAATTCTTATTCTAATACAACGTCTCTTATTTATTAGTCAATTCATAAAAATGACTTTTATTTTAAATTTTAATTTTTTATTTTAACAAAAAGTAAGTCGTTGTACACTTTTATGCATGCGATTTCTGTGGAGTGATTAGAGCGGAAAGCGGATTGGAAAGGAGGGTACAGATTGGATGAGGAGAGATAAGCGTTGATCTGTATTAAGATGAAGCGTTCTAAGAGCTTAGAAAGAGTAGGCAGTAGTAAAATGGGGCGATAGCTAGAAGGAAGGGAGGGCCGAGCGATTGTTTCTTAAGGAGGGGACGAACGATTGCGGTCTGTTATTTATTAGTCAATTCATAAAAATGACGTTTATTTTAAATTTCAATTTTTTATTTTAACTTGATTTAAATTATAGAAAATCTAAAAACAATTATTAATTTTATTATTTAATTATTAAATTTTGATTTAGCATTATTATGTTTTGTTTATTTTATAATTATATAACAATACGTAGACTCAGTTAGCTGATTTAATTATAAATAATTAAAAAATAAATAATTGTTATAAGATTTTATATAATTTATACCAAGTTAAAATAAAAAATGTTAAATTACAAATTAAGGTCAATTCTTATGAATTAACTAATAAATAGCAGACGATATATCAGAATAAGGATTATAGGTCATCAGAAGGAACTGCTTTTGCTATTAGGTATTCGCTTACTATTTCTCGGCCCAACATAGCAGCATGAGTTGACTAATAAATATGAATTGACTAATAAATATGAATTGACTAATAAATATGAATTGACTAATAAATAACAAACGATGTATCAGAATTAGGAACAGAGATCATCAGGAGGAATTGCTATGCAAAAATAGCAGTTCATAGAATAGCGGCTGAAACTATATAAAGTTCCAGCCCCTATTCCTACACACAGCATAGCAGTTGTGTCAAATGTATGCTAATAACCTTTCTCCTCTGATAAAGTTTGTTTATCTAGTATCTTATTCTAATACAAAGTATATTATTTATTATCCATAAAAATTTGCCACTTAAGAGTTTAAATTTATTCTTTATATTATTGTGTTGATTTATATATTTTACTATTTTCTGTTTGATGGCATTTTATAATATATTTAACATATATTATATTTAATATAAACATATTTTTATTAAATACATATATTATATTTAATTTTTGACATATTTTGTATATTTTAAATACGTGCTAATGACCTATTTCCGCTGACGAAATTTTATTAGTATAATATACGTTTATTAAGTATTAGTAAAGTATATTATTTATTATCCATCAATAAAAAGTTTTTATATATTTAACCATTTTCTGTTCGATTTTATATTTATAGCGTGGCCAAACGTGCTAATGACGTATTTCTTCTGATACAAATCATGTTTTTAAATAATGAATTTATAAAGATTTTCCGTTTAAGAGTTTAAATTTATTTTAATATTATTGTGTTGATTTATATATTTTACTATTTTCTGCTTGATGTTATTTTTATAGTAACCTAGTTTAAAATATGTATCTATTAAATTATTTAAATGATTTTGAAGAAAGCCAATATCATTACATATTGTTGCAATTCTTAAAATTTCATTATTTAATGTATTATATTTTATATTATATGGTATGCATGAATGCTCATGCAAAAATATGTTTCTTGTAAATTTAAATATGTCATCTTTACGATATAAATTAAAAGTAGTTTTAATTAATGTTAGTTTAATGTTCATATCTAGATATACACCTTCTTTATCATTAGTATTGGTTTTGTTATGAATAAGGCTTTCTGGATAAATGTGCTCACTAATTGAATAAAAATTATTAGAATTAAATACACATATATCATCAATGTATCGAAACATATATTTCATATATTTATATTGTTTAGATTTAGTTTTTACACAGTTATGAACAAATTCATATTCTATAAAGCTTAAAAACAAGTCAGCTATAATTGGGCTACTATTACCACCCGTTGGAACACCTTTTACTTGTCTAAATATAGATGTCCCTACTTTTAAATAATTTTGATTTATCAAAATATTTAAGGATTCTATTAATTCAATTTTATCCATATATTTATATTTATTTGATGGTTTAATTTTTGTTAGATAGGCGTTATAATTATTATAACATATATATGTATATCTTTTTCCGAATATAAGATTAATTAACTTTACTAACGCTTCTTTAATATCTACTAAATTTAGATTTGTATAAAGCGTACTAAAATCGTATGTATTTATATTTTGAAAATTTATTCCTTTGGTGTGTTCTAAAAATTCTTTTGTAGAAAGAATTCTTTTGTAGAAACTACAGAAAGTAGTTTTAATGTACATTTAAACGCACTACATATGAACCTAGGTTTTATTGGATTTTTATGTAATTTTGGATTCCAATATAATATAGTTTTATTATCTAATTCAACCTTTATACCCTTTTTATTTAATTATTATTTTTTAATTATTAAAATTTTATTTAGCATTCTTATTTTTTATTTATAAATAAAAAAACCTGATAGCATAGCAATTCCTCCTGATGATCTCTATTCCTAATTCCGATACATGGTCTGTTATTTATTAGTCAATTCATAAAATTTGACTAATATCTATTTAGTTAATAACTAAAAATAACTAATAGTTATTTATTAGAAATAGAAAATAGAAAATTTATAAATAATCAGAAAAACGCTTATAATTTGTAATTAAGCAAATAAAAAATATATTTTTAACTATTTTATATTATGTTTTAATTTCTAGTTTTCTGAAGTCCTTTCCTTTTATGGATGGATAAATAATATACTTTGTATTAGAATATAATACTAGATAATCAAATTTAAACAGAATAAGTACGTCATTAGCACGTGTTTGGCCATGCTGCTATGTTGGGTCGAGAAATAGAAAGCGGACACCTAATAGCAAAGCAATTCCTTCTGGTGACCTCTAATCCTTATTCTGATATATCGTCTGCTATTTATTAGTTAATTCATAAGAATTGACCTTAATTTGAAATTTCTATTTTTTATTTTAACTTGATATAAATTATAAAAATCTTAATTTTAACTTTGGAAATACGACATTTGCATGTATTTGACCCCGCTGCTATATTGGGTCTAGAAATAACGGCCGACACCTGATAGCATAGCAGTTCCTTCTTATGACTTCAAATTCTTATTCTGATACAACATCTGTTATTTATTAGTCAATCCATAAAAATTGATTTTTACTTTAAATTTTTATTTTTTATTTTTTTTTACTTGATATAAAAATAAATTATATAAAATTAATATTTCTAATTGTTCATTTATATACATATCTTTTTCAATATTTTTAACTCTATTTTTCCTATTCCTTTTATCACCATGACTTCTTGGTTTGCGTTTAACTGGATTATTATAATATAGTTGTTTATTATGTATTATACTACTTCTGCCAATTCCTTGTACCACGTCATCCAATTCTAATGGGTACATGGAATTAGGAGTTTTAATCCAAAAATCTTCTTTTTCTAATAGTTTTTGATTTAATATTGAAATGTTTTCTTCGATAATATGTTCTAAAATAAATAATTTACAGTTTTTAATATCATGTCCTATTAATCTCATATGTTTATGAAATATAGTTTGACTATTATGCTGTATATTATATATGTGTTGCCTAAACCTAGTTTTTAACATTTGATATGTTTTTCCTATATATTGCAATCCACATGTACATTGTATTAGATACACCACACCTGCGGTATTGCAGTTACAGTTATTATTAATATTTAATGAAAAACATTTGTTTGTCGTATTACTTACGATACAATTATTATTTATAACATCACAAACTATACAATTTTCTCTGTTACATTTAAAAGATCTAAATTTTAACTAGAAAATCGAATTTGATCAGAGGAAATACGTTGTTGGCACGTGTTCGTCCTCGGTGCCATGTTAGGTCGAGGAACAGGGACCAGAAACCTGATAGCATAGCAGTTCCTCCTGATGACCTCTAATCATTATTCCTATGCATCGTCTGTTATTTATTAGTCAATTCATAAAAATTGATTTTTACTTTAAATTTTAATTTTTTATTTTTTTTACTTGATATAAAAATAAATTATATAAAATCTTATAATTATTAAATTTTGATTTGGCTAATTAAATTTTAAACTAATAAATCCGTAATTTTTAAAAAAATTCGTATTTGAATAACTTGTATAAAAAAATTCATATTTCATATTTAAATAATGTTTATTTAGAAAAATAAAACGTTCATCAATCGAATTGAATTAATACACATAAAGTGCAAAAAACTTTAATAGATAATTTCTGACTTTTTGTGATAATTAAAAAATATATATTATTTTAAAAAAATATTTAAAATATGCTATTGATCTAGACGTCAGATCTACATTTTAAACTAAAAAATTCGTAATTTTTAAAAAAATTCGTATTTGAATAACTTGTATAAAAAAATTCATATTTCATATTTAGAAAAATAAAACGTTTATCAATCGAATGGAATTGATACATTAAATAAAGTGCAAAAAACTTTAATAGATAATTTCTGACTTTTTCTGATAATTAAAAAAATATATATTATTTGTAAATAATATTAAATTAGATATAGATATCGATCTAGACGTCAGATCTACATTTTAAATTACTGATTACACAATAAAAATGGCATTTTAGATCGATATCTGAAAGTACAGGACGGCAGGATATCTTAAAAATCACAAAACCAAAAAATATTGGCAGCAATGTATTAGCAACAGAATATTTTCGATTTAAATCAACATAAATACATGACATAAATACATGATAAATTATTAAATATTAATAGAATTAATTAATAAATTACAAATTTATAACTTGCAAATTTATCATTGAAGAGTGAAAAATTTAAGAATTAATAAATTTAATCTATTCTCACATTTCTATCGTAATTCCTCTGAAGCAAATATCTCAAAATTTTTAATTATTATTATTAATCATAATAATTTATGATTAAAAAGTAAACAATTTAACAAGTTTGCATAGCAGTCCGGTTTTTAATGAATATTTTGCTATCAAAAAATGGAACTTCAATTCTTTTTGTTTCCTTATGTCTTTTGTTTTTGTTATTCTTACTTTGTAAGAATATATGATTCCTTATTTACTCAAGTAAATAAGAAATGATTCCTTAAAGAAAATAAATGAATGTCATAAGTATTATGCTTTGATTATCCATTTACAATTAAAAACAATTCATTTCAATCAATTTATATAAATATCAAAACAACGGCAATAAATCATTTCGGTCATTTTAAAATCGATATCTGTCAAACTGAATTGGATTTGAATTTTTCATTAGCTGAACTTCCTTTCTCGCTCTTGATTTCTGATAAACATCATCTTTTAATGTAGAAAAAAAGTTAAATTTTAAACCAAAGAGAACTTACAGAAGGATATGTCACCGACTTTAAATTTTATCAACCACAATTCAGCCATGGCACCGATAAAAAAGTAAACCGGCACGAATTTGTAGCTACCAAGTATAGAATCGCCAGGAAATGAGCGATTTGCAACAAAGAACGCGAGTTTGATATTGTAGTAGAGTTTATTAAACATCTTAAAATATTGGGTTAATAAAATACAATTTATCGCTATTGAGTTTTTTGTTTTAGAAAACATCAGTTATTTTTCTTAGATCCGCCGAAAGAGCTAAATCCCATTAGTTCACCAATATCATCGGCAAACACATCATTGGTTCCTTCCAAAGTTGCAGTGGCGTTATCAAATCGGCTCTTTTTACGTTGTCGTCTTTCCTTTTGAATTGATTTCAACTTTTCCTCCTATGAACATTTCAATAAACTTTTATAACAATTGATTCAAATGTCCAATTCATAAAACTAGGTTTTATCATTCATCATGTTTGATCTGATAAAAATACTGCAAATGAAATTTATATCGTTAAAGCTTTTCCACTTTACGACCTATTCAGTGACCATCAAATATTATGTAAAATAAATATTTGATGTTTTGATATTTTATAATATATAAATGTAAATTTCATAATTCTACCTGCTACGACTGCGATAATAAATTTTTTAAATTAAAATTTAATTTTATGTGCAGAAATTTCTCCGTACTTTGAGATAAGCATTTTCTAGAATGTCGACATTTGCTAAAACTCGTTCTTCTTTTGAACTCGTTTTTCTAAAGATGGAATGTAAATGATAATATCATTAATTTTTATAATATTTTTTACATTAAATGACTATTTTTTTATTCTGCGCACTACTTTAATCCTATCTAAGAGCCCCAACAGCAGTACGCTACATTTCAATATTGCTGAACATCATCAGCTACTGATCCAAAACCTTCCTTTCACATTTCGGTCTTTTAAATGTTTTCTGACCATCACTCGACTCGTCTACTTTATTAACATTTAAATTAAATGAAAGTTTAATAAAATTGAATAAAAAAAATTTTAATAAATTTTTATCTCAGTTTTATCAAAGTATTTAATTTATTTAAAATTCGAAATACGAACAAAATAGACGATCGTACTTGTTTGTTCAGCAAACAACACTATTTTAAACAGCATAAATACCACTCATTTATCAAAAATCCAAGTTATTAATGAACTATTAATAAATCGATTTACGAAATATTTTATATACTCTCTGCAATTAAGAAATAATTTACCCAATTTTTCTCTCAGAAATATAACTGAAACCTTTCACTAATGAGTTAAAAATCTATATTTTTTATTTCTAAGAAACATTTTCACTCTCCTTTAAAAATATAATAAATGAGTGATTTTAAAGTGCTTTAAATAACTCGAAAACATATGCATAAATTGTAGTCGTTATAAGTTCTGCTCAGATGCTATTTATAATGAAGCGTATCACTGAAACTTAATAAAAGAAAACTTAATAAAACATAATATTTTTTCACTAATCTAATGTACCTCCTCTTTGATCTCTTGAAGACGCTCGTCAATATCGTATATACTAGCAACTTGTTCACTTTTGCGTTTGTTCACCTCAAATCGCATCCTCACTTTCTCTACAGATGATTGTTCTATTTTCATTGACATTCCCAAATTGCGTTGATCTAAGTAAAAAAATCGAATCAAAATTAAAACCTTCAAAATTTGAAATTAAAATTTTATTTATTTTATTTATTTGCTCCGAATATATTTTACTGACTTTAATGACTTTATGTATATTTAAAATAAATCAATTTTGTCGCTGGTATTATTGAATGTTATAATGCTCAAAAACTCTAAAATATGCATGATAAAGGCAAAATAAACTTTTTACGTACGTTTTTTTCCATTAATATGATCAAGATAATTTATAGAATCTTTCACTACACAGTCACAAACCTTGCAGTAATACCTATAAATATTCATTAAAGTAGCCCATATAGTGATAAATTCAATGATATTTAGGAATACCCTCCGGCATCTGATGGAGCAGTCGTTCTGGTTACAATGATCGATTTTCCTAGCTTTGATTCAAGGTCAATCTATATAAAAATATTAAAAATTAAAATAAGTTGTCAAAATTAAGTTAAAAAATTAAATTGAAGTTAAAATTAAAGATCAAATCACGATCATTTGTTATTAAGACAAATAGAGGATAAATAGAGATCAAGAATATATGGAAATAAATGTTTGTTTGGTATAACCATATCGTAATTGATGAACAAGTCATTTTACCAAAATTCTAATATTGACCATGATATTGACGGAAGTACGGATTTCGTACATACCAAGTTCTAACTTATCAAAATTGAGTAAATAAGTCTAAATTATTTAAAGATATGAAATATATGTTTCTACACATTGATGATATATGTGTATTTTACTCTGATAATTTTTATTCAATAAGCAAACAAATTTATAAAGGTAAACTTATTTTTAATAAAGCTAATATTGATGCTAAAGACAGTATATATCAAGATCTGAACATTAAATTAACATCAATTAATTTATATCGTAAAGATGGCATATTTAAATTTACAAGAAACATATTTTTGCATGAGCATTCATGCATACCATATAATATAAAATATAATACATTAACTAATGAAATTTTAAGAATTGCAACAATATGAAATGATATTGGCTCTCTTCAAAATCAATTAAATAATTTAATAGATACATATTTTAAACTAGGTTACTTAAAAAAACATCAAACAGAAAATAGTGAAATATATAAATCAACACAATAATATAAAGAATAAATTTTAACTCTTAATGGCTAATAAATGGCTAAATCAGATAATAAAATTTACCGATATAAAATAAAAAGACAAAATAAAATAACATATATTCAACCTCCAATCCTTATTTATACATCATCTGTTATTTATTAGTCAATTCACAGAAATTAACTTTTATTCTATCTAAAGAATTCGTAAATACAGAGATATTTCGAACTGCATCCTGACTTTAAATATGAACGTTATCTAAATGCAATACATGTAAATGCCTTAACGGAACTGGATCACAATCCAAACATTATTGTGATGCCTGCAGACAAGGGGGCAACTGCTGACTATATAGCTGAAAGTAACTGCCAACTCCAGACGAACACAAATGAAGTAATTACCGAAATTGATCACAATAATATGGTTAATGACATTTCTCGTCAAATAAGAAAATTGTATGTAAATGCGGATGAGCATACGAGCTAATTCAGTTCTAGGGTATATGTATCTTTTACCTAAGGTTCACAAAAGACAAACACCATGCCCAGTAAGACCTACAGTAGGGAAATGTAACACAGGCAGTGAACTATTAGCATGTAGACTACATAATGAATTGTATCCTATGCTTCTGAAATGCCCATTAGTCATTGATATCACCAATGAATTTATTAGACGATTTGAAAATATAAAGCAGAATATCAATGAACAATCAATACTGTTTACTATTGATGTGGAATCATTATACGCAATGAAAATGAAATCAAGGCTATTGAATATCACCGCTAACGCCAAAATGCAAGTAACGTGAATATTCAACGTGTTTGTTCATTTACGGAGACAGTATTAAATTCGAACACGTTGATTTTCAATGAAAAACTTTTTAAGCAGAAGGTTGGCACTGTCATGGGCAGTCCTGCAGGACCAACATATGCAGGGTTGTATGTGACCTTTGTCGAGGAGTCATTCATGAAACAACGTAACCTAAATCCAATGATGTAGATCCGTTATGTTGACGACCTTTTTGGAGTGTGACATCATGGTAAAGAAGCTTTAAACAAATACATTAAAGAATTAAATGCACATTCGGAATTAAAATTCAACATTACCAATAATAATAGAAAAGTTTTGAACTTTATGGATTGGAAATGGACTTTAATACCCGGAGTCGATAGCGAACCTCTCTACATTAGAAATTTGAAAGGGTTAGATCATTTTGTACGCAAGTAGTGCCCATCATCATCGAGTAAAAATATTGTTAAAAGGAATAAAATAATCAGAATCAAAAAGAAATGATATACGGAAATCATTTTTAAGAAATCACTGATAGATCTAAAAAATGAGTTGATTTAACGAGGGTATATGCACAAACAGATCGAAAGGCAGTTTAGAGATATGTGAATAATGGATAGAAAAAATTATTGAAGATAAAATCATCCTGATAATAAAGAAGAATATGCAAATGTCGCCATCGAATATCATCCTGCTCTTTCATCTCCTCATCGATACATACAAACAGCGTACGATAATGCGAACTTGACATCATCGTCAAATATCCTTAAGGCAAGATTAGCCTATAGGAGTGGCAGAAGTCTAAAAAGAATTCTAGGCCTGGGACATAGGAACAAGCCTGCTACTGAATCTAGGTCTTGCAATGATAAACAATGTGCATGTTGTGCTGAAATGAATCACACAAGAACATTTAAAAGTACTCACACAGGTCTTACATACACTGTAAAGAGCTTTTCTAAATGCAAATCCAAAAACCTCGAAAATATTTGGCAACATGTCATGAGTGTAATCAGCAATATGTCGGTAAAACTTCAAACCAGGTAAATATCAGAGCAAACACACGTAGATCAGACATTTAGGGCGAAATAATAGGAAGAGATGGTGCTGCTAATCACACAACTGGCAATCCGGAACATATCATGAGAGTCAGTATAATTGAAAATGACATAGCTGATACGGCAAGAAGAAATAAATGTGATTAGAAATGGATTGCACAGCCAATGACAGACAAGCGCTTAAAAAACATCATAGCTGATACGGCAAGAAGAAATAAATGTGAGCAGAAATTGATTGCACATCTAATGACAGACAAGCACTTAAATGCATTTAATAACTGCACTCTTCCATAGACATTAGCATTTTAACAGCGTTAAATTCTTCCCAAAACAAACGTCAGAAAGAATTATAAAAACACAGAACAGTAATATTTTTGTGTGCTAACAACTGTAGTGATGAACTAAGGAAGGTGTAACAGCCGAAAACTTTTCAAATAATAATATTCTTCTTTATATAATATATAGCAGTCTGTTAATCAAAACAATGAAGAAACACGAAACTTTTATTGACGTTTCAGTGTTAGTCATTTTATCACAAAAAACGGGTAACGATAGATATAGATGCTTACAACAGCATCTATATCGTCATTTGTCTAATTCTGAATACCGCGCAATAAGTGAATCACGACATCCTTATGTAAATTGTACTGACAGCTTCTTGTTAGAACAAGCATTTGACTCGAAGAAATGTTTCTCAGGTTCAAACGATTCATGTTGGCCACAATCAAAAGCCAATATTGGAAGCTGGTCGAGTGAAGCAAACACGGATTAGCATTGTCCCTAATTAGTGCAATGTTGATGAGCTGATAAAAGCGTATGACAGTCACATTGTATTCTATTCATCTTGACCAACTCATATTATTCGCCACTGGCTTGATCATCATGTTTCCTTCGTCGCTTCATCAACCAAAGGTCTCCGTTACGGCAGATGAAAACATGTACCCCGCTGATTCGCCGCTATTAGCTCGTAACATTTCTGGGAGATTCTCCGGTCTTAGCCCCAGACAACCTGGTCCTGACGCTGATGATGAATTGACAGCAACAAGTACCGTTTCGCGACTTATAATTATTGATGAAGACGGATTGTTCAAGCGCCGTTTTGTAAGATTATGGGACGAAAAAGGTTGATTTTGACAGCGGCTGTATGTGGGAGAATGTAGTCTTTACAGAAGTGTCCGCGATTGTGTAGATGGGGTGAATCTTTCAACTAAAATCAGGCGATAGACTGCTTGGACGTAATTTCTGTGCATTGCCAAGCTGACACAAATGAGTTCTGACTTGTCGTTCGCTTGACGATTTTCATTTTTGCTTAGCGCTGCTCTCACCTATAGAAAGTTCGATAAGGCAATTTTCGCGTAAGCACTTATTGACTGGTAAATGTGCTTTACGACATTATGCCGCCTTTGTTTGTTGTGTGTATTTATCAACCGAAACAAGATTTTGCGAAGAGCAGCAACTTTGCCCATAAACCGACATCTCCTACTTGGAGTGCGCATTTGATGTTGTCACAGGAGTGGCTGTTATAACTCGTGCTTTGAACGGGATGCATTTGACCGTTGGCGATTCTTTGCGCCGTCATGATTGAAGACACGATTGAAGGTTTGAATCGTCAACTCGAGTGGGTGAAATTGCTAATGGTGATTTGATGACCTCTGTGGAGGCTGAATTGGATTGAGCCTCTGACAAATGGTCGAAACACCCCAGAAGGAATCCCTCTCTTGAACAAAGACATCTTGAATCTCTGAATTTGTAAAAGCGACAACGTCTACAATACATCAAGGGAATATCTCATAGGCAGAGGTGACAAGAACGCTTACCTTCTTCCATTTGAGTAGCTAACCAATAGTAGTTAGTCTTAAGGTTGTTGAGGGAGATGACGATATCGCAGTGTTTGTAGCAGTCGACGTTTTGTAATATCTAAGATCAGTTATTTTTATTCAGAAATTTCACTGGTAATAAGTTAATTGTCATTTCAAAAAGTAAAGCATTAAAAATTTGAGATAAGAATACCTTTTCATCTCGTGGTCGAAGTAATTCTCGTCTTAAAAATGCCTTGTCTGTGTCTTTCTCGCCATTAGTTGAAACATAAGAAGCCGCATAAAACTTTCTTCGGTGATCATCAGCAACAGCCTAAAAATTCAAATTTTTTAATTAAAATTGGAAAAAAATCTTTAATTAAATATTTAATTTCGAATAATTTTACTATATTAATAATATTTTTACTATATTACTTTCTATATTAATATAGACAACTCATAAACCAATCGTTCGAGAAGGCAAGTTTTGTTCAGAAATATTATTCTAAGCGGATGTAGTTGCAGAGAAGTTGACTCGTCAATAAAACTCTGAAGTAACACAACTTGAGCATACAAATAATGTTCTTCAAAAAAATCAAGCTCGTGTTTTGGCTCGGTTTTTGAACATAATATTCTATTGAAGGATCCTAGCTGATGGTTATTATGGATATATATATATATATATATATATATATATATATATATATATATATATATTATATTTATATATTTTTATATATTATATAAATATATTATATTTATATATTATATTATATTTAGATATATTGTATATAAAATTTTTTTCATAATAAAAAAATTTTAAAATTTTAAATAAAATTTAAAATAAATAAAATTTTATTTTATCTATTATTTTTATTAAAAAATAATAATAATATACATATATATAAATTTTCGATTCCAGTTTAAATTTTTAGATTCTATTTTAAATTTTCGATTCCAGTTTGGAATCTTCATCAGAAATTGTAATTAGCTTGAATACATAAATTTTCTTAAAAATTTGTCTTGCCATTTCGATTTTGAAATGACAAGACTTATAACTCCTAGCACCTTCTGTTTCAATGATTTTGCAATAAGTAGTTTTTATAACAAATACTTTCCACATCGCCCCAGTTAAGATTATCAACTTGAGCTGTAGATGCAGCGAGACAACAGTGAAGGCGGTTTCAAGCGGTATCAGTAGTGTAAGTAATGCGGGCAAAACGAGAAGAATTTTTTGGTTGAACTGTGACACCCAGTCTGTTTCCGTTTCTTATCAAACGTGCTAGTCAAAGGGCTCTTCTAATTGCCCAATCTGGATAACCACATGAAATAAGTTAATTAATGGCCCTTTGTTCAGTAATTACGTCAGCGTTCGAAGAAAAAATTAGCATAGGTCGAGATAGTAGTGATCTTACTCTCTCCACTTTATAGACGTAGATGCTGTAAGAAGACCAGTTAGATGGGAGCCAGAATAAGCCTGGCCTTCTGTAGAGGGTAGTGCGAATATTTTCCCGGTGTTGCTGTACTGCAATATCGGGAAAATTTAATAAGCATCGACGTAACAGGACAATATGACATCTCATATTTCTTACGTGGTCGCTGGTATAAATAGTGGTATTTCATGTTTTTACTGTTTGTTCTTATAGAACACTGTGTGTTGAAAGCTTGCAATAATAAAACTTTTTCATATAATGTCTATAAAAAAGTCATTAACTAATTTTATTTGAAATAATTTAATTGTGTATGATAAAAAATATAAAAATAATATTTATATTTTCATATAAATATTAATTTACCCAGCTGACTGCGCAAACTACCGCCCAATCCGTCTCATCTCGCACACCATAAAAATATTCAAACATATAATCAATGCAAGGATCCAAAGCATCATGGATTTCTGAAGATGCTAACTTATGTTAGCATCTTCAGAAAATGTACATGCCTATATAGATATTAACAGAGGTTAGCGCTCCCTCCTTTATAACATTCAAACACCTCCTCCGTTTACACCTTCTCGACACATGATTTACATTTTTGCTTTGTTGTGGTCATGTAAGCGTCCGCTGGCACGCATTTGCCACGTTAAAATAAATCTTTTTTCAGCGAAATATCAAATAAATTCCCCACTTTTAAAATAAATCATATCATAGAAATCATGATTTCTATGATTATTGCTACCAGAACAAATAGTTCAACAGGACGACGAATAGACAGGACAACGTGGATGTGGAGTGAAGATGTCAAAACAAAAGTCCGAGAAAAGAAACGTCGTTACCATGATTTTCTTGAAAACAAAACCTCAGGAAATTGGATTAAATATAATGAGGCCAAACGAGAGGCAAAATAGGCAGTAGCGATAACAATGGCTAAGAAGTTTGAAGAGTTCTACAAGAAACTCGACACTCGTGAAGGTAAGCGCAAAATATATAGGATTGCTTGGAAAAGACACCAGAGGACACAAGATGCTGAAAAATTTTACGGAATCAATGACGATAACGGTGTTTCGCTGTGCGAAAAGCATAAAGTTCTGATACAATGGCGTGATCATTTCATGAAAATTTCAAACGAAGAGTTCAAACATCCACCGATTCCATATGTACCGTCTGTCGAAGGACCTGTTCCACCCATGACATCCATTGAAGTCGAGAACGCGCTGCAACAAATGAAGCGCAGAAAAGCGACAGGATCTGACGACCTAGCTGCCGAACTTTGAAAGTCCAAAAGCTGGAATCCTGCAGGATGACAAGCGTAATTATTTAATCAGATATCATGGAAGGACAATCACTAACAGAGTAAAGTTGCAGCATAACAATACCCATTTGGAAACAAAAGGGAAACACCGCTGACTGTACAAACTACCGTCCAATCCGTCTCCTCCCGCAAACAATGAAAATATTTGAACACAATCAATGCAAGGATTCGAAGCATCATGGATTTCGATATAAACCATCGCGGTTTCGTCAAAAGTTGCGGTACTATTGAAGCTATTCATGCAGTACGCATTCTTCTTTATAAACACAGTAAAAAACAAAAAAAAACCATTTAATTTGCTTTTCTTGATATCGAGAAAACTTTCCATCGCGCTCCACACGAGGTTATCTGATATGCGTTGATATGCTACAAAATTCCGGAAGAGATTGTTGAGTGGGTCACGCTATTACATAAAAGATCGACTAGTCGCGTGTGCACAGCAATTGGATGTTCAAAAAAATTTCCAATCACCGTAGGAGTCCATCAGGGATCGGCACTTTCACAAGTCCTATTCATTCTCATTATGAACGCGGTGGCACACAACCTAAACAGACAGATACCTTGGACGTTACTATACGCGGACGACGTTATGATAGCGTATGTTGACAAAAACGACCTTCAGAACCAAGTTAAGGCATGGAGTACCCGGCTCAAACAGTTTGGCCTACGTCTCAACGTCCGAAAAACAGAATATCTAACGACGGACACCGATGATGAACTTACGATCAAAATCGAGGAGCAAGACATCATTCGGACGTCAACATTAAGATACCTTGGATCCACTGTTACAGCAGACGGCGATCTTCATACAGAGGTTTTGACTCGAATAAACGCAGCATAGATGAAGTGGCGGTCAGTAATCGGTGTCTTGTGCGATCCCAAGATTAAAGATCGCAAAAATCAAAAGTGTACAGAAAAGTAGTCAGACCCGTCGCGATCTATGACGCCGAATGCTGGTCAATGACCAAACATGCAGAATAAAATTTCTGGCAGCGTAAAATCATAACTTTATTCAACTCTAAGACTCTAGGGCATACTCTTAAAGCAATCCTTGCTCGATCCTCTTCGCCGTGCAACATCAATGCCCATGATTATTCGTCATTTCTCAAGACCAAAGTATAAACGTTGCTCTCTCACACCCCTGTCTCAATCCTATCCCACACTGCCCCGCCTAGCCTCATCCTTCCGGAACTCTTTCATCTTCTCCCTGTCTCACCTGCCGAAGTCTCATCTGTTCTCATGTCCTTGCCAAGCAAAACATCACCTGACGATTCCCTGCTTACCCATATACTTAAATCCATATGATTATCGATATCCACTTTTCTCACAACGTTGTTTAACTCGTCCATCTTCAGTTGTATCTTCCCTTCACACTGGAAAGCCGCAATCGTTCGTCATATCCTTAAGAAACAATCGCTCAACCCTTCCCTTGCTTCTAGATATCACTCTATTTCACTACTCCCTACTCTTTCTACGCTCTTAGAACGCCTCATCTTAATACAGATCAACGCTTATCTCTCCTCGTCCAATCTGTACCCTTATTTCCAATCCGCTTTCCACTCAAATCAATACACAGAAATCGCCTGCATGAAAGTTTACAACGACTTACTCATTTCTTGAGGCAAGGTTAAATATAGTGTTCTCATCTCCCTCGACCTCTCCTCCGCATTCGACATTGTCGACCACTCTGTCCTCCTTCCTCGCCTTCGTTACGATTACGGCTTTTCTTCCTCCTCCGTAGCACGGTTTGCCTCATATCTATCCGACCGTTCCTTATGCGTCTGTTCTAATTCATCATCCTACCCTCCCATCTCTATTTTTTGCGGGGTCCCACAAGGTTCGGTCCTAGGTTTCCTGCTTTTCTCTCTTTTGCTTGGTGATCAATCTCCGTTTATCAAACCTCTATCCTTTAACGTCATGCAATACGCCGATGACATCCTCATCTATGCACATGCACCCGCACATCGCATACACGATATCGGCATTTCTGCCTCCAACTGTATTTCTTCTATCTACAAACGTCTCTCCAATCTCCATCTCGTTCTAAACCCTGACGAGTCCAAAATAATGTGGATCCTACCCCGTAAACCAAACATATCTCCTCCAACCATATCTTTTGCCTCATCGATCATCCCCATAGTCCATAATATAACTTTCTTAGGCTTCAATTTCGATGATCACCTTTCCCTTAAACCCTTCGTCCGTGACAAGGTCAGCTCGTCTAACTTAATTCTCCGTGACATCTGCCGTATCAGCTCCCTTATCGACTTCCGTTCTTGTATGTATCTTCTTTCATCGCTTCTTTTCCATAAAATCGATTACTGCCTAAGCCTTTTCACCAATTCTCCAAAATCCATCATCCTACCACTACAACGCAAAATCAACTCAACCGTTCGAGTGCTCTTTCGTCACCATCGTTTCGACCACACATCCACATATTTTGCCCAACTCTCTTGGCCCACCATCCACATCCGCATCAAACTCCGCCTTATTCTCGTAACTTTTCGTCTCATCGCTGTCAGGTCCCCATCGTTCATCAATCTTCCTTTCTTAGACGACACTCGCCCCACCTCGCTATCGCTTCGTTCCCGTCATACCCTCTTACTCCACGTTCCCAATTACTCCAACAACTACGATCTCCGATCTTTCCTGGTTGCCGCCCACTAGCCTGGAATCAACTCCCTCTCGACGTCCGCCGCGGTCCCTTTTTTATCACATTCAAACACCTCCTCCGTTCACACCTCGAGACATGATTTACATTTTTGTTTTGTTGTGGTCATGTAAGCGTGCGCTGGCACGCATTTGCCACGTTAAAATAAATCTTTTTTTATGCAGAGCGTCGATTCGTAACGATGGAGGCCAAGATGTTTAGGTGGACTGCCGGAGTTACACGTATAGATCATATTTTACACGTATAGATCATAATTTTATGTTAAAATATATTTATTTTCAAACACTAAATTAGTGCTTGTTCGTTCTAAAGCATGCTAACATAAATAAATCGATATGTACTGGAAATATCAATTATGATTTACCGGCGTGTTTGAATAGTCCATTTCAGTAAAACTTAAAATATCTAAAATTAGAGCAGTAAATTGAAGGCATTAAATAACTTCGGTGATTAAATGAATAAATTTAGTAATAATATAATATTTTTTAGACGAAATATTAATATTATTGATATTAGTTTCAAAACATTACAATTACGAAATTAAATTTTGCTGTACACAAATTTAATTTAGAAAATGCACGAAAATAAAATTATTAAATAAAATTAAAATTATTAAAAAACTAGTGTAGACCCTAGCTTAGGGTCTACACTGTAGGGTGAGTTATCGCTGACATTTCAAAACACGGGAGCCACTACTTTTTCTAGAACGTGAAACTTTTTTCATTTAACAATCTTTACTGTTAAGTTTCATTAAAATACCCTATTAAATCATTGACACTAGGAATGTGTACAAATGCGGCTCTCATTTCCTTCTGTAAATATCGTTCCCAATTTGCCGAAGCCTACTTTCCAACTTTGAAGATGAATAAACTTCGTTTTTGTCATCACAAATTATAAATGATGCGATTAAAGTAAATTAAAGATTTTTTAATATTATTATGAAGTTACAAGTTATTAGCCGCAAATTACTTTTTCAGTTTAGCGCAAAAGTACAATTATTGAAATAGTCCCAAGCATCAATCCTCGAACTCAAGATTCACTGCTTGAATAATGTCTTGAATGAACATAAGTTGAAGGCATAGGCAATTTCCATTTGCAGCGGATTCCAAATATTTAGGCAGTGATGGGAAAGTCTAGCAACACTGATCATTTTGCCATGCACAAATTTATATAAATTCATACAATGACCTCTACGTGACATTTCGCGTAAAGTAATGTTGCCTAGACACAAAACTCAATATGTGGAGGAACTAACGCGCAATAAAGTCATTTAAAACTAGACGGATTTAGACTTGCAAAAGTGTTATTAATACACTATAACGCTCTAAGTGCTTTAGCATAAATATGGTCAGTATTTAAGCGAGTTTTCAATGGCCTGTTCAAAATGATTCTCAAATATTTATATTCTGTGACAATATTAAGTCTCACAGCTCTCAAGCAAAACTGACGATCACAATTACCATTTCCTCTATTCATATGTACACATTTTCAGCATTGATTTTCATGCCTGTGGTGTGGTGTAGCTCCATTTATGTATTTGATCAAGGTCATCCTGCAAGAAGCAACCATCCACATCATTGATAGTGTCACACCATAGTTTGAGGTCATCAGCAAAGGCCAGACAATGGCTCTAAATCCGTAAAAGTAGGTCATTTATGAGAATAATAAATAGTAGTGGGACAAGTAAAGTAAAAAATAAGGACTTATTTTTACGTGGCAAATGTGTTGCGGCACATGCTTACAAGACCACAACAAAAACAAAAAATCTAAGCCATGTGTCGAGAAGGTGTGAACAGAAGAGGTATTTAAATGTGATAAAGGAGGAATCGCAGCGGATGTCGAAAGAAATCTGATTCCAGGCGAGAGGGCGGCGATAAGGAAGGATCAGGGAACGTAATTGTTGGCGCAATTGGCAATGTGGAGTAAGAGGGAATTACGGGTAAGCAGCGATAGAGAGGTCAGGCGAGTGTCGTCTAATAAATGGAGGTTGATGAACGATGGGGAGTTGACAGCGATGAGACGAAAAGTAACGAGAACGTGGAGTTGGATGCGGATGTTGATGGTGGGGCAGGAATCGACGTGGATGTAGAAGCACTCGAACGGCGGAGTTGATGATGTGTTGTTTCATCAACGCGTCATCAGGAGGAAGAAAATCAATAATCATAACTAAGTCGAGAAATAAGGATGGAGTGTTCGACAATGTCGAAGGCGGATGATAGGTCGAGGGAGATGAAAACATTATATAGTGCCTTGTCACAAGAAATGAGTAGGTCGTTGTAAACTTTAATGAATGCGATTTCTGTGGAGTGATTAGATCGGAAAGGGGATTGGAAATGAGGGTACAGATTAGACGAGGAGAGATAAGCGTTGATCTGTATTAAGATGAGGCGTTTTTAGAACTTAGAAATAGTATGGAGGAGTGAAATGATGCGATAGCTAGAAGAAAGGAATGGGTCGAGAGATTGTATCTTAAGGAAGAGACGAACGATAGCGGATTTCCAGTGTAAATGGAATATACGACTGCGGTTGGACGATTTAAATAAGGTGATGGCGATAAGGGATATCGATAAGCATATGAATGTAAGTGTTGGGGTAGTCAGGGGATAGGCAGGTGAGGTTTTGTTGAGCTATGACATGAAGACATATGAGACTTCGGCAGGTGAAATAGGGAGTAGATGAAAGAGCTCCGAGAGGATAAGGCGAGACGGAGAAGAGTGGGATGGGATGGAGACGGGATGTGAGAGAGAGCAACGTGGGTACTTTGGTCTAAAGAAATGGCGATTAATCATCATGATTGATACTGCAAGACGAAGAGGAGCGAGCAAGGATTGAGCTAAAAGTATGCCATAGAGTCTTAGAGTTGAATGAAGTGATGATTTTATGCTGCCAGAAAGAGTTTCATTTGGCACGTAGTAGGTGGAGATGAGACCGGCGATGAGCAAGATAAAAATCACGGAAAGACGGAGTGATCGAGCGGAAATCACGTTTGAGAGAGCGGTGATAGACTCGAAAAGCATGACGGAGTCGACGCTTTGAGAGTAGGCATTGGATGTCAAACCATGGGGCACGGTGCAAGCGACGGTGTGGGTGAGGCTTGAAGGGCAAGATAAGATTGAGAATGGATGTGAATTCAGAGTCGAAAAGAAAGGCGATATCGTGAGGAGAAGAATATGTTATTGTTGGATAGAATAGAGACGATTTGAGTAAGGCAGAGCGGAGAAGAGAGGTCAAGATTTCTCCAAGAGCGACGTAGGATTGTAGGTGTGTGAGGAGGGGTGTGGTTGTGGGTGAGATCAAAGGTGACGAGAAAGTGATCGGATAGACAAGGATCGAAAATTGACAGTGAGGTGTAGGCAGCAAAATGATCGGGGACAGCAATGATATCGAGTGCCCCACCAAGGATATGTGTGGGGGCAGTGGAGATGGGTTTGTAGTTATAGTTGGATAGAATATTGATGAACTGGATGGACTCGGTGGAAACGGGGCGGTCGAGGCGGATATTGAAGTCGCCAAGAACGATTGATGGGATTAAGGACAAAGAACAGTGAGACAAAAGGTCAGCGAGTTCGGTAAAAAGTAAGGATGTAGGAGCTGATGAACAAGGACGGTATATAATGGCGAGATCTAGAGTGATCGGTTAGAAGAACGACAAGTGAGCAGTTCAAAAGAGCAATGACTGAAAATGGAAGTAATTTTGCGAATAGACGTGGGGTGACGGGCGAATGCGACAATGCAGCCATGATAAAAGACTAGAAAGAGATTTGCTGAGGGGGCGAACGGATTCGACTAGTGAGCCACCGGCATAGAGCAAACGGCGGATAGAGAGGTCGTCAGAATCGGAGTGCCAGAATTTGATGATGCAGAAGAGATCGATGGATTGCTTGGTGAATAGGTTGAGGATGATATCGGATTTATTGAGAATAGATCTAGTGTTATGGAGGCCGAGGGGGAAACCGTGTGTGGTGGTTATAGGGGCTAGCGGAGAAGGCACATAGGGGAGATGGAGCGCCATCGAATTTAGTGGCGAGTGAGTAAGGCTGTGCAGAGAATAGGGATATCGAGAAGTTTCCAGGGTCGACTTGGTGTGGATATTGGTGGGGGCGGATAAGGAGGATGGGGACGAGTAAGAATAAGAGTGACAAGGAAATGATCGGACAAACCGGGATCAGTAATTGACAAGGAAGTATAGTCATTGAAGCAGATATGGACAGCAATGATGTCGAGAGCACCGCCGAGAATATGAGTTGGGATTGTTGAAAGTAATTTATAGTTAAAATCAGAAAAAAGATTAGTTAAAGTGATAGAGTCAGGGTCAGCCGGGTGATCAAGACGAATGTTAAAGTCCCCGAGAACAAAAGAAGGAGTATTAGACAAGGAACAGTGAGACATAAGATCTGCAAGTTCGGTAAAGAAGATACGTGAGGGGGCAACTGAACCTGGACGGTATACAATCACAAGTTCCAGAGGGAAAGGAGTTGATAATCTGCATATGAGTGATTCGAACGAGGTGTAACGGATGTTAACGTTAATTTTACGTAAAGACATTGGGTAACGAGCAATGGCAACTATACCGCCATGGTTAAAAGCAGTAGATGTATGAGAGACAATTGGACGAGCTGATTCAACTAAAGAACAACCAGAGTGACATAGACGACGAATATCAAGATCGTCGGAGTCACAATGCCAGGATTTGGTAATGCAGAGAATATCGATAGATAATTGATCGAAGATATCAAGGAGCATATCAGCTTTATGTAGAATGGAGCGAGTGTTGAATAGACTAAGACGAAAAATATGCTTAGGAGCGAGATCGACTAGCGAAGAGGACAAGGGGGAGAGATGGGACGCCATCGAATTTTTGGCCTTGTGTGTACAACGTGAAAATTTCCATTGATTTGACGTATAGATAAGGATGACTCACCGTTTGTTTCACGTCGATGTTTCTCAATGCGAGCTAAATTGAGCTGGGCAATATCAGAAGGGGAGCGGTCAGGAAAGATACGGCAAGTATATAAAGTGGTAAGAAGTTTAAAACGTTGGGAAAGTACCAAGGATGCATGTGAAATATGCCGGAAAACAATTTTTAGGAGTGGAGGACTGAGATGATTGGATTTAGTGGATTTGTTTAAACGGATCAAAGATACAGGAGCGATATTATTGAAGAGGGATGGATTATTATCAGGAAGAATTGTTGCTAGGATAGACCTGAAAGCAGATACATCATCATCGAGGCGACATTGAGGAGAAGCAGATTCGGAAACCTTTAAATTAGATATGATAATGCATCGATCGCGCGAAGGAAAACGATTACGTAGTGGTGGACGGACAGACCTGGTAGTAGTAGAGGCAGAAGAGCAGATAAACGTGGGAATGACAGGGGTGAAATCTGGAATGTAAGTAACTTTTATCAACAACTTTTATCAACAACTGAAATCTGGAATGTCATCGGAACTGAAATCGGAACTGAAATTGTAAATAGTTATTAGTTAGCAGCTAAGATTATGCTGATCAAAAATTTTTTTTAACTATTAAACAACCGTAAGAGAGCATTATCGTCAATCAACTGTCTGGTCGATGGTAAGCGAAAATCTTTTTTTTTTCTTAATCTCTAATATCATTGTCAAGTAGTATAGTTTCACTCAATCAATCTTCCCTGCGTGATTATCATTTACGACAGATAATTCGTACCGTTAGTATCAAAAATCTAACATCAGTTTTGATCCACTTGATGTTCTTAATATATTGTCGAGTCTGCCAGTTAAATATAGTTCAGAGCCCGATCGCATTCCTTGTATATTATTACGTATGTTTCCGTCACATATATACCGTCCGTTATAGATATAGAATCAGTATGAAACTTGCTCCCAGAAAATAATGGAAATTGCATTTAATAAAAAACATGGACGGTCAAACACCTACTAATCACCATCAGTCAAATTCTAAAACATGATTCACACAACAGATCAGATACATCCCAATTGTTGATAATCCCAATTTCCTTTCTTGCTCGACCATTTTGCTGATAATCGTTATGATATATTCTGTATTTCAGAATCTTGTTTACATATTGGCATTTATGATAATCTGTTTAATGTTGTATGCTATAAGTTCATAACAGCGGATCGCTTTCTTGGTATGCGAGGTGCAAGAGTTGTAGCATTCGTTCGGCATGATCTCTCAACATCAAATATATCATATATTTGGGGTTCTAAGTGGTCATATGAGTATATGTCTTTTACTGTTAATCATCAATTGTTAAAATTAAATGTTTGTGTTGTTTATAGATATCCATCTTTCACTTTGATAACAGATCGGCTTAAGGATTATTTATTTAATTTTTGGCCGTTTTGCCTGCTCATCGTACATTACAACACATGAAACAAACATATCAATTATTACCAAACCAAGGATAAGAACTTCCAATGTTGACTTGATCAGCGTGTCTTATCAAAGTGTTGACCATGGCTTGAATTGGCTCAATGATGACCCAGTCATGATATCGTGAGGCATGCGTTCCACAACTTTCTCACTCTGCGTGACAATCGCAATACCATTGCCAACCTTCCAATTTGTGTTGCGCGTAAAGCGAGAGAATGACTCTTGCGACTTTGTCGGACATTCATTCAACACATTCACTTGGGTAGTTGTCTATCCCCTTTACTATAGACCACATCGCAAACATATCCAGAACGAGTAGTCTGGCTTGCACTGATATCATGCCTATTGAATTTAAACGATCGCTATAACTCATCATTTTACATTCTCGAACGAGCTTGCTGCCATGACGTAGAATTCTCTCTAAATCCTTCATTTCACCTCTTGTGGAAGGGAATGATGCCTGGATAGTATATTCGATTTGGGGACGAAATGATACTATATGTCCTGGCAATATACAAGGAAGACACATCGGACCTGCCTAGACGAATGTGTGAGCACTTAGAAATGTTTAACAATACCATAGTATTAACACTTCATGAATAAACCCTGTCAATGTAACGCTGTAAGCGGATATGGTCATCTGCAGATATGACGTCACACCACATTTTGATGTCGCCAGCAAAGGCTAAACACGGACAATGGAGTTGTGTGAGTAAACTGTTCATGAACATGTTAAACAATAAAGGTCCTAGTACAGAACCCTGAGAAACTTCTGACGTAATTAAATGTGGTGAGGATAGGGTACTACCAACTCGTACTCTGAAAGATCTGTTAGATAGAAAATATCTAATCCATCCTATAACTGAGCTATTAATGTCGTGGCTGGTCACTGTTTGAATGAGGAGACTATGGAGAACACGATCAAACGCACGACTAAAATCGAACAGAATAACGTCAAGTGCCTTTCATTGAGACATGGATTCAATCCAGGCCTCACGGGCAGACAAAAGGTTGGTAAGGCAAGAACGTCCTTTTCTGAAGCCATGTTGCATAAAGCTATGCTGACATGATATGCTTAAGTGTCTGAATATATGTTCGTGGATGACCTTTCCAGTACCTTACCCAAATGACTTGTAAGACTTATAGCTCGATAGTTATCTGCTAACCGCGGGTCATTCTTTTCGAATACCGGCACCACTATTGCACTCTTACATTCAGACGATACCTTCATGCTATCCAGAAATGTCTGAAACAAGCTAGTGACCGAAGGAGCAAAATGTTGACTCAACACCCTGAGTAGATGCGGATGAATATCATCAGAACCTGAAGATAAAGACGGCAAATGTGATAACCTCCAAGCCACATCATTCACATTGACTATAATAGGAGCACTAAAGCACGTAGGAAAACTGACTGTCTGAACACTATCTTCTATGGTCGAACTAGCATTGTGTAGGTCAAATGAATTAGCAAACTCATTAGCAACGTCGGAATGGAAATCAAGCAACTTACCGTTTGATGAGAATCTAGTGATTGCACAATAAGTACGCGTACTTTGACGAACATATGATCAAAAGTCTTTGGGAGAGCTATTTAAGGATTGCACAATTTGGTCCTCATACTCCATACGTTTCTTAATTCTGAGGCGTTCATATGCATTGCGAGCAAGTTTGAATTGAGCAATCAAATTACCTTTGCGCCCACACTTTCTGAACAAAGTGTTGCGTCTTTGAAGAGCTTCACGGAGACTACTATCAAACTACGAAGACTTCTTATGAGCAGTTTATCGTATTAATCTACGCAGAGCAAAATAATCAGATATACGAATTAGTAAATCTCGAATGAAATACCAACATTCCTGGCTTCTAACATCACCACACTCCAAGTTCAACGAGGACACATACTGTAGTAATATCTCAACATCAAGATGATACCATGATCTCTTTGTCAATGCAGGTTCGGCATCGATTACAAGAATATCTGAAGTTGTAGTCAGCTTAAACACCAAAACACAGTGATCACTTTCTCCTATTGGAGGATTATAAGATAGGTCACATATCTAACCATTTTTTTGAGAAAATACAAGATCAAGTATAGAACGTACTCTATCAGTGCCAAATCTAGCAGGAGCAGATACATGCTGAATGAGTAATTGATTACATACTAAGAACTCCAATGGGTTCTTATCATCACGGAAACAGTTACCAATAATATTGTTGCCAATATTATTGGTAACAATATAGAATCACCAACTAAGATGAACGAGTGATCACCCATACTACAAGCTCTAGTTAAAATATGCATGAGCTCATCATCTAAAATGGCTGATTTTGGTGTTCGATAAAGAACACCCAATGAAACGCGGAGGCTATATATAGCTAGATCAACTATTAAGCACTCGCATGTCCCTTCTCCATTTGAATATCTCACTATATTGCTAATAACGTGTCTATCCTGAACATATAGTGGTACTCCACGACCCCTCTTAGGAGGGCATCTATCTGAACGTAACAATTGATAACCTGGAATATATACTACCTTATCAAGAATGGCATCGTGTAACCACGTCTCAGAAATAGCCAACACGTTTGTATGCGTAGAATGCGTCCAAACACTAACATCATCAAGATTCGAAATTAAACTACGAATATTAGTGTAGCCTATGATAGGAGCACGTTGAGACGTGCTACCCCGAGAATGCACATCAGCATTCGGAATCAAAAAATCGAAGCAAATGAGATCGCCCTATTGAGGATATCGACAGTATTGTGTATTATCCTACTCTAGGTAACAGTGATCACTGTTTTTCTCCGTTAAATTAGTGTATAGTGTCGAAATTGGGCTATCCGAAATGAAATTGGACTCGGGTGGATACTCAACATCTCTTAGATGATTTTTACAACATTTTTCAAATAGCTAAATGTCTAATACTGTTTCAGATCTGATGACCGTTCTTTATATAGTTTTCTTAAGTTTGTCAGATAAGTTCGCTTCGAAACGGAGAACTTCAATTGATTCCACTCGCCCTCAGTGGTTTGATCATGAACTTCGCTCAATGTTGAAACTGCGCAATGTCCTGTGGGCTATCACTCGAATCCATCCTGGAAAATTAGATAAGTATCGGCATGTGCACAACCAATGCAATAGATTGAAAATTCATAAGCGAATAGCATTTAAAGATAGTATTGCAAATTGTATCGGGAATCAACCAAAATGTTTTTGGTCATATGTGAAAGGTTCAAGGATACTACCCTTTAATATAGCATTCATTATTTTTGGTGATAAATGCTATATGAATGACACAATGCTTATGTTTATTCTACTGAGTCTGAAATTGCTGAAAGCCTAGCAAACAGCTTTCATTCTACATCGACTATTGTTTCGGATATTTACTCTTTAAAATGGTATTCCATTTACAATATTACTCAGAATCTCGTTAAGACAATCAGTGCATCTGAAGTATTGTACTTAATCACTAGGCTTGACCTATTTGGCTCTCCTAGTCCAGATGATATTTCACCTTACCTAATTAATTCGATTGGACCTGCCGTAAGTAGTGTTTTAGCTCATATATTTTAATATAGCCTGATCAATTCGTGGATTCCTGCAACATAGAAGTCCTTGTGCCAACATTGTTGTACCAATTCCTAAAAACAGCCAGCGACTTGTTTAAATTTTTGACCTATCAGTTTGACCAGTGTTCTCTCTAAATTACTCCAACGAATTATTGCCAAAAGGCTACTCGAGCATCTAAACTTTAACATCATTCTTACTGATTATCAACACGGATTTAGACAAGGCCGTTCATGTCTATCTAACTTGCTTACCGCGAGTGCTGGATGGAAGCACTAAATTCAGGACTTTTTCGACGTCGTATTGCTAGATTTTTCGAAAGCTTTTGATGGGGTTCAACATAAAGGTCTTGTATTACTCTTAATTCACTACGGCGTCACTCGTGTAATCTGCTCTTGGATTGAAAATGTTCTTTCATTGCGTACGTTTAAGGTAAGAGTTGGTGGGTCTTTATCTGCAGAAAGAGGTATGTCGACAGGTGTCTTCTAGGGTTCTGCACTAGGTCCCATATTATTCATCACGTTTCCTTAACGATTTGCTCTTACGTATTGAGAACACTCACTTGGCATTCGCTGATGATCTTAAAATTTGGACTAATATACGAGATATTGATGACTGTAAATCTTTACGTACAGACTTGGATCGAGTGCATGATTAGTGCCGCTCTACTGGATTACATCTTAATGTTGATAAATGTGTACGTATGAGGATGGGTAAAAAATCCAGTAATTTTACATATCATATCGGCAATGTTCTTCTCACTGATGTATCACATCATAGGGATTTAGGAATTATCGTGCACGCATCATTAAAGAGAAACTTAATAATGAAAGAGCAATTAACAGCGCTACTTGTGCACTATATATTGTAAAAACTCATTCCTTAGGATCACCACTAATGTCTTTAGACATTTGTTTAACAAGTTGGTTCGTCCCCATTTAGAGTATGCAATTCAGGCTTCTTTCCCGGTCACCAAACAAGAAAGGACAGATACAGAGTCATTCCTAAGGCGAGGTTATCGTTTATGTTCAAATGTGAGATCGGATTATGCATATCGATTAAATTTGCTAAGAATTCAACCGATGTTATCACGATTTTTGTTTCTTGACTTGATCGAAATGTATGCGCTTGTACACCGTTTGGACAGTTATCCGAGTGGTTCGATGACATTACGTTCATCGATTTTGAGAGGTCAAAGTAAAACTGTCTATAAAATAAGGCATGGTAGATATCCAAAATGCTGGAGACTGTCGCACAAGGTACTTAATATTCGGTATTCTCTGCCCAAGGAAATTGCTGCCGCCTGGAGTTTGCCTTTGTTCGAAAAAATAGTAAGGACATGGATGATCGAGAAGACAAGAAACGATTTATGGACATATTTGCAGTGATTTATTCTTTTTTGCTTGTTGATTTCATTTTCTTTGTTTCTTATTTTTTCATTTTCTTTCGTCTAAATTGTGATCAAGCAAAATAGCCTTATTGGCTAAGCCTTTTAAGTATAATAATAAATAATAACTGAATTTACGTATTTTATATAAAGATAATTATAAATATAAATTAAATATAAAGATAAATAATTATAAATAATAAAGTTCCCGGTACAAAAATTCTTGGTTATTAATACTTACAATACTTACATTATAGAGATAATAACATGCAATCTTTAATGCACAAGCTTACCAACATTGCTTGGTCTGACAAGCTTACTGTAAACATACAATTTTGGTACTCTACATATTTTGGTATTATAAAAGCTTAAACACACTCTATTCTAATGTCGTTACAATTACCATTTATCTACTACAATTTATCTACTACAATCTACAACGTACTGATGATATAGAAGCGCTCACGGTGTGTGGTTTACCAGCGGGATTTCGCTAGCACCGCCGGTGGTATACCTTGAAGACACGACCACATCCGGGCTGTCCAGGATAAGGTCATATAGGTACCAATTTGGCGGATAGCGTTCGCGTTATCCGCCGAATTCAACGAGGAGCCAGGCCAGAGATTGCGGCAGAGCTCTCCGAGCTTATGGGTGCAGTCGCATCACACCCTTCCGACGAACAAGCGTGGTGGCAACTGTTATGCTTCCCGAAAATCAAGTTTTGTGTTCCACAGAGAAATCAGGATCTACATCATTTCTCACGTCCACAATATGCAGAGCCTGCTCAAGCTACAAATATCCTATCAAAGTAACCGTAATGGTTCACCCCGCACTTGCACAAATAGCATGGAGGACTACGATCTGATTAGACAAAATTCATATGAAAAGATCAAGGACGGCGATATCCGCAGAGCGGTCCGTATAGTTTGCACCGACTTAACCTTGCTGCCGTACGACGATCCCACAACTACTGATTTAAAGCAAATCATCTTCCCAAAAGACCCACAGCTTACCCACAACATCTTTGGGACAATTCAACTAGGAATGCATAATCGCCACAGTGGAATCAATGCTTTCGACACTGAAATCCTTCGCTCCGTCTTCAGCGGGCGGTTGCGATGGTCTTAGTCCAATGCACTTGCGCGATCTGCTTGGTCAGATTTCAGGAGCCGTCGCCAATAGCCTAACACAGTCTTTGGTGAGTCTCATATCGGTGCTCCTCGGTAGAAACGTGCCTGATAACGTTGCCAGCATTGTATGCGGCGGCAAACTTCTGGCTTTCCGGAAGAAGGACGATGGGATTCGACCGATTACGGTTGGCCTCACTATTCAGCTATAGCTGCAAAACTTACCTACCGGGTAGCTTCCGAACTCCTTGTAGATCGATTTTCTCCAGCCTAGTTGGGTGTCGGCCTCGGTGGGGATCGAAGCTTCGGTACACGCTTCTCGCATATTTCTACTCGATTTTGCGACAAATGGTCATGCGATTGTGAAGCTGGATCCTTTAGCAGCGCGATCCTCTCGGCCCCACGCTCTTCTGCCTCGTCGTAAACGATTTAGCCCACATTCTAATATCGAAACTGAACATATGGTACTTAAATGATTGTGTCAACGGTGGCATACTGAATGTCATAATCTTCGATACTATCAAGATTTAGTCGATTGGAGCTAACATAGGCCTGGGTCTTAATTATCGAAAATGCTAGGTCATCACAGATTGCAGCGAAGCCGGACGGAGAATCTCAAACGTCATCACAAATTGCAAAATCGTCAAGCCAGACAAGACTAATTTACTTGAGGCTCCGATAGGAAACCAATGAAGCATCGACGACGCTCTGGAGCTCGCATTCATGAGCTGTACCATGCCGGAACTCGGTTACGCAAACTTAATGCCCACGATGCACATGTCCTCCTTCGAAACTCCATCAGCATTTCGAAGATCGAATTCTTACTCCCTGCTTTCGAAGCTGGAAACTTTTGGATTTCGATTTGGAAGTTCGCCGGATACTAAGCGCAGTTCTGAACGTACACCTTAACGATAAGGCATAGAAACAGGCTATAATCCTGATAAAGCCAGGCAGTATAGGCTTCCGACAAGCGTACGAAATTGCTGTCCCAGCTTTTGGCACGTCTGTGTGTTGAGCAGCCCCGTTGATCAACAGACTGCTGCATAATTTTAATTATTTTCGTTCGGATTTTCCAGACCCGTACTTCGTTGATGCATCCAGCAAATTGAGTGTAGAATTTCAGGCAACCGTCCCATTTGAACCAATCTTTCAGGAATGATAGACGGATGCATATTTCGACTCGTCTATCAACATCTGTTGGATGGTGTGATTGCTCCAAAATCGCGAGCTCGCTTGATAGCGGTGACTTCACCATTGTCTGGTGCATTTCTTGAGGCATTCCCTATCACCTTCATCGTCATACGCTTAGACGATCAGTATATTTCTACCACAGTTGCTTTGAGGATCAGCGCTCATTGCCGCTAACAGTACTGCTGTATTTGGGAGATGAAGTTCTGAAAAACAGCGCCCACGCTCTCGACCGTCTCAAAGGCAATTTCCGCTTCATCCGTCCCACCGCAGTGAACGAGTAGTTGCGAATAGCGCACGTCTCTGCTGTAATCCCATCTCGCCTCAAGACAACAAACCTTGCTTGTGAAGACGCTATTCCATTGGGAAGCCGGCAAAATCCTTGTATGAAATTTCACTTGTCCCAACACGTTGACTGCCAGCCCCTTAACCACGCCGTCCATTAGCCAGGCGCAGTCTGGCTAATGCGGAACAACTTAAGAGGAATAACTACCGAAACCTCGACGAACAGCTATACTTGTTTCGCCAGTGACCGTGGAATAGCTGGACGCAGTAGGGACAGGAGCAACAGCGTTGCTCCAGCAGCTGGGTAATAAATTAAGGCGCACAACCGTAGAACCGTGCTCTTTTAAGTGTCTTATTTAGCGAATGAGAGTGGCAGTGCAGCGGGGCAACGCCGCCTACTTCATTGAGTTGACCAGTTACCCTCTAATCTCAAACTGATACTTGATTTTGTCTGATTTTTTGTATGTATTGATCACATAAATTTCGGATTTTTGAAATGCAGACCATTTAATGCCAGGTGACTTCCCCCATATATAAAACTTGAAAGAAATCTGCAGTGTATCAGGCTGTGTTATGCGTTTCCATTTAAACGCTACTTCGTTAAATTTTTTGTTTAAGCTTTTTATTATGCGTCAAATTTCAATATTATCTACTTTTTAATATGTTAATGTTACAGCTGTAAGCGACAGTCCAGTTTATTCTTTAGTATCAGCAAAAAGTTCCAGTCATGTATATGTAAAAGTCTCATTTACTTTACAAAAGAGAGAATTTGATAAAATTTAGAGATATCTTTCAGATAGAGATATTTATCTTTTACAAGATAAATATCTTGTATATCGCTCACCTTCTATGATCACTGATTGTAATCTTCTGAAGTCAGTATTGCGATCGATAAGTATCAGTTCTCATTTCCTTCTTCTAGGAGACTTCAACCTACCTAGATCAGATTGGCGGCAAACAATATTTGATGATGGCACCGTCGTAGAAAGAGAAATATCCCACTTCCTCGCTGATGAACTCTTACTAGTACAACACATTCAAGAGCCCACACGATTTTCTTCCCATAATAATGATACTATACTTGACTTGGTTTTTTCCAAACGTCTTGAAGACATAGCTCGAGTGGATTATCTTCCACCGATAGGTAACTCTGACCACTGCGTGCTATCACTACAGGTCACCCCAAACTTTAAATTCCGCCATTTTACGGCTCCCATCGTAAAACGGGTGGTCAAAAGTGCTTGATGAGCAAATTTTATCTTTCTGTCAACGTCGTCCACTATCTTTAACAAATACTAAAGAAGTCTCACTAAAAGTGATTGGGGATTACCTTTTAGGTATTTCTGACGTGTTTGCACCAAAGCGTATCATCTCGTCAAATACTAAATATCCTGTTTGGTTCGATAAGGACCTGAGATTGATGTTGCGAGTACGAAATCGTCTTTGGAAGTTATCTCGTTCGCTTCCGTATTACGCCAACATTTATAGGTATCTTAGGAACGTCTGTACTCGTATGAAAACGTTAAAACGTGATAAATTCGAATCTACAATCATCAAGGAAGTTAATCGCAACCCCAAGCTATTTTGGTCATATGCTCGGCAAAACGGAACGCTCAACTCTGCAATCAAGCATGTGCACTCTGAATGTGGATTGGTTACAAATGAAACTGATATAGCTGAGACCTTCGCATCCTCGTTCTCTTTATCCACTTTACCACATTGCGATTCTCATATGATATGGTACGGGTGCTCTATCCCTCCGCGTAATGAATCCCGGCCAATTTGCGTTACTGAAATTCAAGATTATCTCAATAATATTCGTCCTTTTAGCGCAGCTGGCCCCGATGACATCTCCCCATACCTGCTCAAAGCTTTATCGAGTTACCTGGCACCATTCCTGACTATTATCTTTGATAAAATTCTGGCCACTGGCAGTGTCCCAGAAGATTGGAAAACTGCAACCGTTGTTCCTATTCCCAAAAAAATTTTTGCATCATCCTGTGGTGATTATAGGCCAATAAGCTTAACCTCTTCTCTGTGCAAAGTTCTCGAACGCGCCATCAGCACTAGAGTCTACGATCATCTTGTCTCCCTTGGTATACTATCGTCCGCTCAACATGGTTTTCGTCACTCCCGTTCTTGTTTGACGAACTTGCTTACCGCGCGCGAAACTTGGACCCAGTCGTTAAGTTTTGGTAGCTCACTCGATATAATCTTTATTGATTTTTCGAAAGCCTTCGATCGCGTCCCTCATGATGGGATGATTAGGTTGTTAGCACACTACGGAGTATCCTCCATGTTATGCAATTGGATTCGTGATTTTTTTGGACGGGAGATCATTTCAGGTGAGGGTTGGCAATAGCATGTCTTCTACTAGCAAAGTGATTGAGCGCATACTAAACAGACGCATATATGATCATTTGAGTTCGCTGAGAATTCTCAATAATGCACAGCATGGATTTCGCCCTCGGCGTTCATGTCTTACAAACTTGTTACATGCTCGTGAAGATTGGGTTGGACATGTTGCTAACGGATACTGTATCGACGTAATATTTCTTGACTTTAGTCGGGCTTTTGATAGGGTGCCCCACAAAATGCTAATTTCCACCCTTGAGTCTTATAAAGTCAATCGCTCCATTATAAGCTGGATTCAAGATTTTCTTAAAGATAGATCCTTTGCTGTTCGTGTAGGTCAATGCCTATCGTCTTATCGTCCTATCACCTCAGGAGTACCACAGGGATCAGTCTTAGGACCCTTGTTGTTTAACATATTTATAAATCAGCTACTAAATCTAATTGAGGATTGTAGTGTTTTAGCTGTTGCCGACGATGTAAAGGTATGGAAATTGATTAAAACCAACAAGGATCGAAATGACTTTCAAAATATCTTAAACATTGTTTATCGATGGTCTTTAAACAGAGGAATTTCATTGAATATTAAAAAGTGTGCACATATGACATTAGGTCATAGCAATGTGAGTCAAGAATATTTTATTGACGATGAGTTTGTTGTTTCCACGCAGTCCATTCTGGATCTTGGTATAATTGTTCAAAACAATCTGAAAACACGTGCTAACACTGATAGGATTTGTAACGCAGCAAGAAGAATGACCTATATTGTCAAAAATTGCTTTAAAGATTTATCTCCCGTTTGTGTTGTGCGTTTATATAATGCTCTTATAAGACCGATATTAGAATATGTGTCGCCAGTAGTCTTTCCGTGTACGCGTACAGAACTTGATCAATTAGAGCGCATACTTCGACGGTTTACGAAATTATGTCCTCAGGTACGATATCTTCCCTATGAGGCACGAATAAAAAGTTTGAATATGCCGACAGTGCGTGAAAGGTTCCTTCTTTTCGACCTTCTAGCTATGTATCGACTACTTAATAAAGATAAAAATTTTCCAGCAAATAGAGTTGAACTCAATGAACGGGATGGACGTAGAGGGCACTCGAAAGTACTAGTAGTACATGAGCACGGAAAATACCCTCGTCATTTCCGACTGTCTCATCGAGCGGTGAATATTTAGAATCGTCTTCCAATTGATGTCGTTGCGGTGCATACAATCAATGAATTTAAATCCAATATAAAGAACTGGATTCGAAATGAGAACGAATGGTGGTTGCTGCAGTACCCATGGTTCTGATATATATACTGAATGATGTTTTTTGATTTTTTTTGTATTTATTTGTTTTTTATGTGAGCGGTCAAAACAGCCTTATGGCTATGACCTGTAGTAATAATATTATAATATATAATATAATATAAAGCTAAAATTTAAAATAAAAGTCAATTTTTATGAATTAGCTAATAAATAGCAAACGAAGTATTTAAAATACAAATACAAAGTATTTAAAATTTTGATGACTATTTTATTGTTTGAACTTATTACATCAAGTTAAAATAAAAAAATTGAAATTTAAAATAAACTTCATTTTTATGAATTGACTTATGAATAATAGATGATGTATTAGAATAAGGATTAGATGTCATCAGGAGGAATTGCTATGTTATCAGGTTTCGGGTCACAGTTCCTAAACCCAACATATCAGCGATTACATACAGTAATATCTTATTATATCATTGAGTATATTATTTACTATCTTTCCATAGATAGTAAAATATGATATGTATTATATGTTCAACTTTATAGTTAAAACTTGTTTAATAATACTTTTATAAGATAATTAAAATTTAAAATAAAAGTCAATTTTTATGAATTAGCTAATAAATAGCAAACGATGTATCATAATCAAGATTAGAGATCATCATATGGAGAAGCTATATTATTATGTTTCGGTCCCTATTCCAGGACACATCATAGCAGCGGGGCCAATTTATTATCCATAAATATTTACGTTTAAGAGTTTAATTGATAATTGAGGTATTTATTATTTCTAGAAGTTATCATCATGTTGATTGTGACAACGTCGTACGCAGTCTTGTTTGTGACTCAGAATCATATGTAAATTCCCTTTTTGACAAACCAACTCTTAAAACGAATAAACCTACATTAAACATATCATTAACATTATGCTCTTAATTTACCTGTCGAATCGGCACATTCCAGGTTTTCAGTTAAGCCATCTACTATTTTCCATCATCATGCCCTAATCTACTTGAACCACGTCTGCCCCACCACGTACTTTCAACTCATCTGGTCGAAACGTCATGCTTCACGCAAGCGTTCTAATTCATCATCCTCCCCTCCCATCCCTATTTTTTGCGGGGTCCCACAAGGTTCAGTCCTAGGTCCTATGCTTTTCTCTCTTCTGCTTGGCGATCTATCTCCGTTTATCAAACCTTACTCCTTTAACGTCATGCAATACGCCGATGATATTCTAATCTATGCTCATGAACCCGCACATCGCATTCACGATATCGGCATTTCTGCCTCCAACTGTCTTTCTTCTATCTACAAACGTCTCTCCAATCTCCATCTCGTTCTAAACCACGAAAAGTCCAAAATAATGTGGATCATCCCCCGTAAACCAAACATATCTCCTCCCATTGTTTCTTTTGCCTCATCGATCATCCCTATAGTCCACAATCTCACTTTCTTAGGCTTCCATTTCGATGATCACCTTTCCCTTAAACCCTTCGTCCGTGACAAGGTCCGCTCGTCTAACTTAATTCTCCGTGACATCCGCCGTATCCGCCCCCTTATCGACTTCCGTTCTTGTATGTCTCTTCTTTCATCGCTTCTTTTCCCTAAAATCGATTACTGCCTTAGCATTTTCGCCAATTCTCCAAAATCCAAAATCCTACCCCTAAAACGAATAATCAACATTGCTGTTCGAGTGCTCTTTCGTCTCCGTCGCTTCGACCACACATCCACATATTTTGCCCAAATCTCCTGGTCCACCATCCACATCTGCATCAAACTCCGCCTTCTCCTAGTAACTTTTCGTCTCATCGCTGTCGGCTGTCCATCGTTCATCAATCTTCCTTTCTTAGACGACACTTGCCCAACCTCGCTATCGCTGCGTTCCCGTCATTCCGTCTTACTACACGTTCCCAATTACTCCAACAACTACGGTCTCCGATCCTTTCTCGTCGCCGCCTCACTCGCCTGAAATCAACTCCCTCTCGAAGTCCGCTTAGATAGCTCCTTTATCACATTCAAACACCTCCTCCGTTCACACCTTCTTGACACCTGATTTACGGTCTTGTTTTGTTGTGGTCATGTAAGCGTGCGCTGGCACGCATTTGCCACGTTAAAATAAATCGTTTTTTAAGCGTTGCATCATTTTGAAAAACATACCGCTTTCCGATTCTGATCAAATACAATGTCTGATCACGATATTAAGCACTTTCGCTCAATTCTTTAACTTCTAACTCATGCAAAAAAAAACAATTACTTTTAAATGAAATCAAATCCAAATCTTTATCTCTATTTCGTTTAAGATATTTCTTCAATGATACCACCTACCCGCTTTTACCTAAGGTTGTCCTAAAAAATCGCTTTCAAGCATCATTCATTCTGTTAAGATGCTTTGTACTATTATCTTCTAGCTTGAACTGTAGAATGTTTCCTGGTCGATTGCAATCTAGCATTGCCGATCTCGCATTTCCTCGTGATTGAAAACTTACTCGTGAATATAACGGTGAATCTTCCCTAACAATCAAACAGAATGATGGAAATTTTCGTGTCGTCTGACTGCTATCCAAAATTCGATGGAAAACACTTTCACCTCATAGTCTCCTTCTCTAACTACTACTTTATTCTATCTAGGGGCTACCAAAAATCCGCTCCATCAAGAATAAAATACACGCAATACTTGACCTCTTATCCCAACCGTCTTTGGAACTGCTTTGACTCACTGAATCTTGGTATCTTGCTGGTAGTGACATCTCGGTTCGACGCCTACGTTCTTTCTATACTGTCATTAATAAGTCCCGTTCTAAATCATCTGACGGTGTATCATCCAGTAATCATGTTGACATCGTCGCTATCTCATCTTTCTCTGCCTCTTCATCGTTTTACTGCTCCTTTGTTCCACAAACCTTTAAACTTTCTCTTTTCCATATTTCGATATGCTTTTCCTTGCTGAATATGTATTTTATGTACCGTCCTAACTCTAGTTCCATTTCTAATACTTTCTTTGCTAAACTACCTAATCTCACATATCCCGCTCTTCTATCATGTATTCGTTACCCAATCCTAACCCTACTTACATTTTTGTGGTGTTCTTGATTTAATCGCTATTCCTCCGCCGTTATATCTACTTTTGATCCCGGCCTATCCGACCATTGTCTTGTCATCATATCTCTTCCTATTATACACTCTTCTTTATCTAAGTCACCGTCAACAGTGGAAACGTCTCGATCTTCCTCTTTTTCATTCTCTACTAATTGTCTCTCCTCTCATGACCTCGTCTTTCATTCTCCAACGTCCGGATTATCTGTCTAATATCTTTGATTCTGAAAACTCTTCTATACTCGACAATAATTTTCCATGTCAACTATTTACTCTCCCATCAAATCACAATGCATTATGGTTTGATTCTGACTGTATGCGTTTGAAGTGTCTTCTACGTCGTTCGTTTACAACCTACCTTTGTTTTTGCAAGCTTTCTCCCACTTAAGTATCCATTGACATCCACAACAACTATTTAGCTCTACGCAGATCTCATCATTCGCTACTGCGTAGTAAGATTTTGCGCTTTTGAAAGAACATGACTATATTTTCTTCTAATTCAAGATCTAAATGGAAAAATTTAAACACTAAACTGTCGTGTTCTACCTCTGTTAGCACTCTCGATCCATTCAAATTTTCTGTTTATCTTCAATCGAAGCTCGATTCAACTATCCTAGGCATGCATTTTTTCTTATCTCGTCTTCTTTGCTAGATATTCGTTTTCCCGAACTATTTCATCTTCTTCCTGTATCTATCGACAAGGTTTATCGGGTGCTTTTATTTTTACGTAGCAAAATATATCCTGCTGATTCCTATTTCTACTTCTAGTTGGAACCACCTAGTCGAAACCGTAGGTGAGAAGGTTGCCCGTATCACACTTAGTTGGACTACGTTGAGACACTTGACCACGGGAAACATCATCATCTCCCGTGGCCGCCGCCACAGATTCTCAAGAAAGAACCTTTAATCGGCAAATAAGAACCTGAAATCGTCAATTGTTAAATACAAGAGCTTTTTTCACTGAATATTCATCAGTGGAATTCGGGAGGTGCTTCTGCCCTTAGCCTTCTATCTGGTAGAGATGGATATATTAGTTCTTCAGGAGACGCAGTCTATCCGGCTCCATCAGGACATTACTCGATTTATCCATAAGCACATCTACACCCACTATAGTCCGTACATAACCCCTCCTCATTCATCTCAAGGTCTTTTAACCCTAGTTAAGAGATCCTTAAGATCTTACCTCTTACTAAGCTATTCTTGTCCATCCCTGTCATGTTTAGCTATATCACTCTGTAAAAACGGTAAACGCATCAGCATAGCCAATATATATACGGCCGGGAGAAATTCACAAGAACCGTGACCTCCTCGATCGCAGACTTTGACGACAGAAATGGTCGTTGGGTTAATGCAGCACTCCACAGAGGTAGGAACTACTATCTTATTCATAACCACCTTCCCCCACCTCGAATATACAATCTCACTCCAACAAAACTAAAGGTCTTAGCTAAAATGTTACACCTTCCTAATCTCTCTGATTCCGCCAGACAGGTCCTCTCGAATGAATACCGGAGCACAAGATATATGTTCCAGCTGAGTAGGGATAAGTCGAGCATTGCTCGTTTTAACCCTTAGTCTTCCTTTTCGAAGATATTCAAGAACTTTGTCTGCTTGAAGAATAGAGCCTTGGAGTGGATCGGTAGCATAGGCCTTAGCAAAGTTCTGGAGGAGTCACTATCCCTACATAATTATGGAACCACTTAATCTCCCCCAACCAATCCCGCCTTGGTGTAACTTCAGGAGTAGGGATATTTTTGACATACAGTCAGAGAAAGGAGGTAACCATCACAATGCTATCAGCCTCCCCTTCCATATTGCTGGCATAAATATTAGTTGAGATAAATTTTACCTAAAAAAATCGATTGCATTTCCTAAAGATTTGCGGCCTATCTCGATTCAAAACTCCTTCATCTCCATTTACGAAAAAGCGCTTACGCGTAAAATCCGCGACCTTCTCTGTCACAGATATCCTAAGCTTCTGGGGACCACTCCCGGGCACCTCCAAATCCCACGCGCCACTCTCCACTCGGGTCTGTCAGCTTTTGACAGGCAGTCAGAGAAAGGAGGTGGCCATCTCAACGCTACTAGCTTCCCAGTCCAATGTTGCTGTCATTAATATCAGCCGTCGTGTGATCCGCAAGGCTCGTTCGAGAGTATTACCTTTCATATTGGGTATGATCGTGTTGGTATCAGTCTCTGCGTTGTATATCGCTCACCTTCTATGATCACTGATTGTAATCTTCTGAAGTCAGTATTGCGATCGATAAGTATCAGTTCACATTTCCTTCTTCTAGGAGACTTCAACCTACCTAGATCAGATTGGCGGCAAACAATATTTGATGATGGCACCGTCGTAGAAAGAGAAATCTCCCACTTCCTCGCTGATGAACTCTTACTAGTACAACACATTCAAGAGCCCACACGATTTTCTTCCCATAATAATGATACTATACTTGACTTGGTTTTTTCCAAACGTCTTGAAGACATAGCTCGAGTGGATTATCTTCCACCGATAGGTAACTCTGACCACTGCGTGCTATCACTACAGGTCACCCCAAACTTTAAATTCCGCCATTTTACGGCTCCCATCGTAAAACGGGTTTGGTCAAAAGTGCTTGATGAGCAAATTTTATCTTTCTGTCAACGTCGTCCACTATCTTTAACAAATACTAAAGAAGTCTCACTAAAAGTGATTGGGGATTACCTTTTAGGTATTTCTGACGTGTTTGCACCAAAGCGTATCATCTCGCCAAATACTAAATATCCTGTTTGGTTCGATAAGGACCTGAGATTGATGTTGCGAGTACGAAATCGTCTTTGGAAGTTATCTCGTTCGCTTCCGTATTACGCCAACATTTATAGGTATCTTAGGAACGTCTGTACTCGTATGAAAACGTTAAAACGTGATAAATTCGAATCTACAATCATCAAGGAAGTTAATCGCAACCCCAAGCTATTTTGGTCATATGCTCGGCAAAACGGAACGCTCAACTCTGCAATCAAGCATGTGCACTCTGAATGTGGCTTGGTTACAAATGAAACTGATATAGCTGAGACCTTCGCATCCTCGTTCTCTTTATCCACTTTACCACATTGCGATTCTCATATGATATGGTACGGGTGCTCTATCCCTCCGCGTAATGAATCCCGGCCAATTTGCGTTACTGAAATTCAAGATTATCTCAATAATATTCGTCCTTTTAGCGCAGCTGGCCCCGATGACATCTCCCCATACCTGCTCAAAGCTTTATCGAGTTACCTGGCACCATTCCTGACTATTATCTTTGATAAAATTCTGGCCACTGGCAGTGTCCCAGAAGATTGGAAAACTGCAACCGTTGTTCCTATTCCCAAAAAAATTTTTGCATCATCCTGTGGTGATTATAGGCCAATAAGCTTAACCTCTTCTCTGTGCAAAGTTCTCGAACGCGCCATCAGCACTAGAGTCTACGATCATCTTGTCTCTCTTGGTATACTATCGTCCGCTCAACATGGTTTTCGTCACTCCCGTTCTTGTTTGACGAACTTGCTTACCGCGCGCGAAACTTGGACCCAGTCGTTAAGTTTTGGTAGCTCACTCGATATAATCTTTATTGATTTTTCGAAAGCCTTCGATCGCGTCCCTCATGATGGGATGATTAGGTTGTTAGCACACTACGGAGTATCCTCCATGTTATGCAATTGGATTCGTGATTTTTTGGACGGGAGATCATTTCAGGTGAGGGTTGGCAATAGCATGTCTTCTACTAGGTTAGTTAAATCCGGAGTTCCGCAAGGTACAGTCCTTGGTCCCTTGCTTTTTATTATATTTCTCAATGATCTTCTGTTACGCATAAACAGTCCCTGCCTGGCATTCGCAGACGATGTGAAAGTGTGGTGCGATAGCATCTCAGATCCTGATGGCCGGCATCTACAACATGATCTCCAGACAATCTACGACTGGAGCAGTGCTACCGGTATGACCATAAATGTAGATAAGTGCGTTCATATGAAACTCGGCAAATGTAAATCTGATCATGAATTCTATTTAGGATGTTATAAGCTTCACAACATTTCTGTTCATAGAGACCTAGGGATTATTTTGAATAACGACCTTAAAACACGACCGAATACCGATTATATCTACGGTAAAGCCATGAAGGCCTTGTATTGTATTAAGAACACATTTAGTAAGCTGCATCCAAAATTATTTAAGCATCTCTACTGTGCGTTAGTCCGTCCGCATGTGGAATACTGCATCGCATCAACTTTTCCATCCACCAAGGCTGAGATGAAAAAGACCGAGTCGATTTTACGTAGAGGAACCAAACTTTGCATTACATCTCTTTATTCTTACAATGAGCGCCTAGCTTGCTTAAAAATGCCTTCAACGGCCCAGAGGCTACTATATTTAGATCTTGTAGCGATGTGGCATTTGGTTCGTGGAAAAGAGGGGTTCCCATCCAATTCGATAAAATTGAGAAATTCGCGTCGCAGAGGTCACTCCCTTACGTTATTTAAATTCCCCCATGGCAAAATAAGGAGTGTGAGTAGGCTTTCCCACCGCGCATTGAATGTTTGGAATTCGCTGCCTGAAGACGTCGTCAATGCTACTAGCAATAGACACTTCAAGAAGATGCTGCTGAAGTGGATTGTGAACTCTAATTTGGATTCGTGGATGTATTTTAATTGATATTTTAAAATGTAATTTGTGAACAGTTGAAACAGCCATTTGCGGCTAGTAACTTGTACACTATAATAATGATAATAATTTAAGATATCTTTCAGATAAATTCAATGCGTCGGATTGCTGTCAAACCTAATTTAGTAAAGAAATATCAATGCAATAAATACGCCTTAATGCCAAGTAAACCCAAATGCAGTAGAATAACCTATTGCTCAATGCAAAATACAGTTTTGTTACTTCATAATCAACGTAGACTTATGTCATGGATAAACGATTCCGTGAAAATTGGTAAACCAAGGTCTATTGATAATAATAAATTTTTGATCAAATTCCTGCCATTTCTTTGTCTGTGTGTATCTTTCATGTACTTACTAAACCATTTCATAAGGTTACGGGCAGATATAAAGCAGAAATCAAAAATTAAGTCATCTGAACCTGTTGTGGATGAAGATATATTAAAGCAGGTCAAAGAGCTATACCATCATGATTATGAGATGGTATCCGTTCCTAGAAGATAAACAAAAATACATTGATTTTTATTTTAAAAATGTTAAAATATCTTAAAGAATAACTGATCCATATTTTTATTTTAAATTTTGGAACAGGATCAATAAAACTATTTTTTTATCTGTTATTGTTTCGATTTTGATTGCTTAATCTCAATCTTCTGTATATTTTTAGATAAGTTGCTCCATAACACTTTTGGATGATTAACTAAACTGATATTGACCCGTTTCTATTTGGAATTTTGGAAAAGGGTCAATAAAACTAATTTATTTAAATATTTTGCTAAGACAAAAGCACTATTTTATGTTGAATTAAAATATTAAATGTTTTATTGATCCTGCTCTTAATTTCCAAGGTAATATATATTTTAATCTTGTTAATTATTTTAGTACAATTATAAAACTATATTTATGTAAAAAAGTTTTGATTATAAAAACGTTTTGAGTGAAACTTTTCACTCAAAAAGTTTTATTCAAAGAATTTTTCACTCAAAAAGTTCTGATTATAAAAAACTAATTACATTTTGTTCGGTCATCAAACAACATGTAGGAGGATCAGAGTATTGATTTTTACAACAAAGTTATTATGCTATCTCTATGGAGCTGAAAATTGTGGTAAACATCGTTTAATACAGAAAATTGAATCGACTTCGAATCATAGTGACTCTAATAGGACCCAGTCGACAAATAATTCCAATTTATATGTCCAATTAGAAATTTCTTGTGATTCAATAAATTGTGATGTATGGACATATGTTATCTAAGCATTCAAAACCTAAATTGGAAGATGCAAAATTTATTTGTGGTTTCTGTACAGCATCAGGGCTTCCACCGGGTGCTCAATATGTAGTAATCCAAGTCCGGTTAGAATGTCATTACTTAGTTAACAAAATCAGCAAATAGGACCCTATAAATTCATCTTCGACAGAACGTCGGACCTGCTTCGAATTATACTCGCGATGACTCAAGAGGTGTCGATACATCATGTTTCAAAAACAATTAACATTTTGCATGCAAACTACAATGTGAGGAGAATTAATGTCTTCAGCGAACCTATAAAATGTATTCCAAGGGTTGTATCGACTGCAAGAGTGTGAAAGTCGTCGGCACGCACTTGCAATTCCGGGAATAATGCATGTTGATATGGTCGTTCATTGTGTTCCGATCATGATTCGTCGGGATTTGATATATTGTCTGGTTTACGCGATATGGGGACTGTAAACATGATCAAGTTCCTTCTGGAAATACAAATATGTATTTGTATTTTATCGGCTCCCCATCGTTCATCAACCTCCCTTTCTTAGAAGACACTCGCCCTACCTTTCTATCACTGCGTTTCAGTCATTCTATCTTACTTCATGTTCCCAATTACTCCAACGACTACCCTTCATTATCACAGTTCAAGGGGTCATACATTTTTAGGATCCGGTTTAAGGGATTTTGATATATACGATAAAGAACGCATAAAACTAGCTGTTAGTAAATCAAAGTAAAGGTGCTGTTTAGGTGAATCCAATCTTACTATTCAGAATTTCTCTTAATATGAAGCAGATCATTTAGGAGTTGAAAATCACTCTATTTCTCTTTAAATATAGAAATAAAGAAACTCAAGCTTTTGTCGTCAAAACTACTCGGCAATAAAAAAAAACGATTTATTTTAACGTGGAAAATGCGTGCCAGCACACGCTTACATGACCACAACAAAACAAGACTGTGAATCAGGTGCCGAGAAGGTGTGAACGGATGAAGTGTTTGAATGTGATAAAGGAAGGTGCGCGGCGGACGTCGAGAGGGAGTTGATTCCAGGCGAGTGAGGCGGCGACGAGGAAGGATCGGAGACCGTAGTTGTTGGAGTAATTAGGAACGTGGAGTAAGAGGGTATGACAGGAACGAAGCGATAGCGAGGTGGGGCGAGTATCGTCTAAGAAAGGAAGGTTGATGAACGATGGGGAGCCGACAGCGATGAGACGAAAAGTAACGAGAAGAAGGCGGAGTTTGATGCGGATGTGGATGGTGGGCCAGGAGAGTTGGGCAAAATATGTGGATGTGTGGTCGAAAGCGACGGAGACGAAAGAGCACTCGAACGGCGGTGTTGATTATTCGTTGTAGGGGTAGGATGATGGATTTTGGAGAATTGGCGAAAAGGCTAAGGCAGTAATCGATTTTAGGGAAAAGAAGCGATGAAAGAAGTGACATACAAGAACGGAAGTCGATAAGGGGGCGGATACGACGGATGTTACGGAGAATTAAGTTAGACGAGCGGACCTTGTCACGGACGAAGGGTTTAAGGAAAAGGTGTTTATCGAAATGGAAGCCTAAGAAAGTGAGATTGTGCACTATAGGGATGATCGATGAGGCAAAAGATTCAATGGGAGGAGATATGTTTGGTTTACAGTGAATGATCCACAGTATTTTGGACTTTTCGGGTTTTAGAACGAGATGGAGATTGGAGAGACGTTTGTAGATAGAAGAAAGACAGTTGGAGGCAGAAATGCCGATATCGTGTATGCGATGTGCGGGTGCATGAGCATAGATTAGAATGTCATCGGCGTATTGCATGACCTTAAAGGAGTAAGGTTTGATAAACGGAGATAGATCGCCAAGCAGAAGAGAGAAAAGCAGGGGACCTAGGACTGAACCTTGTAGGACCCCGCAAAAAAATAGGGATGGGAAGGGAGGATGATGAATTAGAACAGACGCGAAAGGAACGGTCGGATAGATATTAGGCAAACCATGCTACGGAGGAGGAAGAAAAGCCGTAATCATAACGAAGGCGAGAAAAGAGGACGGAGTGGTTGACAATGTCGAATGCGCAGGAGAGGTCGAGGGAGATGAGAACTCAATATAGAGCCTTGTCTCGAGAAATGAGTATGTCGTTGTACACTTTTATGCATGCGATTTCTGTGGAGTGATTAGAGCGGAAAGCGGATTAGAAAGTAGGGTCAGATTGGATGAGGAGAGATAAGCGTAGATCTGTATTAAGATGAGGCGTTCTAGCAGCTTAGAAGGAGTAGGGAGTAGTGAAATGGGGCAATAGCTAGAAGGAAGGGAGGGGTCGAGCGATTGTTTCTTAGAGAGGGGACGAGCGATTGCGGATTTCCAGTGTGAAGGGAATATACGATTGCGGATTTCCAGTGTGAAGGGAATATACGATTGCGGATGTACGAGTTAAACAAGGTTGTGAGAAATGGGGATATCGATGAGCATATAGATTTTAATATGTGAGTAGGCAGGGGATCGGAAGGTGTGGTTATGTTGGGCAAGGACATGATGACAGATGATACATCTGTAGGTGAGACAGGGAGAAGATGAAAGAGTTCCGGAAGGATGATGCTAGACTGGGCAGAGTGGGATATGATGGAGATCGGGGTGTGAGAGAGCAACGTGGCTACTTTAGTCTGAAGAAATGACGAATAATCATTGGCATTGATGTTGCACGGCGAAGAGGAGCGAGCAAGGATTGTGTTAAAAGTATCCAGAGAGTCTTTAGTTAAATGAAGTGATGATTTTATGCTGTCAGAAGGAGTCATTTGGTACGTAGTGGGTTGAGATGGGACCGGCGAAGATCAAGATAGGAATCACGGAAAGACGGAGTGATCGAGCGGAAATCACGTCTGAGAAAGCGGTGATAGACTCGAAAAGCATGGCGAAGTCGACGCTTTGAGAGTAGGCATTGCATGTCAAACCATGTAGCACGCTCAAGCGACGGTGTGGGTGAGACTTGAAGGGCAAGAGAATATCAAGAGTGGATGTGAGTTCAGAGTCGAAAAAAAAGGCGAGATCGTGAGGAGATGAATATGTTATTGTGAAATATGATAGAGACGATTTGAGTAAGGCAGATCGGAGCAGAGAGATGTGAAGATTTCTCTAAGGGCGACGTAGGATTGAAGGTGTGTGAGGAGGGGTGTGGTTGTTAGTGAGATCAAGGGTGATAAGAAAGTGATCGGATAGACCAGGATCAGAGATGGACAGTGAGGTGTAGGCAGCAAAATGATCGGGGACAGCGATGATGTCGAGTGCCCCACCAAGTATATGTGTGGGGGCAGTGGAGATTAGTTTGTAATTGTAGTTGGATAGAATGTTGATGAACCGGATGGAATCCGTGGAAGAGGGGCGGTCTAGGCGGATATTGAAGTCGCCTAGAACGAGTGAAGGGATTGAGGACAAAGAACAATGAGAAAAGAGGTCAGCGAGTTCGGTAAAAAGTAAGGCTGTATGAGCTGATGAACCGGGACGGTATACAATGTCGAGATCTAGAGTGATCGGGTTAGAATAACGACAAGTGAGCAATTCAAAAGAGCAAGGACTGAAAGGGGGATTGATTTTGCGAAGAGACGCTGGGTGACGCGCGAATGCGACGATGCCGCCATGATTAGAGGATTTAGAAGGACATGAGCTGAGGGGGATGGCAGATTCAACTAGGGAGCAACCGGCAGAGAGCAGACGGCGAATGGAAAGGTCGTCGGAATCTGAGTGCCAGGATTCGGTGAGGCAGAAGAGATCGATGGATTGCTTGGTGAATACGTTGAGGATAAGATCGGATTTATTGAGAATAGATCTAGTGTTGAGGAGACCGAGGCGGAAACCGTGTGCTGCGGCGAAAGAGTCTAGTGGAGAAGACACATAGGAGAGATGGAGCGCCATCGAATTTTTGGACGGGTGTGGACAACTTGAAAATTTCCGTCTATGTTTCGGATGGAGAGTGATGTTTCGCCGTTTTCCTCGCGACGGCGTTTTTCGATGCGGGCTGAAGAGATTTGAGCGATTTTAGAATGGGCGCAATCGGGGAAAATTCGAGTGGTTGAAGATGACCTGAGTTTGAATCGTTGAGAGAGGACAGAGGACGCGTGAGAGCGATGCTTGAAAACGATTTTTAGGAGAGGGGGTTGAGAAGGATTAGATTGAGAAGATTTGTTTAGACGGATGAATGCGACTGAAGATACGGCTTACCATGCGAGTTTTGTGTCTTTAAAGTTGATATATTCTGACTTATTGGTTACGGACATGATGGCTGTATATATCAAATATCACCAATCGCTTAAGATAATGTGTATTAATATTCAAAGTGCGCGTGGTGATTTTTTTAATAGACAAAATTTTATTTAAATAACTCAAATTGAAATATTCAACTTGAAATATTCTATATTTAAATTTGTCACTTTTTCAAATGCTGGCATGTTGTTTGGTGATAATGAAGAGAACGTAAAGAATTTAATGCATAGAATTTATTAAATCCACTTCGCCTATCGCACCGGTCGGTGAGGATGTGGAATTTACTTCCGGAGGATATGGTCGCTATTCAGATTAGACAGAAGTTCATGCGGAGGATGGAGCAATGGCTGTGCGAGACAAACTCACAGTATATACCGGATCGTTATCCTTGGAAGGAATGTTGAATTTTTTTTCTTTTCAATTTTTTTTCTTTTTTTCATGTGATCAAACAAAACAGCCCTACGGCTACAGTCTTGTAATTGAATAAATAATAAATAAATAAATAAAATAAATCCACTTCGCCTCTCAGCTTTGGGCAAAAGATAGACATAAAAAATAAGACAAAAAGGGAATATATCCAGCGTCGAAATTAGGTACGTAGATAGACTATAGAATCATTAAGGAAGTGTTGATAATTCAAGGATATGAAATTTTGATATGAATGTTGGAGCAACACAAGTTGAGACACTAGTAAAATAATCAGCAAGATTACGTATTGAAATGTACTCGATTTAAAAGCGAATAAGACATTCAATCTTATTAAGACTTTAGTTGCTTATATGTGGGCAGTTGAATAAATGAGATAGAGAGAGAAGAAATGTTGAAAACTGTATATTCATGTACAATGGAAGGAACGGTCGTGACATAAGACAAGTATGCTGCAATATTTATCATGATAGCCATGCAACGAGGCTCTCCATATAAGCGGTCATTTTTCCATAGTTTATTTCCAACTAGATTGAGTGAATACTGGAGTAGCGTTAAAAATAGGAAAGATATTGAAAAAATAGGTATGAAATTTCTATTAAAGCCATATTGAACTATCAATTTCAATCCTAATGACTTTTAATCCTTATTCTTATACATCGTCTGTGTCAATTCATAAAATATGACTTTTATTTCAAATTTTAATTATAAATTTTAACTTGATATTATTATACACGTTAAAAAAAGTATTGATTATTAAAGTTCTTACAATAAAATAACATACAATTCTTGAAGAACGATTATTTGGATTCTTATAAACATACAATTAATAAAGATTAATTGGATTATAGAAGAACGATTATAGAAGAACGATTATAGAAGAACGATTATAGATTAAATCAGCTAACTGAGTCTACGTATTGTTATATAATTATAAAATAAACAAAACATAATAATGCTAAATCAAAATTTAATAATTAAATAATAAAATTAATAATTGTTTTTAGATTTTCTATAATTTAAATCAAGTTAAAAAATAAAAATAAAAAATAAAAAATAAAATTTAAAATAAACGTCATTTTTATGAATTGACTAATAAATAACAGACGTTGTATCAGAATAAGAATTAGAGGTCATCAGGAGGAACTGCTATGCTATCAGGTTTCGGCCCCTAACTCCTCTACCCAACATAGCAGCGGGGCCAAATACATGCTAATGATGTATTTCCTCTGAAATAACTATCTAGTATCTTATTCTAATGCAAAGTATATTATTTATTATCCATCCATAAAAATTTGCCACTTAAGAGTTTAAATTTATTCTTTATATTATTGTGTTGATTTATATATTTTACTATTTTCTGCTTGATGTTATTTTTATAGTAACCTAGTTTAAAATATGTATCTATTAAATTATTTAAATGATTTTGAAGAAAGCCAATATCATTACATATTGTTGCAATTCTTAAAATTTCATTATTTAATGTATTATATTTTATATTATATGGTATGCATGAATGCTCATGCAAAAATATGTTTCTTGTAAATTTAAATATGTCATCTTTACGATATAAATTAATAGTAGTTTTAGTTAATGTTAATTTAATGTTCATATCTAGATATACACCTTCTTTATCATTAATATTGGTTTTGTTAAGAATAAGGCTTTCTGGATAAATGTGCTCACTAATTGAATAAAAATTATTAGAATTAAATACACATATATCATCAATGTATCGAAACATATATTTCATATATTTATATTGTTTAGATTTAGTTTTTACACAGTTATGAACAAATTCATATTCTATAAAGCTTAAAAACAAGTCAGCTATAATTGGGCTACTATTACCACCCATTGGAACACCTTTTACTTGTCTAAATATAGATGTCCCTACTTTTAAATAATTTTGATTTATCAAAATATTTAAGGATTCTATTAATTCAATTTTATCCATATATTTATATTTATTTGATGGTTTAATTTTTGTTAGATAGGCGTTATAATTATTATAACATATATATGTATATCGTTTTCCGAATATAAGGTTAATTAATTTTACTAACGCTTCTTTAATATCTACTAAATCTAGATTTGTATAAAGCGTACTAAAATCGTATGTATTTATATTTTGAAAATTTATTCCTTTTGTCTGCTCTAAAAATTCTTTTGTAGAATTAATACTGAAATAGTGTTTTATACCAGTATTAATTTCGATTACCTTGCAATATTTTTTAAAATGTGCTTTAATTACTTTAAGTATTTTATTCATATAGACAGAAAGTGGTTTTAATGTACATTTAAACGCACTACATATGAACCTAGGTTTTATTGGATTTTTATGTAATTTTGGATTCCAATATAATATAGGTATAGTTTTATTATCTAATTCAACCTTTATACCCTTTTTATCCATTATAGAACAGTGACTTGTAATAATTGTTTCTAAACTCAACTCACTACGTTCATATGTTGGATTTACATTTAAATCATTAGAATTAACCTCTTTCATTAGTATATCATAATAAAGCTTTTTGCATATGAAGACAAAGTTATTACTAGCTTTATCAATAGTTGTTATTATATAGTTATCCTTTAATTTAGTAAGTTCTTTATACATATCTTTATTAATTTTATCTTTCCTTTTATAATTGTTTGTTATTTTCATTTTATTTTTAATTTTATCAAATATATAATCTTTCCAAATTTTTATCTTAGATATATTCGAGCTTTCACTATTAATCAGCTTACTAAAGTAATCATTTAAGTTATTATATAACGAATTGTAAATTTTATTTTTGTCGTTGTTGTTATTTAATCTATATTTATACCCTTTTGATAGCAGCTTTCTTAATTCACAATTTTCAATTAATTCTAGATTATGGGTACATATATGTTCATTTATTTTATCAAAACTAAGACTTTTACAATTGCATTCTGTTTCCATTATGTTTCTAATATTATCGTTACATATTGATTTTAATTCTTTATTATAATTACAAATTTTTCGTCCTAATGGTGGTAGGAGTTTATACCTTATTTTAGGAATATATTTACTTAAATCTGACCCTATTATTTCTTTACTTTTAGAATTATTTAAAAGTCCGGCTATATTTATGTTATCTATACATTTATTAATGAAGTTTATGGTTAATGTATATTTTCTATTGTTATTATTTACATTTATTGTATGATTATAGTATTTTGTATTACAATAACTGTCTATTATACAACTTAGCCTATCATAGTCGTTAATTAATTTTTGATTTATTGAACATATGATATCTTTAGAAAAACTTCTTATATTTACATAAAGATCTTTTAGCTTATTATCACTTAAAAGTTGTTTTAACATTTCTAATTGTTCATTTATATACATATCTTTTTTAATATTTTTAACTCTATTTTTCCTATTCCTTTTATCACCATGACTTCTTGGTTTGCGTTTAACCGGATTATTATAATATAGTTGTTTATTATGTATTATACTACTTCTGCCAATTCCTTGTACCACGTCATTCAATCCTAATGGGTACATGGAATTAAGCGTTTTAATCCAAAAATCTTCTTTTTCTAATAGTTTTTGATTTAATATTGAAATGTTTTCTTCGATAATATGTTCTAAAATAAATAATTTACAGTTTTTAATATCATGTCCTATTAATCTCATATGTTTATGAAATATAGTTTGACTATTATGCTGTATATTATATATGTGTTGCCTAAACCTAGTTTTTAACATTTGATATGTTTTTCCTATATATTGCAATCCACATGTGCATTGTATTAGATACACTACACCTGCGGTATTGCAGTTACAATTATTATTAATATTTAATGAAAAACATTTGTTTGTCGTATTACTTACGATACAATTATTATTTATAACATCACAAACTATACAATTTTTTCTGTTACATTTAAAAGATCTAAAATTGAAATCATTAGTACTTACGTATTTTTCCAATATTGTTGAGTACATGTAACTTTTAAGTCATGATTTTTAACGTTGCTTTTTCGGTGTCGCCACCTAGTTCTTCGATTCTTATAATCGAAGAACGATTATAGAAGAACGATTATCAAGAAAAAGTTATAAGTGTTCAAGATAATTTCTAAACAACTTAAACAAAAAGAACAACTAGAACAAAAAATTTAAACAGCTTAAACACACAATATATAAACATACATTTACAAAACAACTTACCAGCGGAACAAAACACATAATGACACGAAAAACATCGAAGCTTAAAGCTAAGAAGTCAAATGTAAACACCGTATCTCTAAACGCAAGCATAATTGATGAGTGTACATCTGTCCAAGTCCAGTGTTCGAACGATTTGTGTGACACCTGGACCACTATTTGTATGAGCAAGTTAAAAAAGAATTCCGATGATGCTTATTTATGTGGCTTTTGTGCTGTGAAGGAGCTTAATATTTTGAGAAGACGTTTGGTCGAATTTGAAGAAGCACATAACCAATCTCTAAGTCGAACCGTTCTCATGGACGATAAAATATCCTCTTCCAAAGCTCAACATCCTTTTAAAAATGTAGTTCCTGTGGATGCGCGGGTTGGTGATGATACGACTGCCTGCGTTATTCCCCTTGATGAGAATACAAGCGATCGCAAATTGCAACAAATTGCTGATAATACAGTCCCTAAAGTATCACAGACTACGAACGATATGACTACATGCGTTGTCGTTGATCGTCCTTCTGCCGATCTTTCTTTACATATTGACAACCGAACTCGGACAACTGGAGCTTATGTAGGCAGCAATGGATCTGTAGCATCCCGTATTTGGAAGCGGGGATATTTGCGTTCTTCCTATTCAACTTTAAATTCAGTGTCAAGACCGTATGACGAAGTCTCGAAATATATTGTCTGATGAAGCGATTTCACAAAGTGATACACCGAAGATGCCGAATGCTCACAATGCGACATTTCGTAATATCTCAAACAAAGATGGTCAGTGCGTTTCCTCGGGCAACGCACACGTCACCTTGATGTCACCATCAAGTTCTTTAGAGTCTCATGATTCACATACCCAGACAGACTTATCTAGCTTGCGGAATATTGTTAAAACGGATACTCAAATACCCAGCTTACGTGCATGTACAGATACACAATCTGCTGTGTCCTGTGATGGTCTCGATAGGGTGATCTCAAATAAGCGGATATATAATAGAGGTTGCTCAGTTATTCTAGCTAATGTGCCCGAGTCTATCTTCGAGAATGCGCAAGCACGACTGAATGACGACATTCAGAGTTTGAGGTCTATTCTGGCACATGTACTTGGCTCCTGTGACATTGAGACAGTCCAAAAAGTTAAACTTATCGCTCTTTTCCGTCTAGGTAAGCGTAATGCTTTAAATAATAAACCCCGACTACTCAAAGCTGTCTTCCATAACCAACTTCATGCTACCTTAATGTTGAGAAACTCGTTCCGTCTCAAAGGGTCTAATATTCGACTGCTGAAAGATCTTGATGTATCAGAACGAAAAAAATTATCGAAGGTTAAAAAAGAACTATCATCTCGTGTTGCTAAAGGAGAAACAAATCTCTATGTGAAAAATTTTCAGATTGTGAAGCGACGCACTTGGCTGAGTTGGAGCCCACTAGTCATGTCGCCTCGCGTGCATTCTGTAATCGAAACGGGCTCGTCTACTCTGCCTATCAGAGTCTAAATGGTTTAGCGTCCGGGTTATTTGGATGTGTAAGGGGTGATAGGAATACTCCCAGAGGTATGTTGGGGCATTGTGAAATACTCCATGGTAATGTTCGCAGTCTTATATCGAAGATAGATGAACTGAGATATAGAGTTCAGTTAATTCGTCCTAAATTACTCGCTATCACAGAATCATGGCTATATAGTGATATTATTGATAATGAAGTCTCCATCCCTGGTTATCTGGTTTTCCGCAGTGATCGTAAAAGTGGAAGAGGTGGAGGTGTTATTCTTTATGTGAACAACGATGTGAAAGTAACTATTCTTAGCACTTCTTCTAATAAAGTCGAAAGTTTGTGGTGTCGGGTAAAATTCATGCATACCGCTCCGCTTGTTCTGGGGGTAGTATATCGTTCACCCTTGGCCGCCACAGATAAACTGATTGGGGAAGTAGAACTTTATTCTAAAGGTACCTCCAATGTTTTAATACTTGGTGACTTGAATATGCCTTCGGTTGATTGGAATTCGTATACGGCTTTTCCTACTTGTGACCATGCTTCCTATGACCTTCTGGAGTGTATCATCTATTGTGGTTTAACTCAGCATGTTCAAAATTACACTCGTTTTGCTAGTGACAGTAGATCTCTATTGGATGTATGTTTATCTTCGAACAGTGAGATTATTAACGCTATCCGTTATGATGCCCCGATCGGTATGTCTGATCATTGCGTATTGATCATTAGGTTAAGGTTTCAAGAAGATACTCGAGGTCCGCGTGAAAATCAAGTGGTTAATGCTTTCAAAACCAACACAGGTGCAATTAAGTCAATACTTTCAACAGCTACCTGGCCAGATCCCGCTGTTGTTGGAGTACACGGCGCGTGGAATTACTTTCAGAGAACCTTAGAGTCGCTGCTTATTTTATTCTCTCCACTTAGAAGCAGGACACGTCGAAAAGATTCTCCCTGGTTCGATTCTGAGTTACGTTCAGCATTGAGGACTCGTAATTTGATCTTCAATCGCTACAAAGTTGGGGAGTGTAGTTATGATGTTTTTAAACAGGCAAGAAATTTATTCAATTCATTGAAGAGAAAGAAGCGGTGTGCATTTGAGAATGCATTAGCTAACAAGTGTAAATACGATTTAAAGGTCCTTTTTCAGTACCTATCAAGCAGGGGAGCTGTTGATTCTTCGATTTGTCACTACTTCTATGACATTTCTGCGAATGACCTAGCTGAAGAGTTTGCGGCACACTATTGCACTTCAGTAGAGCCCGCAAATGAACATCAAACTTTTTGTATGGAATCTAGTGTGCTGAACACTTACTCTGACACGTGTCTTGAGTTGGACCTTGACAATTTGATAACGCCAGCTAAAGTCTATTCCGAATTACGCCGTCTAAAAGCAAATAATTCAAGAGGTTGTGACTTACTACCTTCTGTTTATCTGCGCAGATTAGCAGGCTCAATTTGCGTTCCTCTCTGTGCAATTTTTCGCCAGTCAATCTTGGAAAGATCTCTTCCTAATGTGTGGAAGCAGTCAATTGTTCTTCCCTACTTCAAGAAGGGAGATCGCTCTTCCGTCGAGAATTATAGGCCGGTGAGCATTACCTGCATTTGCTGTAGAGTGTTGGAGAGGTTTGTGCATCGCTACATGGTTGAGTTTTTTCGTGTAGGAAAAATTTTAGTCCCTAATCAGCACGGATTTCGGGAGGGTTATTCAACTGTTTCAAATTTGCTTGATGCTCATCTTGATTGGACAGCGAATAAGACACATTATATCGATACAGACATTATATTCTTCGACTTTTCTAAAGCTTTTGATAGAGTAGATCATGGTCTACTTCTTCAGAAACTTGTCAATACTGGACTCCCAAACATAATAGTTGATTGGATTAGAGAATTTCTTCGTGATCGTTGCTTTCGAGTACTTGTCGATTGGTCATTGTCTGTGTCTAGAGAATGTCATATTGGAGTACCTCAAGGTTCAGTTTTGGGTCCGCTTTTATTCAGCATTTATGTTAACGATTTGCCTGGGTGCATTCGCTCTCGATCATGTTTGTATGCAGATGACTTAAAAATATGGCGGCCCATTCATTCAAGTGAGGATGTTGATAATTTGCAAACTGACATAGATAATTTGGAGTTGTGGGCGGCGTTAAACAAGCTTGTGATAAATGTTTCGAAATGCAAACACATGCGTATTATTGGTAATGCTCGCAAGCAACTAACATCAGCTTGTTACACATATAAGGACTGTATTGTGGAAAGTGTCGATAGTTACAAAGATTTAGGAGTATTGGTTACCTCTAATTTATCAACCAAAAAGCACACTGATCAAGCTTGTGCCAACTCCAATAAAATGATAGGTATGATTCGACGCGCGTTTGTTCGCGTTAATCCGACTGCTCTTCGGCCTCTGATTTTAGCACATGTATTGAGTAGACTTTTATATGCAGCTCCGGTTGTATACCCACGTACTGTGCATGAACATAAGAAATCAGAGAGGGTACTTCGCAGGGCAACAAAGCTAGCACCAACGTTGGCGTCGCTGCCTTATGAAGACAGACTGAGATCATTAGGACTTGAGACCGTCACATGGACCCGTCGGTACATGGATATGTGCCTTGTTTGGCATTTATTCCAACGTCCTCATCACCCTCTTCGGAGTAGGGTTCAACTACGTTGTTCAAATGTTCTTCGCGGTCATTCTTTAACTATTCGAAGAAACAGAGTACAGAAATTGGGCGCGATGCAATTTGATAGAAGAATTGTTGAGCTGTGGAACAACCTTGATGCAGACACCGTTGGATGCAGTTCACTTAGTGCTTTTAAAAGAAGACTACGAATGGATCAAGCAATGTTTCGTGTTGCATTTCCTTATTTTAAAAACTAATTAATTTATTTACAAACTTATTGTGAGCCAGCTATTTGAGCTAATGCTCGTATGTTGTTGAATGTATAATAATAATAATAATTATGTAGACAACGTTACGAGCATAGCTCAGAGTTGCTGACATATAATAAAATACAAAGAATAAAATACAAAGAGAAAAACAAATCAGTCAACAATTTAAAATAGTCTGTCGTTTAAAGAGCTCACGAGTCGCCGCATTCACAATATCATCGCTTAAGCGATTCCATGAATTTATTATTCGTTGTCCAAATTGAATTGTTCTACAATGTACTATTTGTCAGCGACTAAGAAAAAACGTGTGACCTCGCAAAGCTCGAGTTGATCGAATGTTTAAGAGCTCACGCAACACATAGTGTTCATTGTGAAATACCGCCCATACATGACACAGATCCCGCGAGTCACGAATATCACATAACGACTGCATATTTAAAGACAGAAGAAGATCTTCGTAAGGAAGTTCTCTCAAAGAATGTACTAACTTTGTTGCCATACGTACCACCTTCTCAAGTCGAGTAATCTCATCTCTGGTTCGAGGGTATGAAAATTGAGAAGCATATAACAAATGACTTAGTACAAAAGCGTTTGCAAGAACTCTAAACGAACGTGGACTCACATAGCTGAATGATCGGCGAAGTAAACCAACCATACGCATGGCCTTCTAACAAAAGTACTCAGTGTTTTGGCGAGTGTAGAAATTATCCGTGATCCATACGCCAAGATCTTTATAGCTCAAAACCAATTTAATCACTCGATCCCCGAGATGATATATCGGCACTGGAACAATATTACGTGATCGAATGTGCATGCAAGTGCACTTCGAGGCATTAACAGACAGACCATTAGAACGTGCCCACTTAAGAACCGTGTCAATATCTGATTGAAGAATGTTTCGATCATAATCCGACTTGATGGCTCTCCTAATTTTTAAATCGTCTGCAAATAATAATTGATACACTATAAAAATTTATATAATTATTTATTATTTATCTTAATTTTTATATTTAGTATCAAATACGTATACTTAGTTATCTGGTTTATATAAAAAATTTCGATCTTTATATTTCAATAACTAAAAACATCAACATAAACCTATGGAATCAGAAACCGATGACAAAAATATGCGTTTCTGGCACAGGAGTTTCATTGCGCAAGAGCGTTCTCTAATATTAACTATGTTTACGAAATTATGATAATAAATTTTGTAATCGATTAATAGGGATCAAAAAAATCAATTTGTCTTCATTTGCTACACTTAAAGTCTTGGCAAAATGCGTTTGGAAAGATACAGGCAAAAGTTACGAGTGAAGATAAAATATATTTGTAAATATAAGTGCGACATTTTTAAAAAATTTTAGGCGAAAAAGGCGTAAAAATATATGCGCCTTTTTCGGTTTAAAAAAGGCGAAAAAATATATGCGCCTTTTTCGGTTTAAAAAAGACGTATCATCTTATATCCTAAATTTGAAGTTATATTTACAAAAAAAAACATTTTTGAATTTGCAAACGAAATTTTAAGAAGTGTAACGATAATTGCAATTAATAATTTAATTAATTAAATAATATCATTATTATGATATAATTTATGATATAATTTACGATTAATTATTATGATATAATATTATTGCGAAAATTCAAAATTCAAATTTAATATTATATTAATATAATATTATTAATATTATTAATAATGATATAATAAT
>WNNJ02001166.1:0-67060 GCA_012934845.2 Pomphorhynchus laevis | reverse complement strand
TAAACATATAACATAAAAATATAGATAATATAGATATAAAAATATAGATAAAATAAATTAATTAACGTCAATAGAATGTTCTATATTAACATCAATATAAAAACATGGTACAATAATTTAAGAGTCAACAATTTATATTATCTCTGGGTATCTGTAGAATATTTCCAAAAAAGCACTGATCCTTCACACAGTATCCTACATGTGCAAATGAATTTACAGTGGATGAATTCCGACTCGAGATGCGACCGGGATTAATAACCAACGTAGAATTAGATTCATCATGACTATACAACTTAAAAGAACACGAAATAACAGAAATAACGAAGATGTGGATATCAGAAATTTAAAGTGAATCTACTAGAATTTACATTAAAAATAATAAATATTAAACAAAAAATAATTACAATTATTTTTAATTATTGAAAATTAATTATAGACCTTTAATTGATTTTAAATAATTAATTATTTAAAAATGATTATTTTAATTATAGACCTTTAATTGATTTTTAGCAAAAGAAAATTTAAAGCACTGGGAAATAATAAATTTAGTTGAATTTGCTTCGATTAGTTGAATTTGATGTTCAAATTCTAACTATAATTCAAATGTATCGATTCTTAAAATATAGGCGCTGTAACGGAACAAACGACACATACTTTAGACGAAAATAAAAAATATATTAAAACACTAATATTCCTGCATGTATAGCGAATAAAATAAATTCGGCCTGACATTTGAAAAAGAATAATAATTTATTTTTAAATTTTGCTGGTACCTGCAAAATTTTGTTTCAACGTTTTGTTTCGGATAATAACAAAAAGTTAAATTAATTAATAAAATTGTAAGTTCTGCTTTTATGATGATGCTATAATTAAAAATATTGTTTGTATTAAACCAAATGTCCTAAAAAGAAATGCCCTATAATATACATATTTTGTTTGCTAGATTTTAATTTCGAATTGTTAAACATTTTGCTAAGATGAAATAAATTTTGATTACCTCTTTAATCAGTTACTTTCAGTCCAACATAATTCCTTTTAAATCCTTATAACTTCTTAAGTTTCATTTATAATTTGAACTACAAATTATTTCATTTTTAATTTAAATATAATTTCATTTTTAATAAAAGACTTTTCAACTTTTTTAAAGACGTAATTCTAGATCTAATAATTGTCGAATACGTTAACCGAAATCGACGAAACAAGGGTGTAACAAATAAAATACTTGGGTTTTTGATCGTAAAGATATTTAAAATAAAGAAAGTTGAATTATAAATTGCTGACCTGAAGAAATTGCGGTAGGTCAGATGGTAGAATCAAGACATTTGGCAACATCTCAAACATTTCCAATTCTTGTAATTTACTTAAATCCAAGGGAACATTAGATTCTGAAGGAAACAGTGGATAAAAGCTTAAAATAGAGATTGTAGGTACACTAATCTTTATGAATACAATACCTTCTTTGTGTAAATAAATGATTAACAAAAGCACTGATCATATCGATATCGCTAATAGACTTGCTGAATAGTAATGATGGTGATAAATGAACATTATTAGTTTGAACAATACCTAAATGTGCAATGTTTCTTCAAATGAAGAAGAATATCCACAGATGTGGTATTAATGAAAATATCGTTGATCTTAAATTGTGCAGGGTCTGTGATACTGACTATATTCTAAAAATTAGATACATTTTATATAATGATAAAGCGTTGATAATAATGATGATTGAAAATAAATTAAAAATTGATTTTAAAATAAAAAATAATTACAGATTTTTCTTAGAATTTGAAATTAAATTTTAATTAGTGAAAGGTCATCAACAAAATGTTATAGAAAAATTTACAATATAAATTTAATTTATTTTAAATTTATTGAAAAATTTACAATTAAATTTTACACTACAATGTATGAACAATGTATGCCGCTGGATACAAGCCAAAATCTATAATTTTTCACTCAGATATACATACCAATTTAATTTTGTGTAAGAAAATTATAATTTTGCAACTTTTTATTGCATTATCTAAAAATATAATGACATAAAATATTCATCTGTAAATGATAAAACGTCATATGTGACGTTATGAGCTAAAGTTATGACGTAATGACGTCATATGTGACAGCATATGACGTTTTATTATGAGCTAACGGCAAATATTGAAAGTATTGCAAAACCACTAAGAATTACAAGTATAATAATTATTTATAAATAATTATAAATATTATATTTTTATTTAAAGGATACAATAATATAGTATTAAATAAACAACTATAATATATTATTTATCATTTAAAATGAGATGATTGATTGGTCATTGTTCTTTTAATCGAAACTTGTTGACGCATTGAGTAGTAAAAATAAATTTCGTTTGTATAATGTTCGATATTTACAATTCATTTCTGAACTTGTTGTAGAAACAACTTAATTGTTATCTTCTTTCCCTTGTTATCAACAAAACTGATTGATTTGTTTAATACCGAATTTAAATACATAGAATATAAAATAAATTATGTCAGAGGCCTACAAAGCAAACCTAAAGAATCTAGGAAAGTAAAAAATGATTAATTCTGAATTCAAAAATCCAGTAATTTGCAGCACCAACGCATTGACTAATCACAGAAAAGATTTAGTTTAGTACATATTTTATTTTGATAAAAATTAGTTTAATAAAAATTACTATCAAATTTTCTACATATAAAATTATCGCGAGAACCAAATAATTGAAAATATTTCTTAGAATTTGAAGTTAAAAAATTGTGCACCAGTTAGTAAACTGGTAAAATGTTATCTACTAAAAAATTTAAATTTATCATTTAATTATGAAAATGTAATAATTTTGTTTCAAAAAATTTAAAATTAAAAATCAAATTTAAATCAAATTTAAAATTAAAAATCATTTTAAAATCATTTTTAAAATGATTTTAAAAATTTAAAATCATTTGACCTAAAATTCAAAATTAAATGTAAAGTTTAATTCTTAATGGCACCTCACTATTTTGAAATGTAAGTGGTGGATGTGGATACACGCAATCACAATTTACATCGTCAAACGAAGGAACTAGTATAATCTTTGATGTCAATCTAAAAAACGAAGAACATAAAGTAGGAGATATTAAAATGATAAAACGATTAAAAAAGATTTATAATCAAGTTAAACATATTAAGTTTTATTAGAAAAAATTTTTGATTAAATAATTTATATAAAATTAATTATTGTTTCAAAAATAAAAACTTATTATTTAATTATTTCAAAAAAAAATTTATTCACTTAATTGTATTTTACTCAATATGAAATTGTAACAAATAATTGATATATAGTGATATAAATAATCGATTAATAAATAATTAATAAATAATTTAATAAATAATTGAATTTATTTATTTCCTCGAAATATATCGATTCTTAATGTGGATGATCATGCTTTCTACAAGTACTTATGCAACTGGTACTAGTCGTACTGTACTCTCTTTTCAGCCTGCCTCAATTATTTCTGGCTCAATTTCTCCTAGATATAATGTGCAAGCTTTCAGCACACTGCAAGATTTGTCCATACGAAACATTTTACAAATAAATTTCAATTGATGTTTATTCATCCACCCTCTGTTCTATCTCAACTATGATTTATAATATCGTATATCATATATAATATGATATCGCAACTGTGATATTTATTTATATGTTATATCAGCAATACCAAGCTACATGTTTTCAAATGTCATAAATACGGAACCATTCACTTTTTGGTTTTTGCATGGTGCCTTGGTATTTGTTTAGATCAAAAATTATTAACAATAAGCAAATGTTGATAATGAAAAAACGTACCCATTATCATAAGCTTGATTAAGTAACGCTACAAATTCAGACATTATCATATTAAAGCATCCATCATTTGGGTTAATATTATCATCAATAAAGGGCCCAATCTAATCTAGAAATGTAAATAATATCAAGAAAACAATAAAGTTGAAAATACTAATATAAGACTGCTGGGTTGTACGTAAATCGCATAGGTTAGCAAACTTTTTAAAGATGAGAATGTGTCTCTGTCATTTAATACAAGATATGGACCACAGGCAATTATCATATGAGTATCGTGTATTACATGTTTCATCGAAAATAGCACTGATGGTTTAATCTTAAAAAAAAACATTAAGATAAATTGTGTAGAAGACTATAATGCTTTTATTAAACATATTACGTAATATGACAGCTACAGGTTTAGGTATCAGATAGCGGATTTTGAAAAAAAAATCTTCAAATGCTTTAATAAACCTTCGAATGCCACAAGCCGATTCGAAGCGCCTGATAATTCAACAGGATAATACATTTCTAATTCTTAAGAAGGATACGTTTAAAGCATTTAATAAAACAGACTAATAGACTCTTTTTTATAAAGTGTTTAAAACATCTAATAAAATAAATGCACTACAGACTTCCGCAGTAACTGAGTGAGCCTCTCAACTTTGATTTTCGACATGATAAGTAGCTTTGAGATGGAAAAAGAGAGTAAGATCGAATTATAGTTTATCTGATATTTTAATGTATAAGGATATCGACTCTAGGATAAAACAAAGTAGCTTTTCTCTTTCCCCAAAAACCACTTAGTCTTTAACTAAATGTTTATTTTTAATATCAAAATTTTAAACTCAAACTTTACTTTATATTTTAACTAGGGCAATATCCTTTAAATATCCACTTATTATCTCATCGCACAAAATGCATGTGCGTACAATAAAGGGAGAAAATGTAAAATGCAGTAAGCGTAAGAAGCAACGAATGAGATAGGAAATTTAAGTGGAAGCGTAAGAAGCAAATGCATATTCACTTCCAGGAGAAAATATGGTTAGCGAGTTTATCAAGGTTTTTGTTGATGGTAATCACTGCATTGTCAGGATTGGATAATGCCGCAAATCGCTTATTAGAGCAAATAACTGGTAGAGCTTAAATGAAGTTCTAATGATGTAATTTGCAAAATTCAAGGTGATATTTCCACAAACCTTAGACGATTTATGATAAACATTAAAATAATAATTAATTATTATTTTAAATATAATTTAATATTTAAAGCAAAATCAGAAGAGCAAATGTAAAATTACAAAATTATTTGCAAAAACTAAAAAATTCCACTACAATTTAATAGAAAATTCCTGTATTAATAATTTATGTAAAACGAATAATGTTGAAGTGAATTGTATATAAATTGAAAATTTCTAAATTTCGGAATAATTTAAACATACCTTACAAAATTCTTTGACTTTAAATCGCCTATCTTCAAAATTACGTCCGTAAGCAACAACAATCTAATTAAAGTAATGCAGTTGCAAAATAAAAAATACTGTAATTTACCTGTCCAGGAAACACAGAATAATCTTTACAATCATCTAATGAAATTTCAATTGATTTGGCAGAACTGCTTCGTAATGAACTGCGCATATACAACGGTCCAATATCATCGTAGCCTTGGTTGTAATAAAGCTGACCGCATACGTACACAGGCTCCTAAATTAGGATAATAATTTTTTAATTAGAATCTATCAAATCTATTAAATAATTCTAATTCTTAATATAGAATTATAATAATGATTTATAATTAATAATTATTAATTATTAATTAATTAAAAAAATTAATTATTAAAAAATTATTTGACACAAATTTTCTCATTTCCTTAATAAATTAATAATTAGCATTTTTAAATATATTTTTATAATTAGCATTTTTAGGATAATAATTCTTTAATTAGAATCAATTAAATTTAAAGTAGCTTAATTAGGTATTATTAACTTAGAAAATAAAAGATACCATCAGACATCCTCGTCATCGACATTCGTGACTAGCATTTGTAAGTATTTGAGTATTAAACAGCGCGTTCGACATTAGATCTAATAAGACAGCATTTGTGAGTATTTAACACAGTTGACTGAATGTGTATATATAATTATATGATATAATTTTATATTAATTAATACTTATTAATAAATACTTTTTAATTATTAATTAATAATTAATTTTTAATTTTTAATTATTATTTGTCTTTGTATAGCGATTTTAAAATAAGAATTATAAAATTTACTCTTTATCTTTAAGTTGTATTTGAAAGTAGTTTTCTGACTTCCCATTTAATAAAAGTTGTCACTTAATGACAACTTTTACATTTCGAAATTTAAAATTCCCTAGCTCAAGAAAGGGCTAATTAAAGTTGTTTAAAGTCTAAAGATTCAAAAATACAAAATCAAAGCAGATACATAATCCAAAATAATGTTTATTCAACGCTATATTTTATTCGCTACCCGTTTCTTTACATTAATTATTAATTAATAATAAAATTCAGTCTTAATAAACACAATAAAAACGATTTGTAGTCAATAACGAATTGGTAAATTACATTGATTCATCAATAAGAGTTGAAATTTGGACTTTAAGAACAATACTATCAGCCTGACGTCGATGCTGCTTTTGTAATTTTGCTTGTAATTATTAATTTGAAATAATATTAATTATTAAATCAATCATTAATTATTAATTTAAATTGTTAACTCAAATGTACATTAATTATTATCAAAACATAATTAAGTATTTATTAATTATTTATTAATTAATAAATAATATTTGTTTGCATTTATTAAAACGTGAACTTATAATCTTAAAAAGCCACACTTAATATTTTAAAGTAATAATTTTTTTAAGTTATATTCGTATGTAGAAATCACTTTAAATATCAAAGCTGCTGTAATAAAATATAATCTAATCTAAAAGAAAAATTTAGATTTTTTAAATGTAAAAACAATTTATGGCTTGTGTGATATTAATTTTTTCGTATAATATTTTTAATATAATATATTTTATTATAATATATAATATTATATTATATATCATATTATATTATATTTAATATATTATATCTATCTTTTAATATTTTATAATATTTTCTTTACATAATATATTTTGATTGTATATTTAATTAAAATGAGAAAAAAACTATACCAAAACCAAAAGGCTTTGGTATAGTTCTTTAATAAAATTCTCTGCATTATAAAATTTATAAAATTAAAAATTATTAATTAATTATAATTCAATGTTTCAATGCTTGCCTGTGAACCATTTAAAAAAACGTCAGTAAACAATTCAATTTTGCATTAAAAAATAAAAAAATTTAATTTTTAATATAAATAATTTAAATTTGTACCGATTAAAATTTTACAGAATTATATACACAAATATTAATATAACAACCCTGTATTTGAAACGAATATCGTGAATAATGTGATCTTTTGATTGCGATAGGAATCTGTCTTCCATGTCAGTTATAGCTTGGTCAATTGCTAATAATATCTGATAAAATGAAAAATAGCATTTTATTAAAAGGTTATACCTGCAGATCTTCTGTGACAGTTTACTTTCATGTACATACGCCCAATATCATTAATAAAGACTTCGATATCAGTTTGAGAGTTAGAATCTAATTTCACGTGATCGTTTAAAATCAAAAGCTTTTTAAATGATTCGATATTGCCATTGTCTAAGTTCAGCCTTAATACAGTAAAAACAATAAGTAAACAATTAAATAAATTGGTAAATAACTTTGATTCTTTAATAGGAGTTGAAATTTGGGCTTTACGAACATTGCTATCAGCCTGACGTCGTTGCAGCTTTTGCAGTTTTGCTTTTAACTAAAATAAGCACCAAAAATGTTAAACGGTTTTGCAAATAATTAAATTATTGTAAGATATATTTAATTATTATAATTTAATTTGTAAATTAATTATGTATTTAATTAATTATTTCCAGTGAACAAATTTCTTATAAAAGCAATTTGTTTTATAAATTACTTTAAATAAAATAAATGAAATAAAATAATTAAAATAAATATATAAAATAATTTGCGATAATAAATTACTTAATAAATATAAAAATAAAAAATAAATAGTTTGCAAAATATAATCAATAAAATTAAAAAGAAATAAAATTATTTTATTAATTAATACAATATTATTAATTATTATTTATTATAATATTATAATATTTAAGTATTTGTTGAGTATTTATAATTTAATATAACAAAATATTAAATATATATGTAATATATAATTAAATATATGTACTTACAAATATATAACTAAATTATTGTAATATATTATTGTAATACAAGTATTTGTATTATATATTTGTATTATAAGTATTTGTTGAGTATAGTACTTGTTGAGTATTTATAATTTAATATAACAAAATATTAAAATATTTGGAAATCTTCCTTCAAAAAATATTATTGACTTACTTAAAAAACAGTAATTTTCAAAATATTAATTTTAATAGGTGCGTTCTCATTTTATTGAAATTTAGGAGCAGTATCAACAAAGCACAAATTTACTTTTACATTTCGCATTTATTATTATATGGTAGTTATTAATTCCATAATTAATCGGACTTAAATCAGATTTACATTTTATCCCTGCATTATTTTTAATTTAGCCAATTATGTTTAATAAAATATTTGCTGATCATTCGGAGCTACCAATAGGGACTAACTCTATATCTTAAAATATTTTTATCCTAAAATTTCAAATTTTTGATTATAGTCAACCTTGAACTTTATCATGGTGGTCCTTTGCCTACTATTTTGTTTATAATCGGATTAGCCTCTTAAAATAATGAAATTGTGTAATTAATTTCATTTTAAAGCAATAATTTTAATGTTATAAAAATTACTAAGAATTTTCGAATAAAATCAATGTAATTAATGAATTAATAAAATGGAAATTAAACACGAATTTAATTTCGAAATATAAAATTTTAAAATTAAAATATAAAATTTATAAAATATAATATTCTAATTAATATATTAAATATTATTATATTTTAATATTATTATAATATTAATATAATATTTTATAATTTAAAATATAATATATATTTTAAAATATAATAAATTAATAAATTTAATAAAATATAAGATTTCTCAGTAGTTTTTTTTAAAAACTGAGAAATAGAAAAATTAAATGCATGTTTACCAAAAAATAATCAGATATCCTTATACAATAAAATCAAATAAACAATAATTAAAAATCGGATAATATTTGTTCAGATAATGTCAATTATCTGAAAATTTTCAAATTTATATGATTAACGTTAAACTTTATCATTATTGCGTGACGTCTATTATTTTGTTTATAATGTACATAACAATAATTTACTACAATTATCACTAAATCATAAATAAATATAACTAAATCATTGTAATATAATTGTAATATTGCAATATAAGAAAACCATTGTAATATTGCAATATAAGAAATTGTGTAGACAATATCTATATACATGCGAGATGTTACAATTTTCATTTTTTACCATATAAAAAATTAAATTACAAATTTTATAGTCGATAAATATAATTGGACTTTGAAGCAGTGATTTTTTTATTTTATTTCTCTAAATAATAAACTCAGTGCATAACTTCATTAAACACATTCACTTTGGAATTTTTAAACAGTAAATTTGCCTTTATATGCAAAGGCAAATTTAAATATATGTAATTAAATAAAATATATTAAATATATTTTTAATATATTTTTATAATATATTAAATATTTAATACATATATTAAATACTCATTAAATATATGTAATTACAAATATATAACCATATTAATGCATATCACAAATATATTAATACAATTAATGTAATTAATGTATAACAAAGAAATAAAAAATTGCTAAACTGTATATTTAATTTTCAAGTTTTCAAGATTAATAAAACACCATTTTATTTTAATATTTCGAGAGCTATTATTTAATATTATAAATAAAATATATATAAATAATTAATAAATAATATTATTCTATCGTGCATTAATTCTAAAAATTAGTACTTTCATACAAATACAGTTATTGAGTCCGAAAACTCGAATTTGAATAACATCAACAGACCTGTTTGTCTACATCTTCGAGGATAGCAGTGCTTATCGAAGTCGTGTTTTGTTTGATAGAATCTGCAACAATATTGTTTAAGACAAGTTGAGGATTGTATCTGTCAAGCATCGATTGGCCTATGTTGTAAACACAGGAGCAAAATTGGTTTATGATGGTTAAAAACACAAAATGATATCTGTTTTGTGATATGAACGAAAGAAATGCATTGACATATGACTATTATATAACTAAGCTACTCAGTCCTAATTAGATTTCATAAGCGCATTTAATAAGATTTACTAATGAATAACAGAGCTAAGCGATTAAAAGTTCGTGCAAATTTAGTATCATTCAGAGATGTCAAACTTCTGATAATTAATAAATTATATAATTAACCGATAGTTTAAATAAATTAATTTCATAATTAGTACTTTACTAAATTTTTATTTTCAGTATGCACTCAAAATATGTATCGTAGGTAATTATAATACCTACGATATAACTGATTATACCAGATCTGGTATAATCAGCTATGCAAGTCAAATGTCTGTGAATGTGCAAGTCAAATATCTGTGAATTTCTTAATTTATTAGATAGAAACAATTAAATATTTGTATTGGAAGTATCTTTATATCACTGATCTATTCGATAATTTCAAATTGCAAAACAGTTTTTGACATATTTACAAATTTCATAGCATTTCATAAAAGTATACGATTTAAAAAAAACAATTTTAATTTTTAATTTTACTTACATTGAGATATGGCCGAATTTTGAATCAAAATTCCAAAAGTTGATAATTCTTCGATAAGCTCGTCCATCAGAAAACATACGATAAAACAAATGATAAGGCGGTATTTAATAAATATTGTAAAGTATTTAATAAAATATTTTGGATCTTGTGCATTTTTTACCCCAAGAGTACATAAATTTCTTTCAAGTGCATATATTTCAAGCGCATGCTTACATGACCACAACAAAAACAAAAAATCTAAATCATGTTTGAGGAGGTGGGTGCGAAGGCAGAATTTGAATTCAATAAAGGAGGGAGCGCGACGGACGTCGAGTGGGAGCTGATTCCAGGCGACTGCGGCGCCAACGAGGAAGGATCGGAGACTGTACTTGTTAGAGTAATTGGGAACGTAGAGTAAGAGGGAATTACAGGAACGCAGTGATAGAGAGGTGGTGCGAGTGTCGTCTAAGAAAGGGAGGTGGATGAACGATGGGGAGCCGACAGCGATGAAACGAAAAGTTAAGATAAGAAGGCTGAGTTGTGCGGATGTAGATCGTAGGCCAGGAGACTTGAGCAAGATATGTAAATGCGTGATCAAAACGACGGAGATGTAGGAGCACTCGAACGGCGGGGTTGATGATGCGCTGTAAGGGTAGGATGATGGATTTTAGAGAATTGGCGAAAAGGCTTAGGCAGTAATCGATTTTAGGAAAAAGAAGCGATTAACAAAGATACATACAAGAACGAAAGTCGATATAGAGAGATACGGCTGATGTCACGGAGAATAAAGTTAGACGAGCAGATCTTATCACGTCAAATGGTTTACCTTCGTCTACTTGTCACGGGGTTGTGAGAGAGCAACGTGGATACTTTGGTCTGGAGAAATGACGAATAATCATGGGAATTGATGTTGCAAGGCGAAGAGAATCGAGCAAGGATTGAGTTAAAGTATGCCAGAGAGACTTGAAGTTTAATGAAGTTTTGATTTTATGCTGCTAGAAGGAGTTGCATTTGGTACGTAGTAGCTGGAGATGAGACCGGTGAAGAGCAAGATAGGAATCACGGAGAGACGGAGTGAGCGAGCAGATATCACGTCTGAGAGAGCGTTGATAGACTCGTAAAGCATAACGGAGTCGACGCTATGATAGTAGGCATTTGATGTCAAACCATGGATCACGGTGCAAGCGACGGTGATAGTGAGGCTTGAAGGGCAAGAGAAGATCAAGAGTGGATGAGTTCAGAGTCGAAAAGAAAGGCAAGATCATGAGGAGAGGATGATATTATTGTGTGAGAAGATATATACGATTTAAGTAAGGCAGTGTGGAGAAGGGGGAGGTCAAGTTTGCTCCAAGAGCAACGTAGGATGGTAGGTGTGGGAAACGGGCAGTGGTTGGAAGTGAGATCAATGGTGATGAGAAAGTGATCGGATAGACCAGGATCAGGGATGGACAGTGAGGTGTAGGCAGCAAAACGATCGAGGACAGCGATGATGTCGAGTGCCCCGCCAAGGATATGTGCGGGGGCAGTGGAGATGAGTTTGTAATTGTAGTTTGATAGAATGTTGATGAACCGGATGGAATTAGTGGAAGAGGGGCGGTCAAGGCGGATGTTGAAGTCGCCTAGAACGAGTGAAAGGATTGAGGACAAAAAACAATGAGAAAGTAGGTCCGCGAGTTCGGTAAAAATAAGGAGGTAAGAGCTGATGAAACAGGACGGTATACAATGGCGATATCTAGAATGATCGGGCTCTAAGAACGACAAGTGATCAATTCAAAATAACAAGGACTGAAATGGGGAGTGATTTTGCGAAGAGAAGCGGGGGTGACAAGCGAACGCGACAATACCGTCATGATTAGAGAATTTAGAGGGGAAAGAGCTAAGAGGGCGGGCAGATTTAACTAGTGAGCAAACGGCGGAGAGCAGACGGCGAATAGAGAGGTCATCAGAATCTGAGTGCCAGGATTCGGTGAGGCAGAAGAGATCGATGGATTGCTTGGTGAATAGGTTGAGGATAAGATCGGATATATTGAGAATATATCTAGGGTTGAGGAGGCCGAGGCGGAAACCATGTGTGGTGGTTAAAGGGTCTAACGGATAAGACACATAGGGAATATGGATCGCAATCGAATTTTGGGGCGGGTGTGGACAAATTGAAAATTTCCGTCTGTTTCGGATGGAGAGAGATGTTTCGACGTTTGCTTAGCGACAGCGTTTTTCGATGCGGGCAGAAGAGAGTTGAGCAATTTCGGAAGGGGTGCGATCGGGAAAATTCGAATGGTTGAAAATGGCATAGTTTAAATCGTTGAGAGACGACAGAGGACACGTGAGAGTGATGCTTGAAAACAATTTTCAGGAGTGGGGGCTTAGAAGGATTAGATCGAGATTTGTTCTGAAGGCGGAAACATCATGGTCGAGACGTGCTTGTGGAGATTAGGAGGTGGAAAGAGTGATATTAGTGACGATGCCGCAACGATCGCGAGAAGGAAACAACCTATTCACTACGAACCTCGTCACTAACAAACTCTTCACTACGAAAAAAGAGCAAAAATACAATAAAAGAATGAAAAATTGAACATTTAATCTACTAACGGTTTCTAACAGCAAGTGGAATTCAGCGTACCAAACAAGAATCTTAAGCGATTGTCGTGTAAAATACATGGATATAAAGATGGATTTTACCTATTGAATAAGCTCAGTAATAAAAAATTATTATAGTTATATAATAAATTGTGGAATAACTTTAGAATATGGCTTAGGGCTACACAACTTTAGGTGACACTTTAATGTAAAAATAACAGTAGTTATTTTTATATATGAAACTTTTATCCCAAGACGCTTCTGTGTATAGTTATTCAGAATTTACGAATTATAAAAATATTATTTTTGAGTTAAAGAATGATTTATTTTAACGTGGCAAATGCATGCCAGCGCACGCTTACATGACCACAACAAAACAAAAAATGTAAATTACGTGTCGAGAAGGTGTGAACGGAGGAAGTGCTTGAATGTGATAAAGGAGGGGCGCGGCGGACATCGAGTTCGAGTTGATTCCAGGCGAGGGGGCGGCGACGATGAAGGATCGGAGACCGTAGTGGTTAGAGTAATTGGGAACATGGAGTAAGAATGACGGGAACGCAGGGATAGCGAGTGGGGCGAGTGTCCTCTAAGAAAGGAAGGTTGATGAATGATGGGAAGTCGAAAACGATAAAACGAAAAGTTACGATAAGAAGGCGAAGTTGGATGCGGATGTGGATGGCGGGGCAGGCGAGTTGGGCAAGATGTGTGGTCGAGGCGATGGAGACGTGGGAGCACTCGAACGGCGGAATTTGTGATGCGTTGTAGGAATAAGATAATAGATTTTGGAGAATTTGCGAAAGGGCTGAGACAGTAATCGATTTTAAGGAAGAGACGCGATGAAAGTAGAGACATACAGGAACGGAAGTCGATGAGGCGGATACGGCGGATGTCATAGCGAATTAAGTCAGACGAGCGGACCTTGTCACAGGCGAACGGTTTAAGGGGAATGTGATGATCGAAATATTAGCCTAAGAAAGTGAGATAATGGACTATGGGATGATTGATGAGGCAAAAGAAACAGGGGGAGGAGATATATGAGGTTGATGGGCGAAGATCCACATTATTTTGGAATTGTCGAGGGCTTAGAACGAGATGAATATGGAGACACGTTTGTAAATAGAAGAAATACCGTCGGAGGCAGAAATTCAAATATCGTGTATGCAATTGGTGGGTGCATGATCATATATGAGTATTACATCGGCATATTGCATGACGTTAAAGGAATAAAGTTTGGTAAATGGAGAGAGATCGCCAAGCATAAGAGAGAAAAACAGAAAACCAAAGACTGAACTTTCAAGGACCCCGAAGAAAATAGGAATGGGATGACGATGAATTAGAACATGCGCGAAAGGTACGGTCGGATAGATATGAGTCAAACCATGCTACGGGGAGGAAGAAAATCCGTAATCATAACGAAGGCGAGAAAGGAGGACGGAGTGGTAGACAATGTCGAAGGCGGAGGAGATGTCGAGGGAGATGAGAACACTATATAGAGCCGTGTCACGAGAAATGAGTAAGTCGTTGTAAACTTGCATGCAGGCGATTTCTGTTGAATGATTAGAGCGGAAAGCGTATAGGAGAGGAGGGAAAAGATTGGATGAAGAGAGATAAACGTTGATCTGTATTAAGATAGGGCACTCTAAGAGCTTGGAAAGAGTAGGGAGTAGTGAAATGTGGCAATAGCTAGAAGCGAGGGTAGAGCGATTATTTATTTAGGAGGGGACGAACGTTGGCGGATTTCCAGTGTGAAGGGAAGATACAACTTCGGATGGACGAGTTAAACAATGAGATGGGGAAAGGGGATATCGATGAGCATATGGATTTAGGTATGGCGGTGTGCAGGGGATCGGCTGGTGATGTTTTGTTGGGCAAGGACATTCATTCTTTCACTATATTGTATCTAATTTTGAGAATGCCGATACGGAAACCATGTGTGATGGTGATAGGGGCTAGCGAAGAATGCACATAGGGAAAATAGAACGCCATAAATTCCGGGGCGGGTGTGGACAACTTGAAAATTTTCGTCAATGTGTCGGATCGGGAGACATACTTCGCCGTTTTCTTTGCGACGGCGTTTTTAGATGTGGGCAAAAAAGTTGAGCGATTTCGGTGGAGGTGCGATTGGGGAAATGCGAGTGGCTGAAGAGGACATGAGATTTAATCGTTGAAAAGGACAGGACGCGTGACAGCGATGCTTAAAAACAATTTTCAGGAGAGGGGTGAGAAGGATTAGATTGAGAAGATTTGTTTAGGCGGATGAATTCGATATTATTATTAATCCAATACATACCAAAGCCAAAAGGCTATTCAGGCAGAGTCCAAAAAAATAAAACAAAAGCAAATGGTCAGTCAACGTAGCTAATTAGGGTATTCCAGTTGTAGTGTTGAATGGCGGCATTGTTCATGTATCCATTTCTAGCATCGTGATTTAAACGTTCTCAAACTGGGGGCTGCAACGACTTCCTCAGGCAACGAATTCCACATGTTAATTCCTCTCCTTGAGAGTCTATACACTTTTGGTAATCTGCCAAATCCAAATTTATACAAGACTCTGCTATGTCCCCGCAACTGATCTACCCGCCTAGTGATTACATCGGTGGGATAACCTACCATATCATTCGACATATGCCATATACATAGCATTTCCAAGGATATGAACCTCTCACGTATCGACAACATCCTAATACGACTTAGACGTACATAATAGTCAATATCACTTAAGCCAATACAGAGCCTCGATCCGCGCCTAAGAATAGACTCCAGGTCTAATAGTTCTTGCTTAGTGACAGGGAAACAAGCCTGAATGCAGTACTCCAAGTGTGGCCTGACGATGGAGATGAATAACCTCTTGAACATGTGACAGCTTAACCTGAGGAATGCATTTTTAATACAATATAACGCCCTAGTAGCTTTACCTAAAAAGAAGTCGGTGTTCAACTTTGTTTTCAAGGATCTATGGACAATAATCCCTAAATCCTTATGATGAGACACTTCCTTTAAGACCATATCTCCAATAAAGTACCTTAGAGTTTTAATAGGGCGACCTAGTTGCATGAGGACACATTTATCAACATTCAACCGTAGTCCGGTAGAATCGCACCACTTGATCAGGGAGTTTAGATCATTTTGTAACGATACTCGATCAGCAGGACTTATAATGATCGACCAAATCTTTAGATCGTCTGCAAACGCTAGATGAGAGCATGATAGGCGGAGTAGCAGATCATTAATGAAGATTATAAAGAGCAGTGGGCCAAGGACTGATCCCTGCGGTACGCCAGAATTAATATTTACCGAATAAGAAAACACGCCCCCCCCACACAAACTCGGAAAGACCTATTCGATAGAAATTCCCTGACCCACTCACAAATATATGAATGAAGTCCATAGTGATACAGTAAAGACACTATGCCGTCGTGTGGTACCCTATCAAAGGCTTCAGGATCGGACATCAAAGGCTACAGGAACCTCCAAACCGAAGTGGATACGAAGACTATCACAGATACCTTTTGGGAAGCTTGCAGCTAGTTGACTAGCATCAACACCTACCCAACAACGTTTTTTAAAATTAGAGTTTTGTGAGGCTCTGTTGAACAGCGACAGCCGCATAGAGAGTACACAGTGATCGCTATTGCCAATTGGTGCGTCATAACGAACACCTGAAACGTCACCCAAACACTTAGTAAAGACCAAATCGAGTATAGAAGGCGTCCCTGTCACACAAGTAGGTTCTTTAATATGTTGAACTAGTAGCATCTCGAGTATCAGAAAGTCACTCAGTACTTTCCCAATTCCGTGAATTGGTCGTGAATGACTATTTTTCCAGTCTATTTGGGGGATATTGAAGTCACCCAGGAGCAAAATCAGAGGATACGAAGATAAACTCAGCAAATGTGATTTAAGAGAGTCAAATCTTAATTCATAGGACGGAGAACGGTAAAGGACGCAGAATCGGGATCGTTGACCATTTCCCAGTGTAAAAGCAAGACCTTCAAAGGAATAACCAATATCGTCGCGAAAAGCCGAGATATTCGATACCAGGAGACTATTTCGCACATAGGCGGCTACCCCACCTCCACGTTTACCACATGAGCGATCCGAACGTATTAGAAAATAGTTAGGGATGGCAACACAGTCATCCGAAATGTCAGAATGTAGCCATGTTTCGGTTATACAAAATACATCAAAACGTTTCGAAGCAACTATGAATTTAATTTCCGAGAACTGAGCCAGGAGACTACGAACATTTGAATAACCGACAAAAATGTTCGTATAATGGGAAAATTTGACACGCTCGGTGACACTATCGAAGTCTACTAGTTTTCCTACACACGAACCATCACTACTAAAGAGGTCTGACTCTACAGAAGTAAGGGATGCCACCGGACAGTCGGACGCCACTTGACCACCCGAAAATTCCGTACACATAGGTTGCCCTCACCACTTTCCAGCCGTCGATGCAGCTCGTTGAAAGCCTCGTGTCTTCTCAAACGATCTGCAGGAGATAAATCACGGAGTATATGAAAATCAGAGCGCGATAATCTAAATGCATGCTTGAGTAGGAAGTCAACATGATCTTTTGAGTCTAGAACAACTTTTAGAAGTCTAGGTCTATCTGAAAGTTTCTTGCCTAGACGAAAAATTCTTCGAACTTTAAGACACTTCGCAACATCCACATCGCACTGGAGAAAAATCTTAGAAAACACTGCGCGAAGATGCATAATATCGTCATCCAGTCTACTTTGGGGATTGTTACTGAGAGATTCTTCAACACCGCTGACGATAACGTTTAACTCTCTTCTGGAGTTAAATTGTCTAGAGCTAAATTATTTAGGGCTAGCAGACGGAACTAATGAAGAATGAGTCTCAGGGGTAATCGATGGCTGTCGATGATTTGGAGGAATCACTGCATGTTGTTTATTATTTAAAAGGCTTACTATTTGTCGTAGATTATCTATTGGCCTAACTATAATCTGACTAGCCTTTGCAAGATCCTTAACGCTCTCAATTAACGGGGCTACTAGAGCAACACATAAACTGCAGCGGGGATGCAGTAGCTGCGGGTAAGCACAAGGACGCTCACTACAATCACTACCTAGAGGACAGTTTTGAGAACAATCACTGCCCGAGGAGGTGTTAACAGGAGTTGACAAATAAACATTCGCATGCTTGAGGGCGGAACATTTGTCATCTACATCAAGACCGACGCTGCTCGAGTCCAATATATGGGGATGAACAATAGAATCCAAAACAGGAAGTTGTTTGAAGGAGTAATCCATCACATTAGTCTCATGCAATGCATCCCTAACGAAGCATTGAGTTGAATTGTTATTGAAGGGTATGATTGAACGATCGTTCAGTTCTAACTTCGACTGCTGCGTGAGAGAATGATTGAATACATGAATAGCATTATTAATTCCTATCTCAGATGATTTTGGAGTGGCCGAAACATCATCAATCCCCTGACGACGAGCTGCTTGACTGTCTGAACGCTTCTGAACTCCGTTCTGGTTCGTTAATACTATGATCTTCCCCATCGTTGTGACTGTTTGAATCTGCGTTCCTCTTTAAAGTATTTATTGATACTTGCTCGTCACAATGACCCTTGAACAACAAGGAGAGCAATTCGGAGGCACAGAACCCACAAACAAAATCCATAGACAGTAGCGATTTCGTCAGACAAGATGTAACGTTGACAGTTGTCCATATTTCGCATCCAGATCTGCTGCAAGAGACCTCGCGTTGCTGATACCCAGAGGAGGGGTTTGCTAATTTTGGTACAGTCTGATTGCGGGTACCGTTAATCTGCTGACTTGCTAAGCATTTTTTCGTTTCTGTCTTCTTTGTTCTTGCTATCGATTGTTGTGTCAACTCGCTTCGCTCGTTGTAATCGAATAATTGTGTGTTTAAGCTTGTGTGTTCGTTGGGCTTGCTTGTAAGTAGTTGTGTATTGTAAGTAGTAGCTTGTAAGTAGTAGTTGTATAGTCGATGTGTATAGTCGATTTAATGTATTGTAAGTAACTTTAATCAACAACTTTTATGGTGGCAGTTTATTTTTATTGTTTTGTGGATGTATATTGTATTTACTTTAGATTGTATGTTATTTTATCTCAAACTTTTTTTAAGCTCAAGAAGGATTAGATTGAGAAGATTTGTTTAGGCGGATGAATTCGATATGAGAGATGTCGTTGAAAAAAGATAGGCTATCAGCAGGAACAAGAGACAAGATGATGGATCTGAAGGTGGAAACATCGTGGTCGAGAGAAGGTGGAAGGAGTGATATTGTTGACGATGACGCAACGATCGTGATAAGAAAAGCGTTTTCGTGAAGGAGGACGATCGACGTGAGTGGATGAGGTCTTGTTAGGAGAGCTAGGAGTTGAGGTTATGAAGGGAGTAGGTTCGACAGCAGAATACAAAGGGGATATGGATAATATTAAGGGTGGCAAGCTATGTGCGGAGAGGTTATGAGTGGAAGAATCGTGCAGGTTGGTGGAGGTGATTTTGATTGAAAGATGTAGGTTATTGAGAAACAAGACAGGAGGGACGGGACAAGGGTGTCCTGGAGTGAATATGACATGTGATGGAAGTATATATGGTGACATGATCAGTGAGTTGATGACATCGAAAACGACGGGGATAGTTTTAGTGGACGTGTTGAACGTTTATAAGTACTTAGGGGGATTATGATTTAGTTTGTTAGCACGAAATCATCAGAGTAAGTCTTCTTCAGACTTACTGTTGTCGCAGTTGATTGTGGTCCAGACGCTGCAATTGTATGTCGATCACTGTACTTGTTGTTATACACGGTTGGTTTCTGTCATAGCTGTTTTCTTAAGTCATCCCACTAATATCCTTGTGTGTTTAAGCTGTTAAATTTTCTTCAACTCATATAATTAATCCAAAATTGTATGCATTATTTCTTAGATGTACGTATGTAATTATTTATTACCAAGAACTTTTAACCAGTTAAAAATTCGAATATTTGATTACTGTCTTAGTCTATTTTCCAACTCATCTAAATTCACTCTTCTTCCCCTACAACGCATCGTCAACGCAGTCGTCCGAATTCTCCCCGTTTTCGTCGTTTTGATCATAAATCCCATGATCTTGCTTCTCTCGATTTGCCTACCATTTATTTTCGTGTTCAAATTCGTATTCTTCGCATTGATAAATGCGAAGAATAATATTCCCCTTGTAACTTTTCATACCCCTTCATTTCTCAATTTTCCTGTTCTCGACAATTCTCATCCTGTTTACTGTTCTTTGCATTCCCGTAATTCCCTTTGTTACATGTCCCAAACTACTCTACCTTTTTTAATTTCCGCTTCTTCCTTTTGACTGCTTCTCTTTCGTGAAATCATCTGCCCATTCAAACACGCCAACAACTTCAATGCAGTGATTCAAACGCTAAATCCAATCCCAATTAAAAATTTAACTAATTTATCTGTATGACTTTTGCTATGTTTTTTGTTATTTAGTGGACTTTTAAGCGTGCAGCCGGCACGCATTTGCCACTTTAAATAAATTATTATTAACACTCGATTATCTACCTAGCAAATCTCTTCACTAGAAAAAAGAGCAAAAATACAATTAAAAGATGAAAACATTGAATATTTGATCTACTAGCGGTTTCCAACACCAAATGGGATTTTAGCGTACCATTAACTACATCCTTAAGCAATTGTCTTGTAAAATATATGGATCTAAAGGTTGATTTTACCTATTAAATAAACTCAGTAAGAAAACATAATTAAAGCTATATAATAAATGGTGGAATGACTTTTATATGCTTCACAATGCTGTTACCTTATTACTAAGGAAGAATGTAATCGCCTAGAAAATGTTTATCGCTCCTCCACGAGATTTGTCCGTACTGTCAGACATTTGGAATATATGGATAGACTTGGGTATCTAAAAATACATATTCTTAGTTTCATACGAATTCGTGCTGATGTGTGCCTCGTATGGCATATTTTACATACTAAGAATAATCCATTGCGTCACTTGTTGAGATTGCAAGATCAGCCCTCACTACGCGAACATTCCTTAATGATTAAAACACTACGTCTATGCCACATCCGTATCTCACTTTTTGCACAGAGAGTTATACCGGTACAGAATCAGCCTTCCGATACGCTGTTAACTCTCGCAATATTCATTCGTTCAAGCTGGAATTGGATAAATATTTAGGCAAGATAATTAATTGCGATCTGTGAAGTTTTACTTCGATTTCTTGTGATGCAACTTGTAAAGAGTTTTTGGCTCCCTGTGTTGTCTATATAATAATAAGTTAAATTAATAGTATATAGGAATTAAACCAATTTAGGAATTAAATTTTATTATTGAGTAAAATACAAAGAAAGCGGAAGCCAATATTTTTGGCTGCCGCTCCTTCGTTGTCTCTGCTCCTATATCGTGGAATCATCTGCCCATTCATATACGCCAATCAACTTCCCTGTCGTGCTTCAAACGCCAAATCCGATTCCATTTAAAAATTTATCTGCTTGACTTTTTCATTTTTCAGTGGACTTGAAAGCGTGCAGCTGGCACGCATTTGCCACGTTAAATAGATTTGTATTATTAAAAAATATGAAGTATTTGTTGTTTATTATAAGCCTTTTTATGTTTAGTGCAGTAAATAATGAGTACCCCGCATGATGTAGAATTGGAGTTGGGTAAAGATTTAACCAAGATAATCGATTGCCATATGTGAAGTTTTACTTTGATTTCCTGTGATGCAATTTGTAAAGAGTCTTTGACTCACTGTGTTGTCTATATAATTTTTTAATAATAATATTTTTTTTCAAAAACATAATATACAGCGGAAATTCAACCCATTTCAAATATACATATTGTTTATGGTTTCCTCACGGTTACAAATTATCATTACAAATCACAGTTTATCAACATCCTGGCTAAGGAACTGATTATTGTCAGTATTCCTTGGGATCTTCGCCGGTTTGTTGATCTTTTCTTGGGGAAGTTCTTCTTTTAGCACGCAGCGTCATTGACACACACTTAGCGATCGTTGTTGATATTTTGCAACGAATCTTGGTTATGCAATTTGAATACGATGTCTTTCTTTCCAGTGACATTATGGTTGGGATCTTTCCAAATGCAAGGTCGGCTGCTTTCCCAATGTCATCAGTTGTCGAGATTATTATCGGATGAAAGGACGCGTTTTCTATATAATAATGAACTATGGAATGATTTTTGAATAGGGATACGAAAATTATAAAAATATTATTTTTGGGTTAAAAATTCGAATATAGCAGTAGGAGAACAAAGGCCTTTAGTGATTGTAACATAATTTGTATAGATGCAACACAATGCATTTTATTTTTATGACTAGTCAAAACAGCTTCTCGGCTAACGCATTGTATATTCACAACTGGTATTTATTAAAAAAATAATTTTATTATTTTATTATTATTATTTTCTCAAAATTCTGATATTGTGTCATATTGATGTTTTTTGCGTAGTGTTTATTTTAATATCCCCTTTTTCATGTTCTCATGTATTGCATAACGGAAGGGATTAGTAAGATACATACGTGCTTTTTCGGATTTCGACTGAGGATAATCATCTTTCGAGATATTTAATTTTTTTAGAAAAAAATTAAAAATTAAAAATAAAAATGTGTAGTGCATATTAGAACGTGAAACGTTAAATACCTCATCACTAGAAAATTGTTCATAAAAAGTATATCTAGTAAAAGTTAACATAATAAATTTATGATAAAAATTATTTTTTTATTATTTTTGTTTCTCAAAATTTTGATAAAATTTGAATGTTTTTAATCCAAACGGTCGATATTAGAAAAAATACGGTCCCATTAGCATAATTTAAGAAGGCATTTAATAATTAAAATTTAATTTGAACTTTCTTGGCTGCTTAATAAACTACTTACATTTGAGATCTAAAGTAAATACAAACGAGGAACACAAAACAACGAGGAACGAAATTACAAATGACAAGAGGTCGACCACGTAAAGCAGCTGTTGTTCCTTCTAAGCGAGATGATGACAGTGAGCGTTCAGTAAGACAACATGAAAGTCGGTCCAAAGACGAGCAAGCCTTGCAGGCCAATTCTGTTGATATCTCCCAGGACATATCATCTACAGACGGAAGTAGTCACCGTGACATTAAATGTTCTAATTCACAATGTCCTGTTTGGACCACTGTGTGGATACCACGTCAACTACCTGTCAATTTCCTTGATAAAGATTTTATTTGTGGATTTTGCGCAGCTACTTTACAGACAAACGTTCTCGAACTTCAGAGACAAGTATGTTCGTTGCTAACGGGTAACAGGCTACCATCACCAAATAGTTCATATGCCCAGCTAGACTCAGTGTCACGTCATGTTCCAAATCGTTCTACAAGCCAATCAAATGATACTGTTCGACATACTGTTTGCAACCAATCGATTTTTTGTGATGACATTCCCGGAAGAGATCAAAATATGTCTAAGAATATTGGCGAACAGACGGTTTCGGTTAACAATGGTGTGCCTCTTGTAATACGACCGACCAGTTATATGACTGAAACGGCTATAAACAACGACAAAACTTTGCATACCCGGTCATTTGATAGATCGCAAACTCCCGCAATTCGTATAAACCAACTATCTCATAACACGCAACCTGTTAAGGTAGATTGTATTAATGATTTTCACGAAAAGCACAATCGTACCCTTGTACATAGTACTGGTTGCTCAAACAGACCCCGTTCAAATGCTGTTTGTGATAGAAACAAATGCATTTTAATTGCTAACATTAAGGAGTCCGATGCCCTAAACAATCAGGCCAGACTTGATGATGACTTAATACATGTCAGATCCATTCTAACGACTGTCTTAAATGGATCATCATCTTGTGAAGCTGTGAGAGATATGCGTCTCAAAGCTGTCTTCCGGCTAGGTCGTGCTCCTTCGTCCGTCAACGATCGACCACGCCTCCTCAAAATTGTGTTTACTTCATGTGAAATTGTGCAGCTCATACATCGTAACTCATTTCACCTGAAAGGTTCCGGCACCCGTATTCTTAGAGACCTGGACCCCGCTGATCGTACACGTTTATCAATGGCAAAATCGGAACTAGCTCAAAGACTGGCACATGGTGAAAACAACCTAACAATTCAGAATTTTCAGGTAGTGCGGCGGCGCCTCCACATCCGTTGGCAAGGTCTTTTGAACAAAGCAAATATTGCTTCCCAGCGTGCTCCGACGCCGACCGCATGCCTACAGAGTGCATCTACCAAAATTTCATAAGAAACTCTATTGCCTTGTTCAAGTCGGGAACTCAAAAGAGTTCGTCATCTAGATGTACAATAAACAAAGCTTCCCACCAAATTCTATACTCTAATGTGCGTAGTGTGTTAAATAAAATTGATGAGATTGGATTACTGATTCACGACCATCAACCGATAATTGCAGCTTTTACGGAATCGTGGCTAAACCCTTCTATCTCCGATAATGAAATTTTGTTGAAAGGATATAATGCGTGCCGCAGCGATAGAATAGCTAAACAGGGTGGTGGTATATTACTATATATACGTGACACAATAAAGTTCCGTGTCGTAGAAACTTTTAACGACCCCCTAACTTCAAACGAACTTTTAGCGGTCAGATTATACCGGCCATTCTCCTTGATACTTGTAGTCGTTTACCGCAGCCCTACTTCATGCACTGATAGCATCGTGCAACGTTTATACCAGCTATCGGACCCTAATAAGCCAATATTGGTTGTTGGTGACTTTAACATGCCTACAATAGATTGGAATACATACAGTTTTAATTCGCCGTCTGACTTTGGTTCGATTGTGTTACTTCAAACAATCAATGATCTATACCTTACCCAACATGTCAATGGATTTACCAGAATATCTTCTACGTCTCGTTCTCTTCTTGATCTGGTTTTGTCTGCTCCAGGACATATTGTCACTAGCGTTAATCACTTGGATCCAGTTGGTTGTTCTGATCATGTCACCTTATTAATAGATCTTGGAATTAGTATCCCTATATATAATTCCTTTGTTAATAGATTCAACCCTTTTAAAGCCGACTACAACAAAATAAAGGAGTTCCTTTCTACCGTTTCGTGGCCTGATGCTTATACTGTGGGTATTGATTCCGCCTGGCTGTTTTTCAAAGACACCTTGTATTCAATACTTACCCGCTACGCTCCAATTGTACGTCAAACTGACGTCGGCTTATCTCCTCGTTGGTTTAATCGAGAACTCAAACAAGCACTGGCTCGACGACGCAAGGCATATTGTAATTATAAAGCAGGTAACTCTAGTTTTGAGCAATACCGACAGTATAGAAACAGGGTAACATCCTTGAAGAGACGTACGAGAGTAATCTTTGAAAAGAATTTATCCCAACGATGTCGTCGTGATCCTGGCTCACTCTTCAAATACATTTCATCAAGAAAACGTATAGCTAACACGTTCTCCTCTATTCTCGATAGCCAAGGTTATTTGGTATTGGACTCAAAGGAAATTGCGAATGTATTCGGCACACACTTAACATCGCTGAATTCGTCACTGAATGCTCCAAACTGACAGTTTGTATTGTTTGGTAGCTAATACTACTTCTGACCTTGATAACTTCATTAGACCTGACTTAGTGTACAGCGAGTTGTCCCGTCTGAAATGCACATTAAGTGCTGGTCCGGATCTATTGCCGTCAGCATATCTTCGCAACCTAGCTGACATCATATACCTACCTCTATATAATATCTTCTGTGCAACACTTGTGCTAGGAAAGATTCCCTCAGACTGGAAGCGCTCTATTATCTGCCCAATATTAAAACAGGGGTCTCGTTCTGACATCTGTAACTACAGACCGATTAGCCTCACATGTGTCTGCTGTCGCGTACTGGAACGCTTACTTCTGCGAAAAGTCACCACTCACCTAGAAACGAACCATATTCTAGCCCCTGAACAACATGGTTTTCGAAAAAATCATTCAACGCTAACGAATTTGTTGTTATCACACGATAGCTGGACCAGATATTATGATTCTGGTATTCCGGTTGACGCCATCTTCTTCGACTTCTCTAAGGCATTTGATACAGTCCTTCATGCTAATTTAATTCAAAAACTGCGTAATATCAACCTTGATGAGTGTTTAGTTCGCTGGATTATTGAATTTCTGTCTGACCGTCATTGCTTCGTAAGGGTAAACGACGAATTATCTGATCGCTTCCCTACAAATCTTGGAGTACCTCAGGGAACTATACTCGGTCCAGTTCTTTTCAGCATATACATTAACGACCTCATTCCTAAACTTAGATCTGAGTGTGTTCTTTATGCTGATGATTTAAAAATTTGGCGCCCCATATTCTTGGACTCAGATGTTGACATCTTGCAGTATGATATTAACACCATAAATGACTGGTCGATTTTGAACGGGTTAAAATTCAATTTGAAAAAGTGTGCCTACATTTGTATATCAAGACGTCCGGCCGAGTCAGCTCATATTTATCATATAAACAACAGTGTTATTCTTAGGACGAACTCATACAGGGATTTAGGTGTTTATGTATGTTCTAACTTATCGACACGTTTACATACTGACACTACATGTTCCAAAGTGAGAAGAGTCATCGGCCTGATTCGCCGAGCTCTTGTTCATATTGACATCTCATGCTTTAAAACAATCTCACAAGCACTTATTTTGAGCATCCTCCTATATGCTTCGCCAGCTTGTTACCCAATCACCTTACGAGAACGTTATAATCTAGAGTCTGTATTCCGATCAGCAACTAAAATGGTAAAAGCGGTTAGACATATGGAATATCAAGATCGGCTCTCGAGTTTGGGAATGAGATCGCTTCAGTATCTACGCGACAAGGCGGACCTGTGCCTAGCCTGGCAGATTTTACACGACAATCGCCATCCACTCAGATCGCTAATGCATACGCGCGATATAACCTCACTTCGTGGTCATCAGTTCATGCTAAAAACACAACGATTACGCTACAAACGAACATCCCTATACTTCCAACGAATCGTTAATACTTGGAACCACCTTGCTGACACAACAGTAGCATCCTCGAATCTGGCTTCTTTTAAACGAAATCTGGAGGAAGATCCCTTCTTGAAGACGAAGATCGAGTCAGAGAACATATGAACAATAGAAAGTACACTCTACATTTTCATTTTCTACATTTACTTTTTCTGATTGTGACGCAACTTGTAATGAGCCTTGCTGCTCACTTTGTTGTCTATTGATAATAATAATTAAAATGTTAAATTCATTTTATTCAATAGCAGTCATTTATTATTTTTTATTATTCATAATTAATGCGTTGATTTTAAAAATTATCAAAGCAAAAACAATTATTTTAACTAAAATATATTTTTAATGTCTTCTATAATTCGTTGAAATGATTTGATATTTTATGACGTCTTCCATCCGGACATCGAAAATGTCGATATTATTTTCCTCTACAGGGATTCTTTGGTGTGTGATTTACATAAATATTATTTGTTGATTATACCTATAAAATCATTCCTGCTAGATTTTAAGAAATTCAAGAATAGCTAGCAGTTGGTAGCATTTTAAAGAATATGAAAGTATATTAAAGCATTTAAAAGATATTATATTAAATTTTTATATTATATTAAAGCATACAATTAAATATAGAAATGATACTTTAGCAACTTTATATTGCATTTGTTAGCTGTCTTAATTAATGTTTAATGAATGTGTTGTGTTAATTATATCAATTTATTTTTATGCAAAATACATAGATATTTTTTAGTTGAAGAATCACACAAATTTATATTTTCGAATGAACCCGCATTCAACACCAAAAAATTGTTTGGACCACCTATTTTATTGTGGTGCATGCTGGTTTCAAAACTCAAGTTTAAATTATATTTTTTAAAATATCTTATTATTAAATTTGAAACATAATAAACCACATTTTATGCAGAGATGACGTTTAAGTGGACATATCTGAGCGAATTGTGGATCTTCCGGAGCGATTTGAGGATCGCTCGTAGCGATCTATGGATCGCTTTGCAATCCGTAGAAAGCGATTTGATTATGCCATCAACGTAACCGTAAGAATGTTGCATATATGATAACTAAAGAAGATAAAACGGTAAAAATAAAATTATTTCATATTATAAAATAATAATTTAATGCCCGCGTGAAAATAACCTAATGAAGTTAATGTATTTATACATGATATACTCTGATGCAAAAATATATCTGAGCTGAACTAATAAGACAACAGTAACGCAGAACTTGTAAATGGTCAATATAAATCACTTTATAAAAGCCAAATAAATGTCTAATGAGCAAAATAGGTTTCGTAGTTTCTACAAGTTTCACTTGTAGTTCAGCAATCTCTAGAGTCTTACAGTAACTAGAGATTGCTGAACGGCGTAGTATAAACCGGTTTGCTAAAACTAATCGTGGGTCCAAAAATTAAACTCTAAATCAAACTTAAACTTTTGTTTAAACAAGGACATTAGGCTTTTATATAATCGAAAGCCACGCACATCAATATGTTGCATAGACATATTCGTCACTGGAGTGACGTTCTAATATAAGAAGATAGAGAGTCACCTCGAATCAAACTTTTATGCTTTCGTAAAAAATCCAATATATATTCATATTATATATAATATGTTGCTCTGATGATTCAGATTAAGGGTAGTTCTGTTTTTCGAGCTTTAAACACTGTTCAAGCGTGTGTTAAGGTGCCTATGGATGATTGTTGAAGTCACGGTACTGATGAGTTCCGTAATAGCTAAACGCGTTTATCGTTGTTGAAGTTTGTCGTCACACATAGGATGACTGGGCATACGTAGCGACTTTGAATATTGCGAGAATAATTCGGTTCTATATCTTGGTTTGATGAAGATATATAGAATGCTGCCTGGTGTTTATGCCTCTTCATGAGGAAAGCATTAGTCATGAATGCCCTCGAAGAACATTTGAACCGCGTAATTGAACTCTACTTCGAAGAGGGTGTTGGGGACGTTGGAATCAATGCCAAACCAGGCACATATCCATGTCCTCACGGGCCCATGTTAAATAATGAATATTTGAACTTTGATGTTTTATTCTGATTGTGGCACGACATTATCCTAACAGTTACACTGTTCCTATTCTTGATACAACAGGACACTACTAATCAGTCCGGGTGAGTCTCATCAGCTGCTGACCCAGACCTACATTTCACGTTTCGACCCTTATTATCTGCTTACTCCGTACACTGGTGCTGATTGGATTGGAACTTAGGACGTCTGTATCGCGATTCAACGCTACATCTACTAGGCTGGCTGCTCCAGTGGTGTAGATATACATTGATGTATATTACTTTCGGTAGGGGATCGTATTCTAACGATTTATTAGAAACCTACCTATTTGTGTGATCCGCTAGCCGGAACACAGTTTTTCATGCTGCCACTTGCAATGAATGATTTTAATTTAACTTGATTGTATCTATGAGCTGAAATTCTTCTGATTGTGGCACGATATTATCCTCACAGGTATTGTTCCTATTTTCGTGACACTACAGGACGCTACTAATTAGCCTGGTGAATCTCATCAGCTGCTGATCCGGACCTACATTTCACGTTTCGACCCTTATAATCTGCTTACTCCGTATACTGGTGCTGATCGGATTAGAACTCAGAACGTATGTATCACGATTCGACGTTACATCCATTAGTTACATCTATTATGATGTTCATTCTACGCAAGTGTAATAATGATCTATCTATGGATAAGAAATCTCGTTGGTGATAGTAGTAAGCAATAATTTTAATACAATTTAAGTTACGGAAATTCTTTGTTTATTGCTTTAAATTAGTCAATGTCATTCTTTTGTAAAAAAAAAGATTTATTTTAAAGTGGCAAATGCGTGCCAGCGCACGCTTACATGACCACAACAAAAACAAAACTGTGAATCAGGCGTCGAGAAGGTGTGAACGGAGGAGGTGTTTGAATGTGATAAAAGAGGGAGCGCGGCGGACGTCGAGAGGGAGTTGATTCCAGGCGAGTGAGGCGGCGACGAGGAAGGATCGGAGACCGTAGTTGTTGGAGTAATTAGGAACGTGGAGTAAGAGGGTATGACAGGAACGAAGCGATAGCGAGGTGGGGCGAGTATCGTCTAAGAAAGGAAGGTTGATGAACGATGGGGAGCCGACAGCGATGAGACGAAAAGTAATGAGAAGAAGGCGGAGTTTGATGCGGATGTGGATGGTGGGCCAGGAGAGTTGGGCAAAATATGTGGATGTGTGGTCGAAGCGACGGAGGCGAAAGAGCACTCGAACGGCGGTGTTGATTATTCGTTGTAGGGGTAGGATGATGGATTTTGGAGAATTGGCGAAAAGGCTAAGGCAGTAATCGATTTTAGGAAAAAGAAGCGATGAAAGAAGAGACATACAAGAACGGAAGTCGATAAGGGGGCGGATACGGCGGATGTCACGAAGAATTAAGTTAGACGAGCGGACCTTGTCACGGACGAAGGGTTTAAGGGAAAGGTGATCATCGAAATGGAAGCCTAAGAAAGTGAGATTGTGGACTACAGGGATGATCGATGAGGCAAAAGATACAATGGGAGGAGATATGCTTGGTTTACGGGGAAGGATCCACATTATTTTGGACTTTTCGGCGTTTAGAACGAGATGGAGATTGGAGAGACGCTTGTAGATAGAAGAGAGACAGTTGGAGGCAGAAATGGCGATGTCGTGTATGCGATGTGCGGGTGCATGAGCATAGATTAGAATGTCATCGGCGTATTGCATGACGTTAAAGGAGTAAGGTTTGATAAATGGAGAGAGATCGCCAAGCAAAAGAGAGAAAAGCAGGGGACCTAGGACTGAACCTTGTGGAACCCCGCAAAAAATAGGGATGGGAGGGGAGGATGATGAATTAGAACAGACGCGAAAGGAACGGTCGGATAGATATGAGGCGAACCAAGCTACGGAGGAGGAAGAAAAGCCGTAATCATAACGAAGGCGAGAAAGGAGGACGGAGTGGTCGACAATGTCGAATGCGGAGGAGAGGTCCAGGGAGATGAGAACACTATATAGAGCCTTGTCTCGAGAAATGAGTAAGTCGTTGTACACTTTTATGCATGCGATTTCTGTCGAGTGATTAGAGCGGAAAGCGGATTGGAAAGGAGGGTACAGATTGGATGAGGAGAGATAAGCGTTGATTTGTATTAAGATGAGGCGTTCTAAGAGCTTAGAAAGAGTAGGGAGTAGTGAAATGGGGCGATAGCTAGAAGGAAGGGAGGGGTCGAGCGATTGTTTCTTAAGGAGGGGACGAACGATTGCGGATTTCCAGTGTGAAGGGAAGATACGACTGCGGATGGACGAGTTAAACAAGGTTGTGAGAAATGGGGATATCGATGAGCATATAGATTTTAATATGTGGGTAGGCAGGGGATCGGCAGGTGAGGTTTTGTTGGGCAAGGACATGAGGACAGATGATACTTCTGTAGGTGATACAGGGAGAAGATGAAAGAGTTCGGGAAGGATGAGAGTAGACTGGGCAGAGTGGGATAGGATGGAGACCGGGGTGTGAGAGAGCAGCGTGGATACTTTAGTCTGGAGAAATGACGAATAATCATTAGCATTGATGTTGCAAGGCGTAGAGGAACGAGCCAGGATTGAGTTAAAAGTATGCCAGAGAGTCTTAGAGTTGAATGAAGTGATTATTTTATGCTGCCAGAAGGAGTTGCATTTGGTACGTAGTAGGTTGAGATGAGACCGGCGAAGAGCAAGATAGGAATCACGGAAAGACGGAGTGATCGAGCGGAAATCGCGTCTGAGAGAGCGGTGATAGACTCGAAAAGCATGGCGGAGTCGACGCTTTGAGAGTAGGCATTGGATGTCAAACCATGGGGCACGGTGCAAGCGACGGTGTGGGTGAGACTTGAAGGGCAAGAGAATATCGAGAGTGGATGTGAGTTCAGAGTCGAAAAGAAAGGCGAGATCGTGAGGAGATGAATATGTTATTGTGGGTAATGATAGAGACGATTTGAGTAAGGCAGAGCGGAGAAGGGAAAGGTCAAGATTTCTCCAAGGGCGACGTAGGATTGTAGGTGTGTGAGGAGGGGTGTGGTTGCGAGCGAGATCAAGGGTGATAAGAAAGTGATCGGATAGACCAGGATCAGAGATGGACAGTGAGGTGTGGGCAGCAAAATGATCGGGGACAGCGATGATGTCGAGTGCCCCGCCAAGTATATGTGTGGGGGCAGTGGAGATTAGTTTGTAATTGTAGTTGGATAGAATGTTGATGAAGCGGATGGAATCTGTGGAAGAGGGGCGGTCTAGGCGGATATTGAAGTCGCCTAGAACGAGTGAAGGGATTGAGGACAAAGAACAATGAGAAAGGAGGTCAGCGAGTTCGGTAAAAAATAAGGCTGTAGGAGCTGATGAACCAGGACGGTATACAATGGCGAGATCTAGAGTGATCGGGTTAGAATAACGACAAGTGAGCAATTCAAAAGAGCAAGGACTGAAAGGGGGATTGATTTTGCGAAGAGACGCTGGGTGACGCGCGAATGCGACGATGCCGCCATGATTAGAGGATTTAGAAGGGCATGAGCTGAGGGGGCGGGCGGATTCGACTAGGGAGCAACCGGCAGAGAGCAGACGGCGAATGGAGAGGTCGTCGGAATCTGAGTGCCAGGATTCGGTGAGGCAGAAGAGATCGATGGATTGCTTGGTGAATAGGTTGAGGATAAGATCGGATTTATTGAGAATAGATCTAGTGTTGAGGAGACCGAGGCGGAAACCGTGTGCTGTGGCGAAAGAGACTAGTGGAGAAGACACATAGGAGAGATGGAGCGCCATCGAATTTTTGGACGGGTGTGGACAATTTGAAAATTTCCGTCTATGTTTCGGATGGCGAGTGAAGTTTCGCCGTTTTCCTCGCGACGACGTTTTTCGATGCGGGCTGAAGAGATTTGAGCGATTTCGGAAGGGGCGCGATCGGGGAAAATTCGAGTGGTTGAAGATGACATGAGTTTGAATCGTTGAGAGAGGACAGAAGACGCGTGAGAGCGATGCTTGAAAACAATTTTTAGGAGAGGGGGCTGGGAAGGATTAGATTGAGAAGATTTGTTTAGACGGATGAATGCGACTGGAGAAATGTCCTTGAAAAAGGATGGTTTATCCGCAGGAACAATAGACGAGAGGATGGATCTGAAGGCGGAAACATCGTGGTCCAGACGTGCTTGTGGAGATAAGGAGTTAGAAGGCGTGATATTAGTAACAATGACGCAACGATCGCGAGAAGCAAAGCGCTTCCGTAAAGGAGGACGACTGACGTGAGTAGGTGAGATCACGATAGAAGAGCTGGCAGTTGATGATTTGGAGGGATTTGGTTTGACGACGGGAGACATAGAGGATAATGATAATAAAGCGGGTGGCAAGCGATGTGAGGAAAGGTTATGAGTGGAAGGATAGTGGAGGCTGGTGGAGGTGATTTTGATTGATGGATGCAAGTTATTGAGAAACGAGACAGGAAGGACGGGACGTGGGGTGTCGGGGAGTGAACATACATTAGTTGTAACAATTTGCGGCTCCGTCACTGTATCGGTAGATTTATCATAAACTCGACAAAATCCATCTTGCTGCGATACAATTTGCGGCTCCTTCAGATTATCTGATAATGGATTATCTGATGATGACGTAGAAACGCAATGAGGGGTAGAAATGTAAGGTGATTTATCTGATACGACAAAAGAAATACTGGGTTGCAAATGGTCAATGACAGTAACATCAGAAGATTGAGCTGATTGATTGGGCAAAATTGAAGGATGTATAGTAATACCTGTAGAAGAGATGGGAGATTTGGCATTCTTAGAGGCAATCGAATGCGGGAGAATTGGGCATCGAGGTTGAGACTTATTATAATACGAAGAGGCATGTGTGGACATCGCTGCATTGCCAGATAGTTTCAATATATTTGTCTTGAGATTCTCTATTTCACTCTTCATCGTATTTATCATCTTAGCCGAACAGTAGCCACAGTAGAATTCGTTGTCTGCAAGGCAAGATGCCTGGGATTCTGAAGTCCAAATACTTACCCACGTGTGACAATCATTGTTTGAGCAAAGGACTTGTTGTTCAGATCCATTGGAAACATCTCTAACATCGGTGTTGGACGCAACATGGTTGGGAACTTGAGACTTTTGTTTTTTCCGACCCATTTGTATATAGTCGTTTGATTCGTGATTTTATTTTCCTCGTTGTATGATTGATTACTTCTATCTTCTGATTAGTTGATTGATTACTTCTATCTTCTGATTAGTTGATTGATTACTTCTATCTTCTGATGACCTTGTATGTTTATAAGAAACCAAAATTTTTGTGTTCCAGTTTGTAATATTTATCTGATTGTATTTACTTTAGATTGTAAGTAGTTAAAGGGTATCAAGATAGTTTAAACTGTCTTTTTTGTTAGATAAGGTTTGTCGAAAATATTGTAATTATAGCATGTGAATACTTTATTTACGTATCTAAAGCCTAGCGTTTAGATCAGGACTGTCAAACTTAAGCGACCTTGCGTGCCGCATTCGGAACAAAAAATATCGCGGGCCTCATTAAATTTTTATATCACGAAATGGGGATGGTAGTATTATATTTCGAATTTTTCTTCCGCGAGTTGCACGAAATACATCGCTGACCCCGTACTTGACAACACTGTTTTAGATCAAATTTAATTAGTATGCCACTAGGAAGTATGTCACTCGTATTGTTCGAAGACTGTATTTTTTAAAACCTTTAAAAATATACATTTCGACGGAGATAGAGTAGGGAGCCACATTTCCACTACAAGATATGTAAATTATGGAGTCCCACAGGGGACTGTATTGGATCCTCTTCTTATCACATTTCTAAATGACTTATTACGTATCCAAAATCCATGCTTAGCCTTTGTCGATGTTGTGAAACTATGGTGCACTAGAGATAGTAAACTTGACGATAAACTGTTGCAGAACGACCTTGACCGCATTTACAAATGGAGTGAAGCAACGCAGATAAAGTTAAATATAGTAAATGCGTATGTATGATGTTAGGTAGCATCGGGATCGATCATAGTTACCACATTGGAGGAAAGATAATTACTATTGTGTCTGAACAAAAGGATTTGGGTTAATAGTACACAAGACGAGAAAAGCACGTTTGAATACTGACTTTGCTCGCAGTAAGGCAGTTTAAGCCTTGTATTGCATCAAAAATTGCTTCTCGAGAATAAATCCTTCTGTCTTCAAACTCCTTTATTGTTCTTTGGCTCCTCCACATCTTTAATTCAAGCTGTTTTTTATGTACTAAAAAAGAAATTACCAATCTTGCATCAGTGCTTCGTCGGGGGGTCTCGAATTTGCCTTCATAATCCATATTCGTATGATAACAGGTTATCATTGTTAGGTTTATCTTCAATGAGACACATTTGATCTCCTGGCAACGTGGGCAGTTGTCAAATCCTCTGAAGGATATTCCACAAATGTTATAAAGTTTAGAACTACAAATTGTCGTGGACATCGCCTAACCCTCTATACATTTCCCCCTTGTAAAAATCCTCGAAAAATGAGACTCCCATAGTCTCATTTTACACTTCATATTACATTCTACACTTCAATTTTTTAAGTTTTTATATCAACAGTGAACAGACTGAAGAGCCATTTGCGGCTTTGTCTAGTACTCAATAATAATTAATATTTAATAATAATTAACACAAATTAAAATTTAATATACTTATTATGATCGTCTAATTGACGCAGTTACATATTAAAAATAATTGCAGCAGTAACGAATTAAACTATTAATAAAATAGCTTAATTCCATAGCAATTCCATAATCGTCGAATATTTAAATAAGTACATCTTACCGGCATTAACTTTACAGCATTAACCTTATGGCCATTATATTTACATTGACTAAACTAACTAACCCATATAGAAACCAACTCATATAGTCCTAAATTATAACACATATTATGATAGAGAAAACATTAAAAGAAACTGCCGTATTATCAGGTATCAGGAACTGAGAAAGGTCGTAAAGTTTCTTGTTACCTTTCCGTATGAATCTTATCAGCGAACTGAGTATACTTATTTAAACTAAACATAGATAATAATTCCTTTATTTAAGAACAAGCAACTATTTTAGCTTGTGAAATAGCTAAATATATTAGCTTAGAAAAAAGTACATGGATAAAAAATTAATATTGCAAGATATTTCAAAATCGAAATGAAGATAAAAAAGAAAAACAGAAAAAAGTACACGCATAAAAAATATTAGAAGAAATTTCAACATCGAAAAGAAGAGAAAACAAAACATAATGTTACAATAGTTAGTTCAAAAGACGAACATCAGAGGGAAAAAACTTTTTTTGGTTTTTCTTTTCGAACGAATGGTACCTCCAATGTTTTGTTGTTTTAAGTTATGATTGAAAGCACTATTCCACGAGAAAAATCAAGGAAAGGCTTAAAATTTAGTAAAGACACCGCTTTCTTCAAGTGTATGTTAGAGATAATTACTTCCAACGATACAAAAAAGCCACTGCGAATCTTGCTTGGTAGTTGATGTATCCTCAATAAGTTTAAAATCAAATACTTGGAGCAATCCATAAATATTGGATAAAAATAGGTCAAGATTGACTGAATATGCGATTTGTAAACATACTGTAGATAATGAGAAGGCAAACCCTCTCTTTTTAGTCTTCTCAATAGAAATAGCCGCAAAGAGCATTACTTGACTTATTTGTTGATATGAGCATTTCAGGATAGATCTTGGACAAATAGAATACCGAGTATTTTCAATTTACTTACCATCTCAACATTCATATCATGAACTGAAGTATGCGATATATACAAAGATCATCTGTGAGATGGACAAAACGGCATTACTTTACATTTCGAGAAATTTAATTTAATTTTATTCTCAAGACACCAATCCATGACCTTGCCTAATTCAATTTTGACATATTCTTCAATAAGATTAGGATGCGAAACGGACAAAATCATCGTATAGTCGTCAGCGAATTTGATTCGGCACAAGTTAATAAGCGAGGGCCTGAGATCATTTACCACGTTTACCGCATTTGCCACGTTAAAATAAATCCTTTTTTACATATATCGCAAATAAAATTGGCGAAATAGCACCGCCTTGAGGCACTCCTGTGAGTATCGGAAGCACATTTGAGCGATATCCGTTATATGAAATAAACTGATTACGCCCGGAAAGAAACGAAGATACCCGAGCAACTTACTAGATAGGGAAATCACTGATCTCCGTGTTATTCAATAGAATATCATAATTGACATTCTCGAATGTTCTTTCAAAGTCTGTTTGAATGCGAATTAGGATGCATGATTGGAACTATCCAAAGTGTCAATAAATCTTTTTTGTCGAAGCAAAAGAGCGTTAAGTGATGACCGATTTTGTCGATAAGCAAATTTACCATCACCCTGTACAGCATTGTAAGTGTTTAGAAATCTTTTGCGAAAACATAATTCAAGCAAATTACCAAAAACGGAAATTAAAGGAATCGGCCGAAATTGGAGGCCAGTTTTATCCTTTGATAAGAGTATTACTTTAGACGACTTTAGACAGTAAGGAAAGATGGCTGATTGAAAGTTTTTTGTGAAAGTAGAAGCTACGATAGGGGATAACTCCATAATTAGTAATTTAGCTAGCCAGCAACTGATACCATTTCCGTATGCTTTCGATGAGTTAAGTGAGGACAGCAAGTCGTCAATCTCTATAAGAGAAACACATTTTATTAACGTGAGGGAATAATGTCTGTACATATTTTTTTGGATACTTCACCAAATGAGGTAAATGCACTGTTCAGTTCATTAAGTCTCATTACCAATTCGTCTTCACTAAGATTACGAAAAGCACTGTGCGTTTTATGATTTGTGAAACTCTTGCAAATTTTCGTGACTTATAAAGTAAATTTAGGTGGTACAATTTCTGTAGTGAGCCGACTAAATACGTTTTGATTATCTTTCTTGTAAGCCTTACCTCTTTGATTCTGTAAGTATTTAACCAGCGGAGTTAACCAAAGAGGATCATGATTCGTCAACTCATATTGGAAGTGTATATGCGCATACAGCATCAATACATCCAGTTAATAATTATATTCTTTCAGAAACATGCAGTGAATCTCAATTATATAAAGCCAAACTATGTTTCACTCCTTGTCTCAATCGGATTAGATGCAGCGCCCTTTTATCATACTACGGATTAGATGCAGTTATATCGCTCATTATATTATTTATGAGCAAGATATACCTCGATTCATCTCCACTTGGCGACGATATATCTACAGTGCCATAAGATTAAAAGAACGACCTTTTGAACATTTACAAAATTTTACAGCTAGGACTTTCAAATCAACATCAAGAGTTCCGAAATCACATTAGCATTTAAGTTTGAGCTTTTTTAGAAATATGCATAATCCACCACCGACGCGGCAAGAACAATTGATATAAAAAGTTTGAAAGCCTTGGATATTACAATATATACTCGTTTTGTCATTCAACCATAATTGTCAGAAATGCTATGCCTATTTCTCGAGTTAAAATAACGGACTCCAGGTCGTTAATTTCTTTGAATAGACTTCTAACGTTACAATACATAATGCGCGGATATTTGAAATTGCAAAAATGGTACTGCAAAACCGAAACATTTGGTGAAGTATGAAAGTCGCTAAGTTTCAAATGTACTACAGGAGATGCTAGTCATGAGCTTTCCATAAGATCTTCAACACCATTTGTACTATAGGTCATAGAACTCAACTTCGTAATCACTCTACCCCTGTAAATTGTGAACTGCTTTCCTGGGTTTTTCATCTATAATTAACGGCGCTTTTCTCTTAAGGTAATATTTGAATATCGTTCAATACGCGATAAATCCGCTTGAATGTAAATATTTTTATAATTTCTAGTAAGACGAAGTCTCGATTTCTTTAATAACTAGAATCTTAGATTTTGACCAACCTTAACCCTTAATAGTTGCAAACCGTTATCATTAATCTTTCTTAGTCTCTTTAATTTTAGATAAGCATTGTCACTAAGATTTAAATGGATAGATTGGCCCATTTTGCGTATTAAATCCTCTTAATTCACAATTGGCACGGACCCCGAAATCATGACGTTTTCTCTGCGTTTATCATCGGTCACCAATTCTCTGGATAGATATTGATAACTAATAATATTTTTTGGAACATTTGAAGATGCAATTATGGCTCTCTTTACCGCCCATTTTATTGTTTTCTCTATCGATTGAGAAGGGAGCCCTGGCAGATTAAGAGAATCAGCGATAATAAAAGGTGAGTTTGAATCGATATCAACCGCTGTTAAGCGCCGTGATTTTATATTATCGGTTTATGTTCAAATAATAGCTAGTTGTGATTTCAACTATTTAATTTTGGCTGTCAATTCATTGTTCTTGTTAATGTTGCTTGCAGCACAGTATCCACAGATAAACGGTTTCTCGAGAAATCCCGTGGCAATTTGGATGAATTTGCATCCAAATTGTTTGATTTGTAGTTCAAAATAAGTTTGTAGTATCGTTGAAGTTTGCTGATCGTTGTCAACAATATATCTATTGTGTATATTGTTTTAAGTAATAATATTGTGTAACTTTTCAAGTATCGATGATATTATCTCTCAAACTTTTTTATGTTTAAGATCTTTTTTAAACTTTTTAAAAAAAGTTTAAAAAAGAAGGTTAAAGAAGTGTTTAAAGAAGTTTTAACTTTCTTTTTTAAAGAAGTTAAAATAATTTTTTTTAACTTCTTTTAACTTTTTTTAAATCATAACATTGAAACGAAGACTCAGAAACCCGGGATCATCTAACCCGTAGGCAAATGTGATCGTCTTTGCACCTCCCTGAGTTTATTCTTTATAGTTCTAGCAATATTTTATGGAGGGAGTTTTAAACTCCAATTTTATTTATTTCCTTCCATCGAGTCGTTTGTATTGATAAGGACCCTATTAATATTCTACAATGTAAATCTTTTTCATTAGGTAAGATAATAGTATTCTTAAATTGAACTATATAGTCGGTATTTGTGATATAGTTGAAGATAGCGGAAGACGTGCCGTGTTGTCAATTCATAGTCAATTCATAAAAATGACGTTTATTTTAAATTTCAATTTTTTATTATAACTTGATTTAAATTATAGAAAATCTAAAAACAATTATTAATTTTATTTTTTAATTAATAATTTTGATTTAGCATTAGCATGTTTTGTTTATTTTATAATTATATTAAATACGTAGACTCACTTAGCTGATTTGATTTGTAAATTTAAATATGTCATCTTTACGATATAACTTAAAAGTAGTTTTAATTGATGTTAATTTAATGCTCATATCAAGATATATACTTTCTTTATCATTAATATTTGTTTTGCTAAGAATGAAACTACCTGGACAAATTTGTTCGTTTATTGAATAAAAATTATTAGAATTAAATATACATATATCATCAATGTATTGAAACATATATTTCATATCTTTATATAATTTAGATTTATTTTTTAAACAGTTATGAACAAATTCATATTCTATAAAGCTTAAAAATCAGTTGGCTATAATTGGGTTACTTTAATCTCACACTGGTACACCTTTTATTTGTCTAGATATATATGCCCTTACTTTTATTCCCTACTTCGGAATTTATCAAAAATACTGAAGCAGCACATATCGTTGAGACCTTTCTATCGTCGATTGAAAATGCTGATCTAAACGAGTATAAGATATAAGATATATATAAGATATATAATTATATCTTATATATACATATATAATTAAACGTAATTCGATATTTTGATGTAAAGTGTTTGTTACGTTTTTAATGCTCAAGTATTTTAATTTCAGTACAAAAATTAATTAATTCTGAAATATTTTCAGTAATTTCAGAATCGTAAATTTCGATAAATTTCTATATTTATTAACGACTTCTACTGAAGTTAAATAAACAGTTTCTAAATTATGGTGTTTCCTGCCCGCGTTTTAAATAAATAATCATAATCTTTAATTGGCTGATAATCGTAATTTTGTTTCCTTTTAATTTTATTTTTAATTTTTAATTAATTCTCGTAATTTTGTTTAAAAGATATGCGTCGAAGCTTAGCTCCAAGCAGACGCCTTTCAATAGAAGAATTTTCTTGCTCTGACCATCAAAAATCTTTGAACAAAGGTTGTAATGATCCAACACCCCCATTGCAGCGCGGTTTTGGCACTAACAAAATTCAAACCGAAAATAACATTCTAAATAATGGAGAAATTAAAATACTCGATGTCAACCGAATGCTTCCGACTTTTGGAAACACAACACACGAGCAATTTATATCGTCAGTGTTAAGTAAACCGTTTAAATTCCCGTTTCAAAATGGATCAGTTCAGTGTGAACTGTCTAGTCGTAACTTGGGAATGCGTAGATCGGTAGGTAAACTACCACTTCATGATCCGTTTGCTGAAAACGCATTAATTTTATATGAACCTGATAATATCTCAAAGTCAGATTCATTAAAATTAAACCAAGATGAGGTCAAGGTCCATGTGGTTGTCGATCCCTTGCTAGCTAACTATCTCCGACCTCATCAAAGAGAAGGAGTTAAATTTATGTATGATTGTGCAACTGGTGTAAGGATTGCCAATTCTTATGGTTGCATTATGGCAGATGAGATGGGATTAGGGAAAACTTTGCAATGTGTTACACTTATTTGGACAATGCTAAAACAAAGTCCAGATGCAAAACCTACAACAACAAAGGCCATGATCGTTGCTCCCAGTAGTCTTGTAAAGAACTGGGCGAACGAAATCAATAAATGGTTAGGTAACAGGTTAGGTTTAATGGCTATAGAATCAGGATCTAAACAGGACATCGATAATAAACTTATTTCGTTCACTGCCCAACAAAATAAACGCGTAGTTCAGCCTGTTCTTATCATTTCTTACGAGACATTTCGTTCGCACTCCGATCTGCTAGTTAATGATACCAGCATTGATCTTGTCATATGTGACGAAGGCCATAGACTAAAAAACCTAGAAAATCAAACATACGCGTCTCTTTCAGCATTATCGACAAGACGTCGCATTCTCCTCTCAGGCACTCCGATTCAAAATGATCTTTTGGAATACTTTAGTTTAGTTCATTTTGTCAACAGCGGAATTCTCGGTACAGTAGCAGAATTTAGAAAAAAATATGAAATACCGATCCTGCGAAGTCGTGAGTCCCACGCAAGCAGTGACGAGCGAGCGAAAGGTCAATCTATGCTCGATGAACTAATATCGATTGTAAATCGTTGTTTAATCAGGAGAACACAGTCTCTCCTATCACGATATTTACCACAGAAGAGCGTTTTTGTTGTATGTTGCAGACTGACTATGTGTCAAATCCAATGCTACGAATTAATTGTTGCAAAAATAACCAAAATGCTAGACATTTTAGATAAATCGTCTAAGCCAACCGTTTTGGCATTTATCACTCTTCTTAGAAATCTTTGTAATCATCCTTATCTTTTAAAAGACAAAGAACCGCAAGTGGTTAACGGTAAATCTACAGCGATAAATAACAACCTCAAAGGACTAGAAATTCCAAAAGTTTTTGATCCTTCTTTGTCAGGTAAAATGCTTGTTCTTGATAGATTGTTAGCTGTTATAAAATCAACTACAAATGATAAAGTCGTCCTGATTTCTAATTTCACACAAACGTTATCTCTATTCGAAACACTTTGTAAATCACGAGGATACAAATATGTGCGACTGGATGGGTCGTTATCTATGCGAAAGCGAAGTAAATTGGTAGACGATTTTAATTCTTTAACGAGTGATTTGTTTATATTTATGCTAAGTAGTAAAGCAGGGGGTTGCGGTCTAAACTTAATCGGTGCCAATCGTCTTGTGATGTTTGATCCTGATTGGAATCCAGCTAACGATGACCAGGCAATGGCCAGAATATGGCGAGACGGTCAACGCAAGCCTTGCTTGATATATCGTCTAGTAACGACAGGTACTCTTGAGGAGAAGATTATTCAGCGTCAAGCTCACAAGAAGGCACTCAGTAGTTGTGTTGTGGATGAAGAAGGAGATGTTGAACGGCATTTTTCAACTGATCAGCTAAGAGACCTTTTTAAGCTCAAACTTGAAACAGTAAGTGATACTCACGATACTTTAAAGTGTCGTCGCTGTGTGAATAACGTACAAGTGCGAATACCATCTGTGGACGAAATCACTGCAACCAAAGAAGGTGGTTGCGTTGAACCCAACGATCTTTCACGGTGGTCACATTGCTTCGATCGAAAGCACATTACAGACGTGGTGCTTAAGCAAGTATGGTGTACAAAAACAATAAGTTTTGCCTTCGCTTTCAGTACACATCTAGGAGTCAATTCATAGAATACATATTTTACAAATACGAAGTGTTCCTTTTTTAATATTGTCACCATTTAATTGCAATTTAAATAATTTGTGTTTTGTATTTTAATAACTTATCAAAGGACTTGTACGAATATTTTATTTGAAGCATTATTGATTATTTAGAAAATTAGAATTTAGATTTAAGAATTTAAAAGAATTAGATCAAGATTAAATAGTTAAATTCAATGCAATTTTTATAATTTCGTGAATAACTTTTGTATTTTGCTAAATAAAAATGAACTCGAAGTCTCGTTACAAACACAAGTGTAAAGTATAAATACCAACGAAGATAAAAATCGAATTTGTCTTCAAATTAGTCATCAAAACACATCATAATTCAGTACCTTCCGTACCAATAACGACAAGTTATCTTATGATAAGGAGTCAGCTGAATTAATTGTAAAGTAGTTAAAATATCTTACTATCCCAATATTTTTAAATCCTTTAGCTAAACATTATCGAAAGAATATTAGAGTGATCATTAAGATTCATGTTGTTCTCAGAATATGGAAGTATTGCTAACTTCAAACCTTTTGTATTTTGAATAATGATTTTCTGACAATAGCTGATATCCTTGGCACATAGGGTCCATTAGTAAGTTTCTCCAGATCCATTTGACTATCTTTACTCGTGGCTGTCAGCTTTGATTGACATCCGAATGAAGATCACTGGTACATCCTGGTGAAAATCGCCATTACAATACTTTTAGCCATCCGATCTATATTGCCAAGACTAATATATCACGATAAATATTTTTATCAAAAATGCAAAGTTACATGTCCAAATATACCATTTCGATTCAAGACTTCCTCATTTTTATTTACGAATAAAGACTTGTTCTTAAAATCTGCGATCACTTTGTTAAGCAAATTTAATCCCATCAAATTTTAATGAAAATCCTGGTGGACAATATGTACATTCTGCAGCTTGTGAAATGCATCGATTCTCTCAAAAATCGTTACCACATTTTCGTAGCCGCTGCATTTGATCGCATTTTTATTCCTTTGTTATTTCTTCTCTTAGCTACCTCGGAATGTCTAAGAGAGTTGAAAACAGGGTGGAAATACGAATGAATGCCAACCAAACGCGTCTATTATGTAGATTACCATGATGCGCTTTAGTTCAATCTAATTACCGGTTTGCCTCAAGGCTCTTCTATTTCCAATCTTTTACTTAATCGTTAAAATATGTATTTATAAACCTATTTTGAGCGATTAATACGATGTCCCATATCATGATGAAATCAAAATTCTGTTATTTGGAAGTTGTAGAATAAGTGATTATAATTAAGAACGTTTATTTTTATTTCTCTGTTTAAATGCCATTAGCTTTATACGCTTAGGTGACTTCCCATCTTATGATCGCTTATCGCTCTTAAATATGAAGCCCATGTCTCTTAAACGAAGAGTGAAGGATCTTGTTGTCACATGGCGGGCTGTTAATGATCCTCAAGTCCAATTCATTTTATGTTCCCTTTGCGAACGGAAGCTCTTACGCTAGGACACGAATTCACTATTAATCGGGTTTGCAGGCGGTTGAAAGGGCTTAACAGCCTGGGGGACAGAGTTACCAAGGAATGGTGTAATCTTCCTATTGAAATAGTGCGGACCAAGTCAAAATTAATGTTTACGAAGAAGATACTGTGAATATCAACCCTCATGTTTTAGTTTTTCTGTTTTTATCGTTCTTTTTGTATTTTGTGATGCTACCGTATGAGCACTAGCTCCTGGTGGTCTAAGAATAGTAATAAAATAAATATTATCAGAATTATTTAATTGTAAGTAATGAGGAAGGATAATACCAATTGTAATACCTATACAATTCTATACGTCTTAGGGTGTATGAAGTTGCATATGTATCATTCCTTCATTACATAAGATGTTACATACACCTCATGGAGTAGGATATAATGAAGCAATAATACCGTAGCTGGTTTCTGCTGCGAAATCACTTTGTGTGATCTAGCAAAACTGACAAAATAAATGAAAGAATCAATTAAAGGATCACAATCACCAATTCTATGATCACCTGATTACATCAGTGATAAATAAAAAATAATTCTTAAAATGCATCTCAGGAACTGCGGAAATTATTTTTTCTTTATATTAAGAAATCAATTATGTTTTAAAATACGTATTTTATAAAGAAAAAATATTTTTTTTCGATATGTGATCATTAAATGATTAACATCTTAGTTGCTAAAATCTGACATGCTGTAAGTCAAGGTGTATGAAGTTGGAAGTGGATCGCCTTATGTGATCTAGTAAAATTGGAAAAAATAAAAGAATCAATCAATCAGCACCGATTCTATGATCACCTGATCACATCAGTGATAAATATAAAGAAAGAATGTTTAAAATACATTTCGGGAAATGCGGTATCAGAAATTCATTAAATTGAAGGTTTTATATATACAGAATAATTTCTAGCTGTACTGGATGGTCAGGCTAGTCGGTAAGGCGTAAATCCACTAATCGAAATAACCTATGTTCGAATCAGAAAGCGCAAATAGTGTTTAAAAGGAAACTACAGCGGTACACATCCTTCTGATGAGTCGGGTGTACCATTGCGCGATATTAGCGGACGAAACAATACCAATATGTCAGGCTAAAATCTGGCATGTTGTTAGATAAAAGGTGTATGGAGTTGGAAGTAATAAGAGATTAATACAGTAGCACGTTTCTGCTGCGAAATCAGCTTATGTGATCTAGTAAAATTGACAAAATAAATGAAATAATTCGTCAAGATATCACCAGCACCGATTCTATGATCACCTGATCACATCAGTGATAAATATAAAGAAATATATTTATAAATATATCTGGTTACCATTGCAGCGGTAGCGGTCGAAACAATACAAATATGTTAGGCTAAAATTTGTCATGTTATAAGTTACAAGTAATAAAGACATGGTATCGTAAAATGTTTCTGACTCGAAGTCACCTTTGTGATCTATCAAAACTGGCAAAACAAATGAAAAAAATCCATTAAAGGAAGATCACCAGCATCGATTCTATGATCACCTGATCACATTAGTGCTAAATATAAAGAAATAATGTTTAAAATACATTTTGGGAAATGCGGTATCAGAAATTCATTAAATTGAAGGTTTTAAATACTGAAGAATTTTTAGCTGTGCTGGATGGTTAGCCTAGTCTGTAAGGCGTAAATCCACTAATTTAAAGAATCTAGGTTCGAATCTGAAATTGCAAATAGTGTTCAAAAGGAAACTACAGCGGTGCACAGCCTTCTGATGAGTCCGGGTGTACAATTTCACGGCAGTAGCGGACGAAGCAATACCAATATGTCAGGCTAAATATGTTATGTTGTTAGATAAAAGGTGTACGGAGTTGGAATTAATGAAGGAATAATACCATAAGTGGTTTCTCAGAGCATCTATCCATTTTTCACGCGTAGTTAGTAGATTAGTTAGACATGAACGTCCAGTCATGATAATCAACCAATATATGATTATATATTGTATAATCATATGTATGATTATACAATATATGTATGATTATATATTATATTATATATATTATATTATATGATTATATGTATTCTGATACACTGCAGTAGAGCTCGCATGGCTACGGGTACTTAGGTATTACACGAATGGTAACCATCGCGTTAAACATCTTGAATTTAAGACTGATACCAAATGGTACAGCGATACAACAAAAAGCGCAAATTCTGTTTGCCTATCAAGCAGGATAAACATATTCTCGCAATTAATAGAGGATATTAAAGTTCTTTACAATTAGTACTTATGCATTACTGCCCTCATTGCCACCCCCATGTTATCCCCTTTTCTTTTTTCAAATTACAGAATTACTCTAATATATTAATTATTATAAAATATTCTTATAAACCTTATTTCCTCACTTAGTTGATACGTACATTAGCCAACCCTCTATAAATCACGAGTAATATCGAATGAATTGATAACAAAAGTTAACATTATTTTTTGATGACTTTGACGTATTGAAGCATAACTTGTATAGGTGACATCATATGCATTACATCTTCATGGCTAGAATTTGTCACTAAAATAATTTGTAATATGTTTTTTAAACAAAATTATTATTATTCTCTAAATTTTGACATTGTGTCATATTGATGCTTTTATCCAAACGTTTGACCATAAACTGGTGAAGTACATACTAAAATATGAAGGTCCAGTTAGCATTATTAAATATATTTTAATAATTAATTAAATTAATTTTTAATTTAATCTGAATGCAAGTACCAATTTTTAATTTAACATCCAGTTAATAGAAAGAATAAAAAAGGACTTAGCCATTCGTATGAAATTAGAATCCAAATTTTCAAGTATTATTTAACTAATCTCTTATATTATTTAACTGATCTCTTTATTTAATTAATTAAATTTTGATTTAGCATTATTATGTTTTGTTTATTTTATAATTATATAACAATACGTAGACTCAGTTAGCTGATTTAATATCTAGCATTTTATTACATTAGCAAATGTAAAAGCACGACAAATACATTTGATAATTGACAAACGTAATGCATGTATAACATTAATTTTATTAATCATTATAGATTAACTGGTATTTTGCAATCATTTACCTTTTATCCTGGATATTTAGTGCAGTCCGCGACCCGGACATCAAAAATATCCGCATTGCTCCATATACTGCATCTATTATATGTAATTTTTGGATAATTCGTTCTTAATTATACTTTATATACAATATAGCAACTGATGACACAATATCGAAACATTACACCCTATAATATCACATAACCCATTACCACACCATTCGAATAACGGAATATCCAGTTTGATTTGGAGGTTTACAAACACTCTATTACTAAAGCGATATACAGTAGTACGTTGTCGTTATTATAGTCTATATCTTTTTAAAGACAAAAATTGGAGGAGATTTTTACTTTGCCGCAGGAATTGCAGACATTGAAAATGGTTTAATCTGGCTTACATCTCATAAAACTTGTTCACTGTTCACAATTATTATTTCTATTAAGGCAGTAATTTATGTTCGTGTGGGCGTTGATCTGCAAAACATTTTATACACTATTGCTATAACGATAGTGTATAATAACTATATAACAATATTGATATAACTATATCAATACAAATTTAGCATGTCGGAGCGTTCAAAGAACTCAATGAAAACTAATTTCCCTGCCAATGCAATAAATGAGATAAGTGGAGATTTAGCTTCTTTTGAATATATACCGGAGGGAGAACTTCCCTTGGTACCAAAATTATCCAACCTGGTGATTATCAGACTTTTGGTGTCTCTGGAAAGACAGAACATGTTCAATATTTTTTATAAGAGGCTTTACCGATCGATTTAAAAAAGGATATTGTTCAATGCGATTAAATATTATGAATCTGAGATTAAAATCTCATTCTGCACTCCTGACATGGCAATGTCGTACGTCAACTACTTTAAAAAAGAGCATTCGGAACAACGTATAATTGCTTCCAAACCAATCCTGGCAACAATAAAGATAAATAATATGCCCACATTCATTTCAGAAGAAGATTTATCAGCCCTAGAAACTGATTACAAAATCTCTAACGTTCGCTTTATAAAAGGGATAAAAGGCTTTCCCATTCCCGTAGCGTTCTGCAATGCCCCGGTGGATGAAGCTCTAAAACTGTCGATTTCGACATGCAATCCTTTCATGGGGTATAATTTGAGATTTTCTATAATCGAAACCGACTCACTAACGTACCCTCACTGCAACAATTGTCATCAGTGGGGGCATTGGTACACTGGCTGTTCTCTACTCCATAAGTGCGGCGTGTGTGGTACAACTGCTATGCATCCTGAGAAGTGTGAAGGTAAGCCATTTTGCGCAAACTGCGGTGGTGAGCACCCCGCATGGTCAAAAAAGTGTAAAATCTTTAAGGCATACCAAAAGAGACACAGGAGTGTGACATCAAAACCGGCTAGCTTCGCGGAAGCTGTCTCGTCTAACAAGAAAGAAGAAAGGATGCTGGATACGGAAATCCTGAAACTTCTTGAAATGCAGCATCAGGCATCAATGATCCACCTTGAAAAATTGGTCCAAAAATTGGTGGGTCAATTAGCGGAATATTTCCGTTTTCCTCCTTCTGGCAAGACCAACAATATTAAGAAGCCACTAAAATCTAAGAAACGAAACGGGTCAGCTCTGAGCATAGCCGCTCTGAAGCTTGCTCGGAAATATTTGATCAGGGCTATGGCTAACGAGGGAAATGAAGATATCGCCCGTGGGCAAGCGACTCCATCTGTCGTGACGGGAAGCGGTTAAGGCGACCTTTCCGCCTCTAGTTGCGACTATGTGGAGGGTGTCCCACTTCGGTAACACTTACGCAATGGGAAGTAATCAAGGGCCTTTTTCACTGAATATCCTTCAGTGGAATTTGCGAAGTGCTTCCGCCCTTAGCCTTCTATATGGTAGAGATGCAGATGTTATAGTCCTTCAGGAGACGCGGTCTATCCGTCTCCCCCAGGATATTACTCGATTTATCCCTAAGCACATATACACCCACTTTACTCCTTACATACCCCCTCACTCCTCTTCATATCAAGGTCTTTTAACCATAGTGAAAAGCTCCTTAAGATCATCCCTCCTGTTAAACTACTCTTGTCCAGCCCTATCTTGTTTAGCTATATCACTTTGTAAGAACGGTAAGCGTATAAGCATAGCCAATGTCTATATTCGGCCAGGAGAAATTCACAAGAACCGTGACCTCCTGGATCAAATATTGGGGAGCGGTTATGACATGTTACTTGGTGACTTCAACGACAGAACTGGTCGTTGGATTAATGCAGCACTCCGCAGAGCAAGGATTGACTATCTTATTCATAAACTACCTCCCCCACCTTTTATTGCTCTACAACAAATTCTATCCTCGACATATTACTGCTACATAAGATGTGGTTGTTGAAACCCATTTGCACTAAGCAGTCGCGTTAACAACATACCACCTCTCATGACCTAATTCGTAGGCGGCTAGAGGACGATACGTTGTTTAGAAGAAGGTTTCACTTTGACCCTATTAGAGTGGTCTTCTTTCAGGCAGCTATCCAACTCTTCCCCAGAATTGGAATTAAGAGTTTGACCGAATTTAATTCCTACCTCTCATCGCAAGCTACCGCGATCCTTTCGACTACCTATAAAGGTCGAATATACAATCCTACTCCAACAAAGCTCAAGGTCCTAGCTAAAATGTTACACCTTCCCAATCTTTCTGTTTCCGCCAGACAGATCCTCTCGAATGATTATTGGAGCTCTAGATATAGGCTCCAGCTGAGCAAGGATAGAGCAAGCATTGCTCACCTAAACCCTTCTCAGGCTTCCTTCTGGAAGATTTTCAAGACGGAGAAGTTTGTCTGCTGGAAGGATAGAGCCTTGGTTTAAATTGGTAGCATAGGTCTTGACAAAGTTTTAGAGGAGTCACTTTCCTTACATAATTATGGAGCCACTCAATCTCCCCAACCAATCCCGCCTTGGTGTGACTTCAGGAGTAGGGACTTATCTGTTACAGATATCCTTAACTCCTGGGGACCACTCCCGGGCACCTCAAAATCCCACGCGCCACTCTCCACTCTGTCTGTCAGCTTTTGACATACATTCAGAGAAAGGAGGTCTCCATCACAATGCTATTAGCCTCCCCGTCTGACATAGCGGAAATCAACATCAGCCGTCGAGTTTTTTTTACCTAAAAAGAGATTAATCACTTGTCCTAAAGATCTGCGGCCCATCTCGATTCAAAACGCCCTCATATCCATCTACGAGAAAGCGCTTGCGCGTAGAATCCGCGTTCATTTATGTAGGCGTAATTTGATCCCACCGATTTTTCATGGGTTTGTCAAAGGGCGCTCGGTCCATTCAGCAATTGGTGAAGTGCATCAGTTTTGTCAGGATAATAGTCATCAGCTTGCTGTGGCTGTTTTTCTTGATTTTTCAGCTGCATTTGACCGGATCTCCATTCCCTTCGTTATCTCCTCTCTCAGGTCCCTCGGGTTGCCTGCGAGAATTGTTAACAGGGTGGAGATATTGTTGTACACCAAGCGGTTCTACTATGAAGACGACCCTGATGCGCGTCAGTTCTACCCTATTACGGGTGTACCTCAAGGATCCCCACTTTCTCTAAACGTGATCAACATCTAGTGGTATATGCTGATGATACCACAGCCTTGTTCTCTGGACGCAGGTGCAAAGATGTAATCTCTGACATCAGCCGTTTTTTAAGATTAAAAGATCAGTTGCCCCCATCCAATCTTATTTTAAATTTCTCTAAATCGCAGGTGGTAGTCTTTCATGGCGTTCCTGTCACCAAAAAGAAACTTAAGAGACTAGCACTCTCTGCACTCTCCTCAATTTTGCAGCATCAACCACTCCCCATCTTCACGAGTCGAGTAAAATATCTGGGGTTCACCGTTACGGTGAATTGGTCGGCGAAAGCTGACCTGGATAGACTTAAACGTATCCTGAAGAAAGCTAGGTGGGCTCTGAAACGGGCCCAGCATTTGTCATTGAATGGGATAACCCAAGTGCGCCTCTGGAGTACTTGGGCTATCTCGGGATTAGTCTTATTTTAACGAGGACGTCCACCAGAACAAAGACTAAGGTTTCTCAAGCTCCTCATCTCGAGATTACCAACCATAGTCCGCCTTGACTGGACTCTTAGGTGTGTGAGAGACCCCGAATGGTTCAGTCAGAGGGCGGCGCGCTGGTGCGGCCGAGGGGCTCAGATCCCTCTGGACCTGAGGCCGTGAATATAATTTGAAGATTTCAAAATACACGTCGTGAACGGCTTATATTTAAAGTTGTCTTTTGCATGTTTTTGTTTCTTAAAGTTTTTATCGGTTATATAGTTATTAATAAAACCCTTTTTTATTTATCAATATAACTATATAACGATCTACGAGATTTGATTGCGCAAATGTTAATTGCATACATGGAATCTAAATATGTATGTATTCTACAACATGATAGAAACGCCGGTTTATTCTCTAGCATATGTTTTCAGAATCCAAAATTCAGTATTTTAGCAAGAAAAAAACTTATGAAAATTTTAACAAACCACAGAGTACACGACACTCATCTCTATAACTAAACAACTTAACTGTACAATAGTTTATTAAATGATGATTTAGAGTTTTCAGCAATGCGGATATTTGATTTTGAGCATATCGACTTCCAATTTGTGTAATTTTTACCAAATTGCAAAAATTCTTTACTAGCTTTATCCGGAACTACGTTGTCATCCTCGTTCACTAGCTGATCTACATAGAAAAATTCCACATTATTAAAATAAAAGTCAGTCATATGTTATCAATTATATGACACATGAATAAATCACATATGGAGATTTCAAAATACATTACTTAATCCAAAATATTTTTACAGAAAAATAAATTAATCATTCAAAAATTTTTGTAGACGCAATGTGTTTTGTTACTTTAATGTGCTTTCAACCCTAATGAATTACATCCCTTAGTGGTCGTAGTTCCATCCCTTAGTGGTCGTAGTTCCATCCCTTAGTGGTCGTAGTTCCTCACCACAGTTATGATGTAATGAAACCCACATAATATGACCACATTATAACATCACTACATAAGATGATACAAATAAGTAAAAAAGTTGTGGAAGCAGCTTGTTTTTTTTGGATTATTACAAATTGTAGCCAAAAATAGTAGCCAATTACAACCCTTTACATTTTTATAGTTATATTTTTATTTAGGTAAATATTTTAATCTATTACCCCTAAAAATGTAATTAAATCAAGAAGATATAGAGTAGAACTGGATGATAATGTAACTGGAGACACTAGGACGAAAACCAGGCGGCCCATAACAAAAAAAATAATTGAATGTTTTTTGATTATTACAAAGAGATGTCTCATTATTAGAAATGTTTACTTAATTTGTCTTAGAACAATTAAAAGATTATTTAAACGATACCTGGATGGGGAGTTTCAAGATTTATTGAATTTTAAATCTGCGTCTGAAAATAAGAAAACTACGAAGAAAGATTTCTCATATGAAAAAATACAATAGTTTTTGAGATTTGTGCCAATATTCATTTATTAATATCAAATTAATATGTGAAAGCTCATTGTCTACAGTGGGCATGTTACATATTCATCCTAATCATTGACGGTATGGCGAATTATAAAAAGCATTGATTATACGCGAAAGAAGATGACATCAGTTCTAATTAATCAGAACAGTAATTTAAATAAGGAAGTAAGATAGAAAGATATAACACCTCTGGTTTATGAAGATAAAGATAAAGCTGGTTTATAAAGACACCATTAGCATGGCGTATTAGCATGCAGAATTTCGAGTCAGATTCTTCAGACACGCGGAAATAAATTTAGTGATAAGCAGAGTCCTCAACACCGTCAACGCCCCAAACATTCTAGAGCCATCCAATGTATGCAGATCGGACAGTCGACGTCCTGATGGAGTCACCATTTTCCCTTGGCGTGAAGGGAAATGTTTGATGTGACGCCACCTGCGTGGACACCCTCGCAGCCAGTAATGTTAGGAATGCAGCCAGAGTATTGGGCGAAGCAGCTTCATATGCAGAAGAGCGCAAACGGCTGAAATATGCCGACTTGACCATGTCCGGCATATTTTGCCCTTTTGGATTGGAGACTTATGAATTACTGAGCTCTTCCGCTTTGGCTCTTATTAAGGAGATAGAATAAAGATTGAAGCACGTTACCTGGGATTCACGTGCTACTTCATACCTCCTCCAAAACGTTAGCATCGCCATCCAACGTGGAAATGCTGTCAGGATTCTGGCGACGGCTCTAACGGGCAAGAACATGGTAGGCTGGTGGTAGCAGCCAGTCTTGCTAAAAGAATGACTTTTCTCTACATAGAAGACGAACTTTATCTTGTATTTATCTTTTTTAATATTATTTCTTTACTTAAAAAAGTATAAAAATTATAAAGACATTATAAAGACATGATCTGGTATCATTATACTAGATCATCTTTCTAGATGAATCTAAAATTACGAAGTGTTATGCTAATGTAGTAAACTCGAAGGGTACTAATATATCCTTGTTATAAGAAATTATTGTATGTAAAATAAAAATTGGAAGTTTTAAATCCAGTGATCTGAATGATTTTATATTTTAAGATTTAAAATGTTATCTACAAATGAAAGGAAATATATCGTTATTGATAATACTACACAATCCATGACTTGAGAGTTTCAAGAGTATTTTATTCAAAATAACTATATCTTAAAGTTCTTACCTCCTTATTAACTCTAACTTGATCCTATTGGGGGTTATCGAAGTGGTTCTAGATGTTGGAGGTTTTATTATGGATATTTAAGCCACATGTAACTTTAGGTGAAAAGAACAAATTGTTATATAAAACATTTATGTAATAATTCTGTTATTCTTTATACAAAACGCTTAGTGTCCTTAAAGGACACATCAATGATGCGTCCTTTAGAACACTTATAATTTTTATAAAATGAAAAGGGCTGTATAAAAACAGTTGCAACTTATTTAAATCGAGCGTCAAATTATTTGGTATGCCCTTATAAAAACGCTGTCAAGATTACGCTTATTTTTAAAATTAACTTTGGAATCCAACCAAATAATATAATATCATATAATATAAATACAAAGCAAAAAATATATTATATATAATATATAAAATATATTATATATATTTTATATTATACTATCATATAATACAAAGCAAAAATTTTATTTTTATAGATTTATGATAATTAATTATTCTTACAAAGTTCATTTAAGAATTCTTTAAACTGATCTTTAAAGTGCCATAACTTCAATACTAGAAATACAAAAATGTATTGTATAATAAATTAAAGCTTAATATTTAATTTATTATAAGCTTTAGTATTCAGTTTAAAAATATTAACCTTCAAGAGGTGTACACTTTACAGTACACGTTAGATAGAAATATTATTGAATATATTCATTATATACTTCTTAATATAAATATATAATTAATTTTATATTAGTTATTTAATTATATATATTTAATATAGTAAATATAATTACCATATTTTCATAAATTTATCGTTAGTCCCTTTGTTTTGTTGAATAACAAAGGTATAATACGCTTACGCAGCAGTTATTCAAAAAATCAATAATCATCGTTCTAACACCGTCATATATTAGTCTATTCATTAGATTTGTATTATTTATTCAATATTTATTTAATTCGCTTAAATTGCAAATCAATAGCTCTATAAAAAGGACAAACGTATTCGTAAACGAAGAAATATTTAACTTACACTTCATTTCTTCGTACTTAGATGAATATGTGTTTTTGCTAACAAATTCAAATGACGTTTGCGAATATTTCTGATCATTCTTAAAAGCAAAATACAGCCGCATGATTTTTATTTTGAAATAATAAAAAAAATTAAAATAAATAAATATTGAGCTGTCTAGGAGTGCTGCACTTCAATCCAGTTGTGCAGCAGCCTCCTACTGATGATACTCAAAAGTCGAAACTGCATAGAGTCAGTTTAAGTCTTCCCGATTCCTTCAATTAGAATAAAAAATAATTGTTCACATAGCAGCAGATATCAAAATACAAGGTGCATTTTGCCAAAGTCATGATTAAATGTGCTTGTGTAAAAAGTACTTGTGTATGGCACTTTCCCTCTAAAACTCCCCATTATTTTATTATAATATGATCACTTTTAACATTTAATTTTGGGTTCAATATTTGTGCACTGCCAAAATCAATTAAATGTATGTTCACAAATGCAGTTAATGACATCTGCAGATCTTTAATGTCTTTTAACTAAAATTAGATATTGCTTAACTTTAATAGAAGAGGAACACATGCACTCTAGTGTTATTTGCACTGCGTTGTCATCGCCCAGATTGTGTATACCTGACCAACTATTTACCACTTCAACTTTAGTTTTTATCGAGAGCACACAATAACTGTTTATAATCAGCATTTAAATTATATGCAGGTTAGACATGAATGACCAGGATTCAACCATCTGAATAGCTTGCATGTGATAATTGCTTCTGCCCAGCCAGCACTCAACTAGTTGTTTTCTAACTTGTGATATCGCTACTAGGTCAAAATGGGAAAATAGGTCAATTATGAGACTACTATGGTCAATTATTGTACTACTAGATCAATGGGACTACTAGGTCAATTATGAGACAAAACAAATGTTTAATAGTAAAATAAAATAAATATGTAGTCATTACATAATGACTAATTTTGATTATTTTAACCAAACATACATTTTTAAGACATAAATATAATATTTTATATTACATTTTTAGATTTATTTTCAATTATTAGTTAATTGAATTTTAAATATAAACGTTAGCATAATATAATGAGGAGTAATATTAAATATAAATTAACAATAAAACTCGTTAATGAATAATTATAAAATTAATTATATAATATTAGTTGTTTATATTGTATAAGGAAAGAAAAAATGCAAAATACTTGTTTTAAATACATGCATAATATGAGTAGAAGGCACTTAATTTAAACAATTATTATGTTTTTCAAAATAAACGGAATTATAAGAGATAGTTTAATTTATCAAATTTTAAATCGATTTAATTTACGCCTCTTATATTAATAAATGCCCGAGATCAACAAGAAAACGCACCTGATCAACAAGGTTTACCCTTGTCAAAGCAGATAGAAGTCTTTACCAAGAGTTGACAAATAATTGAGATCATAGTGGAGATAATTGTAAATGATGTTTTTGCATATTTGGATTACGAATAAGAGTTTAAATCATTAAATTATTTAAATCATTTTTAATAGTTTATGTTAAAGTCTTTTATGTTAATAGTATTTTTAAACAATGATCGAATAAATATCATTTAAAATCATTGCATATTTATTATAAAAAGTTTAACAGTTTATTCGCAGGATCCAATATTAACTGGATCGTTATCATTAACTATGTATCCTAAATAGACAAACTGTTCTACTTTTCCATTCTACCTGATTACACAATTAAATTTCATGCCTACTAATTAATATATTGAATATTAAATATTTGTGGGTTACAATGTTTACAAGTTTGATGGAATCTGAATCGGAAGGGCGATCTAAGCGAATTTTGAAATCACCTAGTACAAATAGTGGGAGTGCTGAAAATGAACAATAAGAAATAAGATCAGCTAGTTCATCGAACAACTTGGAGGAAGGATGGGAAGAGCCATGACGATATAATATAACAAGTGAAAATGGATAAAGCGATTGACAGATAAGTAATTCGAAAGATTCGGGTGATAGAGAACAATTATTTTGTTAATGAAAAATCATTCAAACAATGAAGTCAGCTGTAGTTTTTTAACACGAATTTCGATCTTATTTTTATAATAAATATGTACTTTACTGAATTAATTGTTTACCTCACCAAACGCCATGTAAGTTTGTTGATGCGGCCTTTTGTAAGGGAGTCTTGTATGAAACTTATTGTCAGGCACAGATGCACTTTTACTTTGGCAAACCTAAGTTGTTAAAAAATAAAATCTGAATTAAATAATTCAATTATTATGCGTTTTAGAGTGACGTGTATACTCCAGTTGTCAACATATTAGGGCAGTTGTTTCTAAATATTTTTGTGTGAGTACCTAATGAGATATATCTATTTATTTTTGAAACCTAAAATTTCTTAGTGGTTTAACTGATTTTATATGCCGATTTTGTACTTGTGTTCTTCTGAGGATTTTAGTGATACTGTTGAAGTCATATAAACATTCATTGAGAACCGCTATTGAATAAACTATTTTTCAATAATAATAAATTAATATTATAATAATATTGACTTATAAATTAATATTATAAAGTTATAAATTAATATATTATAAATTAATATTTTAATAATATTGACTAATAAATTTACTTATCCTACTATGTTTTATTGCAATGCTAATCGTCTGTATAACAAAATATATGAAATTTCATTAATTATCAACAACAGCGAACCCGTGGATATTGCTTTAATAACTGAAAGCTGGTTCTCAGAACATATAATAGATAATATGAACATAACAGGTTACAAATTGTTTTCGGTGCATCGCCTGGATAGAGAAGGAGGTGGTGTGTGCTTACATAAGACATAATTCAGATTGTGAAGTTACAGAGACATCTAGATTTATGTCCACTTATCTCGAATATTTAATTCTTTCGTTTTCGAAAAAAGTTAAAAATCGGAAACTTTCCTGTACAATTATGCTGGCTTATCACCCACCGAACACCGACTCGCAAGCAGCTCAACAAAAATTAGAGACGATTATAGATAATATAATATATTCCAGCAAATATCTAATGGTATTAGGCTATTTTAATAGGATTCCACTTGATTCATATGCTTGTCATTACGGATTATTACAGTTAGTTAAATTTAACACTCGAAACAACGCCATCTTGGATAAAATCTTCACAAATATAGAACATTACTATAACCAGGTTAAAAATGTGCATCGTTAAGAAATTCAGACCATTGTGCGATACGTATTGGAAATAATTACAAAATAGAGCGTTTCGAAGTTCGCAAATTAACTTTATGGTTTAAACAAGCGAACAACTTAATTAACTTAAGGAATAAGGTAAGCGAATTAACAATCAACATCTCAAATTGGATTTGTGAAAATTTTGACATTAGCAACAATAAACTTAATGACTACTTCTCTAGTTCTATTCTATGTAAAAAGGTACGTATAAATTCAAGAAATCCAACGTGGATCACACCACTAATCAAGGAATTACAGAAGCGAAAAGACCGAGCTTACCGGAGTGGCAATTCTGAAATGTCCACCAAACAAATTAACAATAGACTGTCCAATAAATACCTATAGCAAAATCGTGCTGGTTTAAAAAAGCAATTATGCATAAATCGTGGTGGTTCTCTATGGAAAGGAGTAAATGCAATTAAAAAGCAGGCACTTATATCGGAGTTTGATAAACTCACGGATGAAATACTTAAAGCGTCAGTCAACCTTATCAATTCTAATTTAACAAATGGAATCTTAACATAGCATAATAAAACTTACTCATCGCATTCGATGATAATATTTATAACTTTGATCAATTTATGGACACAATTTCACCGCTAAAAGTACACTCGACAATATTAAAGATAAGGAAAAACAAATCATGTGGGCCAGGTATGCGTATATGGGCTCTACATTAAGTAGCTGATTTATTAGCAGAACCTCTTTCAATTATATTCATTCCGTATTCAGAATGGGAATTGTTCCAAGTTGCTTAAAACAGTCTATGGTTCACTTGATACCCAAAGACAAATTATCTATCACAATTGACAATTTTAGGCCCTAAGTCTAGCACCGGCTATATCATAAGTCCTAGAGATGTATTTTAAAAAGAGACTTTTAGATAAATACATAAATACGGTATCCAACTCTCAATTTGCTTTCAAACCTAACAGCAGTGATACGAACGTCCTTGTCGCGATTAATGAACGAATACTAAAAGAAATTGACTCATCAAGCTGTCCCGTAGTACAAATTATTCAGGTCGATATTTCAAAAGCCTTCGATTGTGTCAATCATCACATTTGAATCAAAAAGTTAGTTAAAAACAACTTCCCATACTGGCAGATAGCCTTTATATTTCATATTTACTAGATAGAACTCAACGTGTAGGTTACAAAGAGATAATTTCAGATAGTTATACAATGTCAATCGGAGTACCTAAAGGAAGCGTGTTATTGCCGTTTTTATTCGCCGTCTACTTTGATGATTTTTATTCTATTCTGCAATCCAGCGTATGTGTGAAATTCGCTAATGACATCTTCATAATTGTAAGTTCGTCGAACTTCTTAAATTCTAATAGAGACGATAAGCTAGAGTTGGACACTCTGATTAAATGGACTGACCTAAATCTATTGAGCTTAAATAGATCAAAATCAAAAATTATGCATATCAACCTAAAGAGTCGACATAGCCCATCGATAGTCGATCATGGGCTGAAACGTGTTAATAGTCTTCGAACACTAGGCATTAATTTTACCGCTAACCTGTCTTGGTCTCTTTATATTGATGAGGTCGTCATAAAATGCAGTAGCCGACATTATCTGCTAAGGCACATTTCGGCATTAGGGGCCTCTCCCACTCAGTTAGAGGTTGTATATTTTGCATTAGTAAGATCATTACTAGTTTATGGATATCCCGTTTTTTGTAATGTAGCCTCAGGAGACTTTCAAAAAATGTTAAAAATTCGTAGAGCGCATTTGTAGAAATTCGCAGAGCGCATTTGTAGAAAAAATTTAGTCACTCTCGCGGAAGTTTTAAACATGGCGTTTACCAAACTCGCTCGTAATATAGAGTTTATATCCCAATTATTTAAACTTTGTTTCGGGCATACTAACTGTACTAAACATAGTAAGTATGGTCATAAAAAGTTTGGCTTGAAAGCACCTCGAATCGAAAAGTTTTCATCTTCGTTCCTATTCAAAGCTGTTAGATCATTAGAAGAGCAGAGTCGAAAATCCAGAAGGTTGTAAATTGGCAATCTCCAAAGCTAAGTAAAACAATTTTTCTTGAATAGTGTTTATCCTACCTTTTCACAGCTGCAAATGATCCTTATTATTATATATTTTTTTATTTTTTTATCAAATTTAAAGAAGTTGTACACAAATTAAGCAGATATAGTTGCTTGTTTGTATTTTATAACACTTACATTTTTATTTAATAAAGAATCAATCATAATACTATAATATCATATATCATATACTTTACAGGGTATATTTTACTTAATTTGATAATTATAAATGATTCTATTTGTCATTCATACATTCAGTGAACAATTATTTTAGTATATTATATGCATATAAGGTAAAAGTTATAAAGAAAATTATCTTAAATAATTTAATAATTATTTAATAATTATATTCAGTTTAATATAATTTGATAATACGCACATGTATGCGCAAAGTGTTAGTAGAATTCCTTCTGATTTTAAGTGAAATAACATATGATAGCACTATTGTAAGCATATGCTAAGGAAACACAACGGTATTATGATTATGTTTGCACATGTGATCAGTCCCTTAAGGACCCGTTTGAGCAATCATGCAGTGTAATCATTTAAGCAATCATGTAGTGTACGTGTTGATTAATTGAACATATGAGACTATATATGTGATTGCAGCATAAAGTCGTTTTATTTTGTTGAGGTGATGAGCATATATTGAATGCATGTCGTAGCAACAATAGAAATTCCAAAAATATAAATTTGTGTGATTAATATAATTTTATGATTCGTAAAATAGAATGAATTATCAAAGATGCTCAGGTCCCAAAAATTGAATGAAAAATAGCTGGACAATCAAAATTTTTATCTTAGCAAAATCAAAAAAGTTTATTTAATAAAATCAAGAGCTATATATGGCTTGATTTTGCAATTATAAATCTATGATAATTTAAGCTTGTGTTTTACCTGTAGGTATACAGGTTGACTAGCATCATTATTTGCTGTATTTTCGATTTTATGCAACCTACATTGAACGTCCGATAATTCTTTTTGATATACGGTAGTTTGCCGTTGAAGGTTTCGAAGTTGTTCGCAAATATCATTCACGTCATTAGATATATCATAAAATCTCTAAAGATTTTTAAAGTCTTCAAAGAAGTAAAGATAAGAGAAATGTCAGATAAGTCTTCATAGAAGTTAATAATTACAAACATTATCTTTGCAAGGTTGCATTTTAGTACCTAAAATCCAAACATTCAATTGGCAAAATTTTATACAATCAAAAATGCATTATACTCTAGTAATATAATTTTTTATCATGTTTTAATAATTCTAAAATTATTATTTAATTATTATTTATTTCATTTACACATTTTACAGCTATTGTTCTCATTGATCCTAAATTGCCACCTTACATTCTATTGGAATTAATTTACTGTTTGGAAGAAACGTTCTATTTTCATCTACATTTATTAATTATACATTTATATACATTACAAACCACACTTTGCCTTAAAATGTATATTTTTAAATATGTATTTCAAATCATGTTTAGCCTTAAAATGTAAAAATATATTTATATCAAATTTGACACTTGCCAAATAAAGTAATCATGATTTTTAATTAAATCTTAAAATGGATTCAACCAATAGAACAATTACTTAATTAACAAAAGAAGTGGTTTAATCTAGTGATGAAACGTAAAGTCACAGTTCCAAATAGTTTAACAACAAGTTTTGTTTAGCGTTACAATCATATTACATATATATTATTAATATTATAAAAAATATATTAAATAATTAAACAATTAAATAATTAAATAATTAAATTAATTATTTAATATTATTTATAATTAATTGAATAAATATTAAATAATATTTATAAATTTTATAAATTCGAAAATATTTATTAAATCTAAAAAAAACTTTTTATCTTGTTGAGTTTTTTGGTTCTTTTTAAAAATGTGTGTATGAATATTACATGAGATTATTTCTTGTTATATTAATTTGTTCCTCTCATATTCTCTGCCTCGAGTGAAATTACAGCTTTTAATTTAAAAGCTTGTAATTACAGTTTCAATTACGATTATCTGAGTGAAATATTGTTATTAAATAGTTATTCAAATTTGAATCAAAAAGCTCGTTTTATAATTTAAATTTAGTTACTAAAATAGATTAAAAATCGTATTCACAATAAAATGTTATGAAAGCAAATTATTTTAAAACATTGTCGTAGAATATGCTTAATTAAATGAATTCAAATTTCAAAACATTGGAATATTTAGATTATCTTTGCTATTATAAAAATATTATTGTTCTGCTATTATAAAACCATTGATTAAAAATATTTTTTATAAATATTGATAAAATAAAAATTACAGATTATATTTTATCTATGGAAAGTAAAATTATATTTTAAGACATCTTAATTATTGATATTTCAATATCTTCTAAATGAATAATTATTTACATTTCTTAAAATTATTAGAGTAAATAAAGATATCAACAGTATTTACCTCATCACTGTCCTCATCGTATCCTGATGACGTATTTGACAAATTCTTTTTGAAAGGCAATTCTGCATACAAACGTGATTTACTAATATAAATTGTTGTTAATATACCTTTCTCTCGTTCGCATTTTGGATTTACTGATATTCTTGCTAAATAGAATATTTCGAAACATCTACCGATTTCCTGTACAATCGAATTTGCCTGAGACTTGATATATATGTATGTTAGTGTTAATTTACTTTGGCTCTTTACCGATACCTCTCGATCTGCCTTAAATACATTGCATTGTAACTGCGCCTTATGGTCGGCATCGGCAAAGTACCCGAATACTTTAGAATTTTCATTATCGTGAGAAGCATAATATACCCTAAATTGTGTATTAGTTTTTGATATGCACATAGTACTATAATATGGTACATATTATATACCATATAATATGTACCATATATTAGGCTTATGTTATATATTATAATTAATATTTAATATTTTAATATTATAAAATTATATTATTAGTTTTATTATATAATATTATATATAATACGTATATATGTATATATAATATGGTACAAACAATATATGTACCACATATTTTTTCATATAGAAAAATTTGGCATATCACGGAATCTAGCATACCACGGAAAACCGATTGATAATAAAATGTATACGAATGTTTGAAAATAATACACTTCATAGTTAATTATCATCGCATTTTATGAAATATTCATTCTATTAAACATTTTAACTTATAGCTATAACCAATAAATTGAAGTTTTTTTATATATCAATGTGGCAATCACTAAAGAATCGACAAAACGATAACTAGTACCGTTTCGTCATTGTTTTGACTCATCAGTGCCAGCTACCTCCCACTACTGGATGCAGAGGAGGACCGGCAGACGGCACGAGTATGTCAAAATATACATTGAGCTAGGCATGCTCCATCAATCTAAGTATTACATGCTTCACCAAAATGATCATTAGCTAAGAGCACTGACTAATGCCAGCGCATATTCGTGCCGTTAACCGGTCCTCATCTGCATCCGGTAGTGGAAGGTACCTGTCACATTTGAGTCAAAACAACGACGAAACGGTACTAGTTATCGTTTTGTCTATTATTTCGTGGCTGCCATATTGATATATAAACGAGTTCCCATGGAATTCTCTCACTTTTCTCTTAAAATGTAATAAGAAGATGGCAGATAAATATTTTTATGTAAATTCGAAAAAACTTGTTTTAATTCAAAAAACTACAAGCATAAAAACTACATAAAAATTGATTTTTATTTAAAATTTTAATTTGATATAAATATAAATTATATAAAATCTTCTTTAATTATTGTTATCTTTATTTTTGATTTATATAAAGTATAAAATACGTAGACTCAGTTATCTGATCTGATTAATGGAGTTAATTTTAGACATAAGAAAGGCACAGGATAGGTACTTCTGTTGCTCCGATATATGTAATGCTATTTTTTAACTCGTATAAAATAATAATAATTTATTTAACGTGGCAAATGCATGACAACTGCACGCTTACATGAGCACTAACAAAAAATAACACAGCAAAAGTCACAGATTAATTAGTTAATTGTTGAAATGGAATTGGAACTCAGTTTATTTTAAAGCTGATTTTGTAATTTTCTGATTATGCTAAGAGAGCTTAGAGAAATATCAATAACGAATTTTCTCTTTTCTTCGATCCAGCTCCAATAATTTAACAACTTTTGAAGTTACAAAAAATAAAACTTGAAATTACAAAATTTTTTACAAAAGTTACAATTTGTTTGATCCTGCTCCAAAAATTCAATGAAGCACCACATTAAAAATACGTGATTATTGTCACGGAGTGATCTTTTGTTTTAAATTTCATAAATGTTTTAAAAATTTATGAACTTTGATTTCTTGCATAAATAAGTTACATAAAAAATAATGTGTTAACCAGAAAATTGAAGTAATGTAAAATTGTTAATGAGTTAAAATGTAAAATCTAAACAAAATCTAAAAAATAAGTAAAACTGCATTTTTACCTGCATAAAGCATGACGCATTAAAATCATATCTTTTTCGGACCCTTTCAATTCCTTTATAAGAAAATGACATATATATCAAAACTAATTATTCCGATACCTCATCACATATTAATATTTCTTTGCAGGAAATCTTTAATTTGATTCTTCGCTTTGAAAATCGTCTTCTTTTAAATTCGAACTAAATAAAAGTAACTTATTTGAATTATAATTTATCGAAATACCGTAATGCTTTTCAAACAATCAAATAAGCATTCTATTATGAACAATAATAAAATAAAATACAATAAAATAAACACTAATCTTAGATAAATTAAATTAATTTATTTAAGATTAATCTCAAATTAATCTTCTACTGAACTAGTTAATTTTATTTAAAACCAACGCTACAATTGGATCAACTTCTTACTTAAATTTAACTTTTAACCCATTCAACTTAATAATTGGCTCAACGTTTTACAAATGATCTATAACTTCTAAGTTTTATTTAAGAATTTTTATTCATAAACTTTCATCTTCATCATACCCTATTTGATTATCTAATGTTTCATGGTAAATTAAACAGTTCAAATCTACGTATTAAAATAAAGGTATATAAACTATACCTATACTTAAAACTAAAATATACGAAAGATTTTTAAATAATACACTTTGTATTATAATACAATACTAGATAACCAAATTTCATCAGAGGAAATACGTCATTAGCATGCAGTTGGCCTCACTACTATGTTTAGACGAAAAATAGGGAATGAAACATGATAGCATAGCAGATCCTTCTGATGACATATAATCCTTTTTCTTATACATCGGCTGTTATTTATTAGTCAATTCATAAAAATTGACTTTTATTTTAAATTAATTTTAATAATAATTTAAATTAATTAAAATTAATAATTCAAATAATAATTAATTAAATAATTAAATTTAAATTTAATCATTTAATTATCAAATAATTAATATAATTATTATTTAATTATTATTTAAATTTAAATTTTAAATTTCATTTAGCTTTATTTTTTATTTATAAATAATATAAAATAAGTGGACTCAGTTAGCTGATCTGATTTATTTATTGAAACATTTTCAATAAAAAATTTAATAATTTTAAATTTTTGGCCTGCTGCTAGAAATAAAGGCCGATACCTGATAAGATAGCAGTTCCTTCTTATGACCTCTATTATTTATCAGGTAATTCATAAAAATTGACTTTAATTTTAAATTTTAATACTAAATTTAAGCGTTATATAAATATAAATTGTATAACATATCATATAATTATTTATCATTTTTAATTATTTATCTTTATTTTTAATTTATATAGTATAGAATACGTAGACTCAGTTAGCTGATCTGATTTATGTAATATATAAATATATC
>WNNJ02001165.1:0-91135 GCA_012934845.2 Pomphorhynchus laevis | reverse complement strand
TATATATATATATATATATATATATATATTAAAATGCAACGAGCATTAAAATTTAGACCGGTACTTTTATTAAAGAAAAATAAATCGAGAATACGAACATCAAAATACATGACAACGCGACAACAGTATTAGTGAGTGTTTAATATAACAGCAAATATTAGTTTTCTTCATAAGATTTTGCTAAATAGAAATTGTTTCTTAAATTTTTTGATTAAATTTTAAGTTATTGAAACAAGAATATGCTTGAGAATCCCTTCAACTCTTTGAGTTTGCCATTATAATTTCGAAAAGCTGTTGTCGTCCTTGTTGTACAAGTTCCGCTGTTACATTTGACTCAAGCATCGTGATAAGCGATGTTAGACAATCTATTCTTCCGTCACATTCAATAACATGTTCGCAAATTGCTTTGCAAATAAGAATGACATACATTCCACAATCGTATGTATTTTGTTGTTTGGGGCACTGACCATTTAATAAAATTTCGGCGTCTGGAAATATACGCTTTAATCTGTTAAAGAAATCGATTGAAATAGCATCGTTTATAGGCTTCATTGAATCAAATGATATAAGTAATTGTCGATCAACTATAAATGCCAAGAGACTCCAGTGTGATCCACCAACGATGTTTATTTTGCCGTGGTTGTTAATAGGAAAGAAGGCTATCTTTTTTGTGTGAAGTTTCAACGAATTAAACACTGAATCGAGATCGCTTTCTTCGCTTGTCATTCTAATTAGATGAACAACGGAAGGTCCGACAAATTCAAAATAATGCCTATACGATTCGAAGAGATCGTGTTCGAAAAAGTTCAGAGCGAAACCGATTATGCTGTCCGATAGCCAACCGTTGTTTTGAAGGGCATGGATATCAATTTGGGTAATAACGTTGTCGTGGTACCTTACTATTGCTGAGCTAATTGTCATTAGTTGATTTGTGTACAGTTATGTGTTCATATGCTTATACACTTTCAATGTTTCGATAAATTGCACAAATCGCAGACAAAAAAGGTTATGCAACAACTCGAAGCAAGTGTATTGCTGTAAATATCACTTGTGGTGAATTGACGCAATCCTTTTTACTATAAAGTAGAAGAATAAAGCTAGATGTGCTTGTTAGCAAAGTAAAACAATGATCTTTTACATGACAAATACGTAACTTGCTGCTGTAAATGCATTCAAATGAAATGCCATTAACTGCAAATACGGTTAACATTAACAATATATTTATAAGAATTTAGGAGCAGGATCATCAACATAATGTATTTTTATAGTTAGCACGATGCTCCTATCACAGCATCATCGGAAACAGAAGCAAAGCATAATTTGTTCAAAACACGAACAAATTTGTGTTTTGTTTTACTATTAATGCTCCAGATATTGTCTATACGACTCGAAAAGATCGAAAAAGTTCACAGCGAATCCGATTATGCTGTCCGATAGCCAACCGTTGTTCCGGCGGGCATCGATATCAATTTGGGTAATAACGTAGTCAGCAGGTACTCAACTATTGTTGCAGTATCAGAAAAATACAAAATCAAATTTCTGCTTTTGATTAATCATGTTACAATGAACCAAATTTAATAAATTAATCAAAATAATTGTTTTAATACTGTTTTCGTAACATTATTACGATAATGTTATTACGAACTGCTATGCTATCCTGATAGCATAGCAGTTCCTCCTGATGACCTCTAATTCTTATTCTGATACAACGTCTGTTATTTATTAGTCAATTCATAAAAATGACGTTTATTTTAAATTTTATTTTTTATTTTTATTTTTATTTTTTAACTTGATTTAAATTATAGAAAATCTAAAAACAATTATTAATTTTATTATTTAATTATTAAATTTTGATTTAGCATTATTATGTTTTGTTTATTTTATAATTATATAACAATACGTAGACTCAGTTAGCTGATTTAATTACAAAGAAATAGCCACGATTTATTTTTCATATTTTTAAATGCTCATGCATTCGTTTTAGGAACGCTTAATTAAAATACAAATCGAACAGTTAATGATTCAATCACTTGTTAATCGTGGTTTACCGCACAATCATAATCAAGACCGTTTACAATAAGATCGTAAAAATACATATCGATCCGTAAGCTTTGAAATCGGGACTGTGGACTGGCTATAAGCATCACGAAATGTTAATAAACACAATAATATTATAATGAAGTTAAACATTCTGTGGATTTGAAATTAGCAATCTACCTTTATGGACACTTTCAAAAACATTTGTATGCATCTTTAAAGCTACATCGTTTAGCCGTCTTTAAGGTATTAATGTAAATGTACATTCAATAAGTTAACACGTAATTCAATTTATATTTTTGCTATTTGTCATTAAATGCAAAGTTTGTCTGTAAACCCTCTACTGTCCAAATTTGGTTAACAACTGCTGATCAAAGAGATATAATAACTGAATGAATGACGAATATGTACTTCATATAGATGACTAGTTTGATAATAGTAATCATTAGGAAAAATAAATAGGTTTTTAAATTGAAGGTAGCACCTTACCCTACAAATGCAGATTTAAATTTGAAATCATAAATGATTTCAAATAAATTTGTAAAATGTAAGACTAAGTCTTTCATTAAATCTAATAGCCAATAAAGCAGGCGAGTTGAGTGATCGTCAGCCAACATTAAAAAGACAGAAGCTTAAAATGTAGGTATTGGATAAGTAGCTGATGATGTCCACCAATACTGAAATGTAGCGTACTGCAGTGGGCGTATAAATAGGATTCAAGTAGCTCGCAGGATAACATAGTCATCAAAATTTCAATGGTAATTGCATAGGCATATCAATTTAAATATTTGCATTCAGCAAAACTTTGGGAAACAAATGTCTAAAAGTTGGTAAATCTGACATATCACGAAGGTCATCAAAATTTCAATGGTAACAACGACTGCACAGGTATATAAACTTAAAATAAGGAAAGAAACTATAAATGACTAGTTTGATAATGTAATCATTAGGAAAAATAAGTAGGTTTTCATATTGAATGTGGCACCTTCCCCTATTGGCTTTATAAATGCCAATAAAGCAGACGAGTCGAGTGATCGTCAACTAGTTTGCATTGTTTTGGAAACCTTTTGGACGACAGAAGGATGAATGAACCTTTTTTGAGTGAATATGCTTGGATGTGAAATTCAAACGGCAATAAAGAGTTATTTTAAGTTAAAACATTTCATTAAAATGATTTATTTTTGTCATTGCTATGGTGAAAACCTAAATTAAACAAGTTATCCATAATTGAACATTATATTTCTCTTTATCTATGAGTTGAATTGAGCTGAAATTTTGATACTGCAATTGTTGTGTTCATAATATTCAGATTTGAATAATACTTTAAGTATTATTTAATTAAAGTAACTTTGTGGTTACTTCTAATTTTTACTGCTGATTCTAACATCTCAACAAATTGAAAATATCATTCATTTTTGATAATAATTTATAAACAATTAATAATAATTTAATTATTAATTTAATTTTAATTAATATAATTTATAATCATTTATTATTGATAATAATATCAATTTCTTTTATAATAATAGATTTTGTAAGGTATCTGTTGCCTTACAATCTCATCTTTTGATTAGTATTCAATAAGCTTTTTGATCAAACAACAATTAGCAATAATAAATGTTGTACTGCGGATTTGTTGATGTATTTTAGAATTTAATTATACAATTTATAATTAAATTGTAATTAATTAAAATTTTAATTGCTGCATAACCGAAATAATTAAAACTTTCCTTTAAGAATACGAAAGCAATAAATATTTGATATTTGAAATCGGTCCGAATATTGTTTCGTAAAATACTCTTAAAATACAAATTGATGATTACAATGTTGAAATATAAAAGACAAAAACGTTCATTATCAGATGAAGTATAAAAGTCAAATAATTTTTAATAATTATAGGGCAATTGCTAAGTTTTTGTTTTAAAGAGACTCCATTATCTAGGAGGCTCCGACAATATTGCAAAATATAGTACTCTACTGTACAAAAAATTGATTGTTCACATGAGTGGGTGGAATGAATTTGTTTCTTGAACATAAGTAGAATTTTCAATTGGCAAATTATTTTATTCTCTCATTATTTCTTCACATTAAAAACGATTTTTTTATATCAAAAACGATTATTCAGATAATCAAATTATTTTATGATTAAATAATAACTTTTTGAATTTTTAATCATTTTCTATTATTTTAAAACTTTCATATTTCGTGTATTATATTTTTAATAAAAGATAACATAGAAAAACCTTTTTAACGCTACTTTGTTGTTCACTTGCTTATTGATTGAAATTGAGAGCTAAATAACCTTTTTTAATTAAAAATTAGTCGAATTTTCGATAGCTGATTTCGATATCACACAATTATCAAACTTTTGATGATTTTATCACTCATAGCAATAAATGAACTTTTGATGATTTTTAATATTTTTTTATATTTTTATTTAATAATTTTCTGTTTCACTTTTTGATTATTTTTAATTGTTGAAATCATATTTAATAATCAGAAATCATCTATCAAAAATTCTTTTATATTAATAAAATAAATTATTTTATCATCTCCAGAGTGAAGAATTGAGTTATAGCATAATTTGGCTGCAATATGGAGATGCAAGTCTTGGAGTTGCTAGAAAGTTAGAAAACGTTACAATCAAGTTATTCGAGAGTCTGAGTGATGAATAACATTTAAGAAGTGTTTAAGAATTGAATTTAATCGCTTAGTCTCATATAATATTTTATTTTGTAATATTAAAATTAATAATATTAATTTGTTAATATTATTAATTTATTTAATAAATAAATTAATTTAAAAATTATTTTTTCTTTTAAATTTTAACTATCACTTTTATATATTATATAAATTATATATTATATCACTCAAATCAGTTAAAACTAGAAAGATCAAATCAGCTAACTGAGTCTACGTATTTAATATAATTATAAAATAAACAAAACATAATAATGCTAAATCAAAATTTAATAATTAAATAATAAAATTAATAATTGCTTTTAGATTTTCTATAATTTAAGTCAAGTTAAAAAATTGAAATTTAAAAAGTTAAAATTTAATAATTAGTCAATTTTTATGAATTGACTAATAAAGTACAGATGGTGTATCAGAATAGGGGTTAGAGGTCATCAGGAGGAACTGCTATGCTATCAGGTTTCGGCCCCTAACTCCTCTACCCAACATAGCAGCGGGGCTAAATACATGCTAATGATGTATTTTCTTGGATGAAATTGGATTATCAAGTATCTTATTCTAATACAAAGTATATTATTTATTATCCATCCATAAAAATTTTCAGCTTATGATTTAAAATTTAATTTAAATATTATTGTGATGATTTATATATTTTACCATTTTCTGTTTGATGGTATTTTTATAGTAACCTAGTTTAAAATATATATCTATTAAATTATCTAAACGATTTTGAAGAAAGCTAATATCATTACAAATTGTTGCAATTCTTAAAATTTTATTATTTAATGTATTGTATTTTATATTCTATCGTATGAATGAATGCTCATGCAAAAATATGTTTCTTGTAAATTTAAATGTGTCATCTTTACGATATAAATTAAAAGTAGTTTTAATTGATGTTAATTTAATGTTCATATCTAGATATAAACCTTCTTTATCATTAATATTGGTTTTTATTAAGAATGAGGCTTTCTGGATAAATTTGTTCGCTTATTGAATAAAAATTGTTAGAGTTAAATACATATATCATCAATATATCGAAACATATTTCATATCTGTATATAATTTAGATTTACTTTTAAACCGTTATGAACAAATTCATATTCTATATGAATTTGTCCATAACGCCTAATTCTTATTCTTAAGAATAAGGCTTTCTGAATAAATGTGCTCACTAATTGAATAAAAATTATTAGAATTAAATACACAGATATCATCAATGTATCGAAACATATATTTCATATATTTATATTGTTTAGATTTAGTTTTTACACAGTTATGAACAAATTCATATTATATAAAACTTAAAAACAAGTCAGTTATAATTGGGCTACTATTACCACCCATTGGAACACCTTTTACTTGTCTAAATATATATGTCCCTACTTTTAAATAATTTTGATTTATCAAAATATTTAAGGATTCTATTAATTCAATTTTATCCATATATTTATATTTACTTGATGGTTTAATTTTTGTTAGATAGGCGTTATATAAGATTAATTAATTTTACTAACGCTTCTTTAATATCTACTAAACCTAGATTTGTATAAAGCGTACTATAATCATACGTATTTATATTCTGAAGATTTATCCCTGTTGTCTGTTCTAAAAATTCTTTTGTAGAATTAATACTGAAATAGTGTTTTATACTAGTATTAATTTCGATTACCTTGAAATATTTTTTAAAGTGTGCTTTAATTGCTTTAAGTATTTTATTCATATAGACAGAAAGTGATTTTAATGTACATTTAAACGCGCTACATATGAACCTAGGTATTATTGGATTTTTATGTAATTTTGGATTCCAATATAATATAGGTATAGCTTTATTATCTGATTCAAACTTCATACCCTTATTTTCCATTATAGAATAATGACTTGTAATAATTGTTTCTAAACTTAGCTCACTACGTTCATATGTTGGATTTACATTTAAATCATTAGAATTAACCTCTTTCATTAGTATATAATAATAAAGCTGTTTTTACATTTTATTTTTAATTTTATCAAATATATAATCTTTCCAAATTTTTATCATAGATATATCCGAGCTTTCACTATTAATCAGCTTACTAAAGTAATCATTTAAGTTATTATATAACGAATTGTAAATTTTATTTTTGTCGTTGTTACCCTTTTGATAGCATTTTCGTTAATTTATTGTTTTCAATTAATCAGATTATGAGTACATATATGTTCATTTTATCAAAATTAAGATTTTTGCAATTACATTCAATTTCTATAATGTTTCTAATATTATCGTTACATATTGATTTCAATTCTTTATTATAATTACAAATTTTTCTTCCTAGTGGTGGTAACATTTTATACCTTATTTTAGGAATATATTTACTTAAATCTGATTCTATTATTTCTTTACGTTTTGAATTATTTAAAAGTATACCTATATTTATGTTTTATATACATTTTTTAATGAATTTTAAGGTCAGTGTATATTTTTTATTGTTATTATTAACATTTATTGTACGATTATAGTATTTTGTATTACAATAACTGTCTATTATACAACTGCTATCCATTTCTCAGCAAATTAGAATAAAACATTTTATAGATGCTAAATGAAAGCTTAACGTTTTATAATTTTTATTTTGCTTAACATAAATTTTCAAATACATTACAAAATGAAAGTAAGGCGCGCATAATTTATTTTAATTTAATTTATTTAAGTTTAATAATCAAATGACACAATTTTAGAATTAGCAATAAAAAATAGGTTGTTCTTACATGTTTAAACAGATGTCACTTTACGTTATCCCATTAATCTTTAAAATCAGATCAATTAAAGGCCACGTATAAGATTTTATATAAAGTTAAAATAACAATTAATCAGTTTTTTATGAATTGACTAATAGATAATAGACGATGTATCAGAATAAGAATAATAGGTCATTAGAAGGTGCTGTCATGTTATCAGGTTTCGGAACTTATTCCCCACCTAACATATAAGCGGAGCCAAATACATGCTAATGACGTATTTTCTCTGATTAAATATGATTATCTGGTGTATATTATTCCAATAAAAAAGCATATTGTTTATTATCCATAAAATTTTCAACTTAAAAGTTTCAATGTATTATGTCTCATGTAATAACTCTTAAGTCTCAATTTAAAAGTGTCAACGTTTATTGTAGTAACCTAGTTACTACAATAAATTAGTAGTAAATTAGTTAATTCTTTATTATAATTACAAATTTTTCGTCCTAATGGTGGTAGGAGTTTATACCTTATTTTAGGAATATATTTACTTAAATCTGACCCTATTATTTCTTTTCTTTTAGAATTATTTAAAAGTCCGGCTATATTTATGTTATCTATACATTTATTAATGAAGTTTATGATTAATGTATATTTTCTATTGTTATTATTTACATTTATTGTACGATTATAGTGTTTTGTATTACAATAACTGTCTATTATACAACTTAGCATATCATAGTCGTTAATTAATTTTTGATTTATTGAACATATGATATCTTTAGAAAAACTTCTTATATTTACATAAAGATCTTTTAGCTTATTATCACTTAAAAGTTGTTTTAATATTTTTAATTGTTCATTTATATACATCTTTTTTAATATTTTTAACTCTATGTTTCCTATTCCTTTTATCACCATGACTTCTGGGTTTGCGTTTAACCGGATTATTATAATATAGTTGTTTATTATGTATTATACTACTTCTGCCAATTCCTTGTACCACGTCATTCAATCCTAATGGGTACATGGAATTAAGCGTTTTAATCCAAAAATCTTCTTTTTATAGTAGTTTTTGATTTAATATTGATATGTTGTCTTCGATAATATGTTCTAAAATAAATAATTTATAGTTTTTAATATCATGTCCTATTAATCTCATATGTTTATGAAATATAGTTTGACTATTATGCTGTATATTATATATGTGTTGCCTAAACCTAGTTTTTAACATTTGATATGTTTTTCCTATATATTGCAATCCACATGTACATTGTATAAGATACACTACACCTGCGGTATTGCAGTTACAATTATTATTAATATTTAATGAAAAACATTTGTTTGTCATATTACTTACGATACAATTATTATTTATAACATCACAAACTATACAATTTTTTCTGTTACATTTTATATTATATTATAAAATGTAATAATATAAATTTATATTATATTACATTTTATATTTTACGTTATATATTATATCACTTTTAAATATTATAAAATAAGTATACTCAGATATCTGACCTTATTAAATAAATTTAGATTATTAAATTTATTTTTATATTTTTAAAATAAAATATTTTATTTAAAAATAATCAAAATCTGCAGATTTCAACATAGCAAAACCGAACCAGAAAAAAATACATGAAAATGGCGAGAATCAAGTGTTTCGAGGATCAATACAAATGTTTTCAGGATCAATACTACAGCTAAAAAGGAAGCGAAGAAAAGGTTAACTCGAAGGCGAAGCTAATCGATGCACGGATGACTCTAATTGATTATTAGAGTCATTATTATTGCATTGATTCTATGAGAATCAATAAAATAATAACTAGAACCAAATGAGCATTTACTGATATGATGAGCATACGACTAACACAAATTAGACGCAACAGTAAGAATATTTAGGCCAGTACTAAAGGTGACGTGAAAGTAAAGGAAATTAAGTTAAAAGTAACGCAAACACTGATAAAAATAATGGAATATAAGAATAGAAAAACAATGGAAGCAATAGAAGTAAATGTGCATGCAGTAAGATTACTTAAAAATCGACATTACGAACAATGTTGCATCTTACGGTGACGGCAAATATTGAAATAGCAGCTACAAGAATATTTTAAGTTTTTTTTTCTGCTCAAAATTAATTAGAAAGCCAATAATTAAACATTTCTGTAAAAAACTTCTTCTGAATATTAAAAACAAATTGAAAATATACTGGTGTAAACAAGTCGTCTAGTGCTTTAAAAAGTTATGAATACGAGATGTATTTATTCATTATGTAAATGTTTAAGACATACCAAAAAGGCAATTTAATTTTATTATTAAAAACAAATTTCACAAACAGATCTATATTTAAAAGTTATGAACATGGGATCTGTTGTATACTTAGCACATCTAATTAAGTATCTACAAAAATGTAGCATAGAATTGAAGAAAAATTAAATATTTCATTTTCTTTTATCCCACTAAGATCTACAACATCTACATTTTAGTTTTCGTCAATACTGAAATGTAGCGAAATGATTTTGGATTATAGTATGATTTAAGAAAATGCAAATTATGCCATCAATTTCAACAAAAATAAGAGATACATAGGATATTCAAATGGAAACCGGTATAAACGGTAATTTTAATTTTTTTATTAAATCCTTCTTAACATTATAGATTTAATTAAAATTCAGAAATGATTTCAAAAAATTTTCAGAAAATTCAGAAAATTTTCAAAGGTATCTCTAATCCAAACAAACACGATACTGGCTTATGCTTGCGTACAAGTGACGAGACGCACGCTAATTAAATTTATACGAGTGATTAAGTAGTGTGATCCCCCTGTATGAGTTCATATCCCTTAAAGATCCCGAATCTTTGTATAACATCTTAATAATATCGTCGTTCCAAGATATCAGTGGATTAGCCTCAATTAGTAGTCTGTTGAAAAGCAATACCCAGTAATTGGTTGATAATGGAAAAGATGTACGTATATGTTCTATACATAAACCGTTTAGTCGTGCCGCTTTTTTGTTTTTCATATTGCCTAATGCGTTTAATACTTCTGATGAGTCGAAGGGATGACAGATAGGATCCAAATTATCAAAATCATTCTCGATATATAGTAAACCTACCTTTGTCACCGGCACTGACGCCTGACAAAGCACTTCGTTAAGAAGCTGAGCCCAATTGCTATTTGGAATTCTAGCTTTATTACGTGTCAGTAACCATGGTGCTTTCTAGGCCTTGTCCAGTAATATAACCTCAGCTTTACGCAGGTTTTGACACTACAACCTACGATAACGAATGTACTCTTCACACAATTATATATTGTTTCTTGACAGTTACCATAAATTTATTAGCTCTCGTTAAAACTGCCTAGCCAATTCGGTTTGTTAGTCACCTGGTAAGTTCTACTGATTGCCCATAGCGAGTAGCACGCATCCAGCAACGACCTAGTCAAGCATTTAAGACTACCAGCAAATCTCCTTCATTAACAATTCATATGATATACCGATCCTATCAATATTGATCCTACTTTTACAGACAATTCGGCTAGGTTGCATGGGTTTGGAGAAAATTTTCAAAGGTATCTCTAATCCAAACAAACACGATACTGGCTTATGCTTGCGTACAAGTGACGAGACGCACGCTAATTCAAGCTGCATTCTTACAACTAGCATGCTTGAGAATACCATATCCACCCAACTTCTTCCATTTCAAGATTCACACGACTGGTTCGAAAACATGATGGCTTACCTATTGATGCAACTAAGGTTAATTTAAGGTGTTGATACAGAGGTAATTCGCTTTGTTTAGTTACTCGATATCATGACAGTCGTAATCCTATACTTGGATTGTCACATTGAGAAGTGCGAGTGTGGAACGATATTTCCCAATGTGTTATCGAGTCCAAGGATAAATCGTCGCTTAAGCGTTTGACTACTTCCTGACTTACAGATGCTCAATTGAACCTACGCGATCAATATCCTTTCATATGACTTTTTTCTTATTAGCTTTTTTCATTCTGTTGATAAATTTTATGAGCGGACAAAACAGCCTTCGTGGTTACAACATGTAGCCATTAAGATTGCAACAATGTATCTACAATTTAGTATTCGTCAATACTGAAATGTAGCGAAATGATTTTGGATTATAGTAGGATTTAAGAAAATGCAAATTATGCCATCAATTTCAACAAAAATAAGTGATCCATTAAATATTAAAATGGAAATCGTTCTTATTTAATTCAACAAATTTATGAAAGTGGCAGACGAGCAAAATGTTAAAGATAAATCATTTGAATTTATGTTAAAAACAACATTTATTTTACCGATCGATCCAAAAGCGAACGAAACGATTTATTTAAAATAAATTAACTTCAAATCGGACAATTTAGTTTTCAGATTTAATTTGCAATGAAATATGATTATGTGTTAATTCAGAAAAGCCACAAGATCGGCGTATGATTTGAATGATCGTCAAATGCAGGACAAAAATGTCATAGTCGAGAATAACATTTGTTCATCAATAATATTTTATAAAATATTATTTCAATAATATTTGAAAGTGTAAATTTTAATGCATTCCTAGAGCTCTCATCGTGAGTTCTTTCAAATATTATTTGAAACAACGTCAAGGATAAAATCACAACAGTTACTATAAATAAAATTTTGATGTTGTCTGTTTCCCATTATCTGGTAGATAACCCAGATGAATAATAACGAAACACTTGAATATAATAAAAAAGAAACATCATATACTAGGATATAATTATTAAGAATAAATACGTATCCCATTTTACAACATTTACCAACTTTAACTCCCTTTACACTCCTTAAACCCAGTTTACCCCTTTTATGTTCAGTCTAAATATTATTCAATAATATTCAATAAGAACGAGTTTCTAGATGGACAGCGTAATAAGGATGAGAAATGACGGGAAGGTTAAAAGTTTTAAAGGTGATAAATGAAAATTAAATTTGGTAAAGTTTTTTTATATTAAGGGAATATGTAAAATATAAAAATATTAAGGAAGAAATACGACAAATAATACGGCATATACTGAGATATAGCCATTTCTGAGGGGGAAACAAGCTGTCATATCTCTGGGAGGCAGAACTGGTTCAATTTAAGGGCAAAGCGAAGTCAGAATACAAAAGCTAGTTATCTGTTGATTATAAATAGCTTCTAGATTGAATGATTGTTATAAGATAACCTAACCAAATCTCTGTAAATGTTTGATACATTTAAAAGTAGTTTGAGTTAGTCATGTATTAAGATAATTAAAGAATCGTATGGAAAAAGAGTTTAAAGAAAGTAAACACTAAGCTTTAACTATTAAAGTAAACATGAATGCATTTTAATTTTTAATTTTGAAAAATATAAGCCATTTATAACGACTTTTATTTAAGTCATTTGTTTAAGTCATTTATAACGGCTTAAAATATACGACGTAAAATTTAAAAACGGCTTAAAATATACGACGTAAAATTTAAAAACGGCTTAAAATATACGACGTAAAATTTAAAAACGGCTTAAAATATACGACGTAAAATTTAAAAACGGCTTAAAATATACGACGTAAAATTCAAAAAACATAAAAATTAAAAAAATTAAAAATTATTTTTATCAAATTAAATAAAAACATATTGTGATAAATGTCAATTTGTGCATAACATTCAACAGCTAAACCTGCATCTGGCAGCCGGAGTTTAGTGGTTTCCTTGCTCCTCATCATCAAGATCATCTAATTTTACTTTGTCTATAGACTTATAGAGTGTGATTTGCCATTGACTAAATGATATACAATTTGTTTTATTTTAAAGAAATTATTAAAGAAAAATAAATCCTAAAATACTAAAAGATAAGAAAATTAAAATATTAAGATTTTTAAAATTAATAAGTTGAATAATTAATCCTTAGTATCAATCAAGCATTCTGGTATTGGCACATAACTTAGTACGGTATTCACAAGTAGATAAAAGTGAATATCTAAAATTCCTGTTTAAGTCTATAGCATTAATAAATCAAGTTAGAATAACGAAAAGCTCGATACCGTGATAAACTAAGATAATAAAAATTATCTTTAACATTTTACGTTGGAGATAAATAAGGACAAACCAATTTATTTTATTTAATATTAATAATATATTTTCTGTAAATGAATAATAAAAATATTATTAATATTAATAAATTAATTCATTTTTATTAATAAATTTATATTATTAATTATATTTTAATCAATTATTAATTAATTATAAATAAGTTATAAATTATTATTTAATCATTTATTATTTAATTAAAAATAATCAATTAAATTATTTTAAATTAAACAATAATTTCCTATATAATAAAATTCGTGAGCTAACATAGTATTTGTTCCTTATGACCAAAAAGCATTCTAAAATATTGCATATTATCTATTAATCTATCAATATAATTCAATTATATTATAAAAAATTATTTTATAAAATTCTTTATAAAATTTATTTATAAAGAATTTATAAAAAGAAATTATAAACTTCTTTCTTATTAATAATATATTTTTGTGTTAAAATTTATAAATGGTACAAATTAATTATTAATTAAAAAATAATTATTAATTAATAATATTATATATAATATTATTAACCATAATATTAATTAACTTATTAATAAATACTATTTAAAAATATTATAATTTTTATTTAATTAATTACTATTAATTAATAAAAAGTATCAATTAATTTATTAATAATTACTTATTATAATTTATAAACAATTTAATTTACTTGCGCAGAAATTCAAAAACTAAAATATTTTACAAATATAAAGTATCAAGAACATAAAACGTTAAATATTTTTATTACCAACTATTAAAGTGTAAGCTCTATATTTTGTAATTGTCAAAACATGCTTGTGCTGAAGAAACAATTATTGATAAATACTTCAAAACTAAATATCTTTCTTGGTTTAGTTTCTAAAAATGGTAGATTTTTTGAATTTTAAACAGGTTCGTAAGAATATTGGATTATAAATTTATTTTTTCATAAAAAGGACAATTCCATTGTTTTAATTTATTAATAGCACAAAATATGTAGCCTCAGTTAAGTGATCTGATTTGTCCTACTGACATGTCATTATTAATTGTGGACTTTGTATTTCCAGTAATGTGTCCTCTATCAGAAATACTTAAAATATGCATTGCTACGGTATTATTTTCCTGCAACTTTTTCATTTTATTATAAAAAGCCGAACACAAAAAGACATTTCAATTTTTAAATTTATTGTACAAATGACGTAGACTTAGTTAAGTGATCTGACGTGATCATTACTTTGCCTGATTAACTAATATTAATGCATTCGGAGTTTTTTTATCAATTTAATTATTTCCATATTAATAAATTCGCAAGTTACTATTGAGTGCGTTATGGCTTATAAGCAAAATATTAAGTAAAATATGCAGCAACATTTTATGCCGTGATTGTAAAATTTTGTAGAATCAACAAAATGTGATGTAGGAATGATCGACTTGCAATAATTTTAAACACTGAAAGTCTTATAACTTTTATCAAATTAATCATTAAATTTAATAAATTTAACTTAATATTTCGTTCTTATTTACAGCATCATAACGAAGTAAGAAATTCATAAAACTAAAATGTTCACGCAATTACAATATTTCAATGACAATTCATTGCATTTGTGGATAGTGTTGCTACAATTTCGGGTTAGAAAAAAATAATAAAAAAATTAAACTTTTATCAACGGATTTGACAAATATGCAAAAAACTGTCAATCCCCAAGCAAATGCTGGCTTAAAGCAGCAAGATAATCCTATTGAAGATAAGGTAAGGGGCTTGTCGTCTACTGGATCTATCGTTGAGCAGGGATAATCCCCTCCTGTACCTAAACTGACGAACTTAATTTGTGTTAAATTTACGGAACCTTAATTATTTCAAGATTAATAAATGCGCAAGTTACTATTTAGTGCTTCATGGTAGGAACAACTTTTTCAACATCTTCCTTAAAGACTTCTCTGCGCCTTTCAAAAGGAGAGTTATTTTTTATTCAATAAAGGATTACGAGGCAGAGGTTAGGATATCCTTTTGCACCCTTCAGCTTGCCCGTGATTACTTGGATCACTTGAATAAAAACCACTTGAGTCGCTGTAAAATCTTATACAAGCCTATCCAAGCAACATTGAAAATCAACAACATTCCGACATTGATGTCAGATGAAGACATTCTAGCACTTGTACAAGATTTTAAGATTAGCAATATCAGATTTATTACAGGGAAGAGAGGATTACAGATTCCGTGACATTTTGATCTGCCTCGGTTGAAGTGGCCGAGTATCTAGCTCACTCCAAATGTAGCCCTTTCGTGTGACATAATCTGGTATTTACTCTGATCGAAACCGACTCTATGACCTACCTCCATTGTAATGTTTGCAACATATTTGGACATAAGTCCAAATATGACATACATTTACAATTACATACTGTAATTGTAAATCTCTTCTAATAGTAAAACTAATTTTGTACATTTTATTACTTATATTTTATATATACATTATAACACAATATTTGCACGTTGCCTTAAAACAAAAGCGAATTGATGCTTTATTTTTTATCAAATTATCACTATTTTAATTATACATAAATCATTAAAATAAATCTATCTTCTACAAGTGGTTTCAGCTTTTTATCAATAAAATATCATTTGCGTTTTGGAAAATAGAATTTGATCGCTTTACGCTTTATTAAATTAATGATTTTTGTAATGGTAAAATAAATTGGAAAACTACTCCATTTTAAAGAGCAAATAGTCATTTTTAGATCTTAAATGCCTTTAAATGACTTTTAATAATTAAATTAAATTAATTTTATATTTCACCTATTAGATCGTATTTGTATGAAGTTGAATAAAATGAAATTGAATCAAATTTGATCAAATTTAATCAAATTTGATCACAATTGGATCACAATTTGATATGCTTTTTAAAAGGAACTTAAATGTCAATCCAGAACTAATAAACTCATTAATTTAAACCATTTATTAAGTTGTAATCTTAATTACATCAGATGTAATATGAATTCATCGCTTACAGTTGAATATGCAGTAAGTTTATAAGATATTATTTTGAGTAGCTTATTGTTGTTTCATCAAAGGAATTAAACGTGTCCACATAAAGGAAAACGCACATATGTTATCCACCGGCACGATAAATTTGTAATCAAAGTGACGGCCGACAACGGTAGTCCTCAGATATCTATAAAGTTTTAAATTTTACATCAAAAATATAAAAATTACACGATGATCGATCAAAAGAAAATGATACCTCGAGTAGATTTTATCTTGTGTTTGACGTAAGTCCTCATTACACAACTCTTTCATTCTGTTAAAATGTTCATTATCTAATGTTTTCTGAATACATTTTGCAATCCTGGTTTCATTGCTCTGGCTAAAAGTTCGATAGTAAGTAAGATTAGGAGAAATCCAGGTTGACACATTATACAGAAAAGTTGGCTGTTTAATTTTTGTTTCTGAATTTGCTAGAACAAATTAAAAAATAACAAAAATTCTTTGTCGTCTTTTTTAACGAAATTAATCATTCACTTTATTAAGATATTTCAAATACTGATAAAAAAATTAATAAAATAATTTATTCATAGCAATTTATTGAATGTTCACCTTTAACAGGTGAACATTCAATAAATATTTTCATTAAATATTTTTATTTAAATATTTAAATAAAAATTAGATAAAAAATAAAATTAAAAAATAAAAATGAAACTATAATAAATTTAAAAATTTAATTATATTTCATAATTTTATAAAATATAAAATATATTGTCATAAAAATGCTTTTATATTTCTGATTACAAAAATAACAAAAATTCTTTGTCGTTTTTTTAACGAAATTAACAAAATTAAAAAAATAAATAAATTAAAAATTTAGAAAAATAAATTTATATTTCTGACAGTTGAAATAATAAACAGTTGAAAAAATATCGAAAAATGCAAAATGACATAATTTCAAGAATTCCAATGTTTTAATTAAAGGAATTTTAATATTTTTAATTCGTTAGAATTTAAATTAGTTTTAACTTTTAACTTTCAATTAAATCCGAATGTAAAATCTGTATTTGAAATAAAGTTTTATTATTTAAACAAAGTGTTAATCATAAAGTTTTATAATTTCAGTCATTTATTTTTCAGCTCATTTTTTAGCGGATTTAGACCACCGTGAAATAGAAAAAAAAAGTTTTTCTTTCAAAGAAAACTTTTCAAATTTTCAATTAATTTTTGAAATGTTTAATTGCACACTGTTTATCTTCAATCAAAGTAAGGAAAAAAAACAAAATTGTTATCAAGTTCAAAATTGTTATCAAGTTACCGACTTCCAGAAAAGCCGATCAGCCGAATATAAATAACTATAATTTTTATTATAAAAACGATTCTTTTAACATGATCGCAAGGTTGAATAATTTTATTTACTTTTAATAAAGCAAAGTTTGCACATAAAAGTTTTCAATGAGGAACATTTCTAAAAACTGTATATCGGAAATGTTCTAATTTATATAATTTTGCATTAATATAAACAAATTATCAAGTCATCAAAAGAATTGATCAATTAAAAAAGAATTATATGAAATTTATCATAATCATTTATTGATTTAAATTAATCGATTATAAATTAATAATATAATTAATTATAATTAATCGGTTCTAATTTATATAATTTTGCATTAATATACGCAAATTATCAAGTCATCATAAGAATTGATCAATTTAAAAAGAATTATATGAAATTTATCATTATCATTTATTGATTTAAATTAATCGATTATAAATTAATAATATAATTAATTATAATTAATCGGTTCTAATTTATATAATTTTGCATTAATATACGCAAATTATCAAGTCATCATAAGAATTGATCAATTTAAAAAGAATTATTTTGAATTTATCATTATCATTTATTGATTTAAATTAATCGATTATAAATTAATAATATAATTAATTATAATTAATCGGTTCTAATTTATATAATTTTGCATTAATATACGCAAATTATCAAGTCATCATAAGAATTGATCAATTTAAAAAGAATTATATGAAATTTATCATTATCATTTATTGATTTAAATTAATCGATTATAAATTAATAATATAATTAATTATAATTAATCGGTTCTAATTTATATAATTTTGCATTAATATACGCAAATTATCAAGTCATCATAAGAATTGATCAATTTAAAAAGAATTATATGAAATTTATCATTATCATTTATTGATTTAAATTAATCGATTATAAATTAATAATATAATTAATTATAATTAATCGGTTCTAATTTATATAATTTTGCATTAATATACGCAAATTATCAAGTCATCATAAGAATTGATCAATTTAAAAAGAATTATTTTGAATTTATCATTATCATTTATTGATTTAAATTAATCGATTATAAATTAATAATATAATTAATTATAATTAATCGGTTCTAATTTATATAATTTTGCATTAATATACGCAAATTATCAAGTCATCATAAGAATTGATCAATTTAAAAAGAATTATATGAAATTTATCATTATCATTTATTGATTTAAATTAATCGATTATAAATTAATAATATAATTAATTATAATTAATCGGTTCTAATTTATATAATTTTGCATTAATATACGCAAATTATCAAGTCATCATAAGAATTGATCAATTTAAAAAGAAATATTTTGAATTTATCATTATCATTTATTGATTTAAATTAATCGATTATAAATTAATAATATAATTAATTATAATTAATCGGTTCTAATTTATATAATTTTGCATTAATATACGCAAATTATCAAGTCATCATAAGAATTGATCAATTGAAAAAGAAATATTTTGAATTTATCATTATCATTTATTGATTTAAATTAATCGATTATAAATTAATAATATAATTAATTATAATTAATCGGTTCTAATTTATATAATTTTGCATTAATATAAACAAATTATCAAGTCATCAAAAGAATTGATCAATTTAAAAAGAAATATTTTGAATTTATCATTATCATTTATTGATTTAAATTAATCGATTATAAATTAATAATATAATTAATTATAATTAATCGGTTCTAATTTATATAATTTTGCATTAATATACGCAAATTATCAAGTCATCATAAGAATTGATCAATTTAAAAAGAATTATATGAAATTTATCATTATCATTTATTGATTTAAATTAATCGATTATAAATTAATAATATAATTAATTATAATTAATCGGTTCTAATTTATATAATTTTGCATTAATATACGCAAATTATCAAGTCATCATAAGAATTGATCAATTTAAAAAGAATTATTTTGAATTTATCATTATCATTTATTGATTTAAATTAATCGATTATAAATTAATAATATAATTAATTATAATTAATCGGTTCTAATTTATATAATTTTGCATTAATATAAACAAATTATCAAGTCATCATAAGAATTGATCAATTTAAAAAGAATTATTTTGAATTTATCATTATCATTTATTGATTTAAATTAATCGATTATAAATTAATAATATAATTAATTATAATTAATCGGTTCTAATTTATATAATTTTGCATTAATATACGCAAATTATCAAGTCATCATAAGAATTGATCAATTTAAAAAGAATTATATGAAATTTATCATTATCATTTATTGATTTAAATTAATCGATTATAAATTAATAATATAATTAATTATAATTAATCGGTTCTAATTTATATAATTTTGCATTAATATACGCAAATTATCAAGTCATCATAAGAATTGATCAATTTAAAAAGAATTATTTTGAATTTATCATTATCATTTATTGATTTAAATTAATCGATTATAAATTAATAATATAATTAATTATAATTAATCGGTTCTAATTTATATAATTTTGCATTAATATAAACAAATTATCAAGTCATCATAAGAATTTATCAATTGAAAAAGAATTATTTTGAATTTATCATTATCATTTATTGATTTAAATCGATTAAATTAATCGATTAAATTAATTATATAATTAATTATAGTAATCGATTATTCACGAGAGAACACTAAGTGGAGATAGGTGCCTGCAGTAAATATTAATACACGCGACTTTACTAAATTATTCGGATTTAAAAATTTTTTAAAATATAAAAGTAATTTAAATCCTTGTGTGATTGTCAGATATAAGTGAAATGTAACACTAGCTATATATAAACCGTTATGTATCGTCTAAGAGATATTTTCGTCAGGACGACGATAACAGCAACTAAAATGAGTTCCAAAAGGTCATTTTATTATATAGACATTAATGGCAAGAGATGCAAAGATCATACTCTTTAATCGCAAATTCTTTATTTGAGATGGAAACAGTCTACTATCAAAGTTATTTATAAGAGCAGCGGAGTATATGATAATTGTAACTCTGATGATAACAATGTGATCAACAACCAATTACTCCCTTAAGTTGTTTCCTTGCATGCATCTTAACCGCAATATTAGCTAAGTTTGTTGTGTTAATAATGTTACAAATAAACAAATTGATTTTTGTCAAGATGGATCGACACAAACTGAACTAAAGGAATTATTATTAATTCTTTGGGTCATTATTAAAAAAGATCGACGCAAGCCGCTATAATCTCTGCCTGTAAATTAATTCTGTAGCATAAATACCAAATAATCTGGTCATTATTAAAAAGAATCGACGCAAGACGTCATGGCCGCTGTCCGAGGGTAATGCTTTGGAGAAATCTTAATTGATTCTTCTTAACTTATAGCATATTCATGTATTACTTGAACACAAATTTCGAGTTATTGTATAAGCTTTAAAATACGAAACTAACAATAATGACATTAACAACATATATTCGGTTAGAGAGCAATACTACAAATGTCTATATTTAGGCTGATGATTATCTAATAATTTCGAATTCGATTTCAGAAATTCAATACACAAACACCTTAATCGACCTCGCAAGTGTAATTGTAGCAATTGAAAATAGAGTCAATCAAGTGATTAACGTCAATAAAATCGAAAATCATTGAATTTGATCGTAATGGGAAGCTTATTCGCTTTGACTTTCTTTCGTATATAAGATAAGATTGCATAATACACTCCAACCTTGGAGTAAGTTCTAAGGAGGAAGTGTTTGCTAGACAAACTCCAAGATAAAATTAAAGATTTCGCTTTATCACTGACAACTCGGGAAAAGCAATTTTGGATGGTGTCACATGCAGGTAGCTGCTGCTTGCTCTTTAGAGCATATCTTGTCAAATGCGATGTCGAAATTCGTCACATTAATCTTACATTTCACGAACTCCAGACGAATCTAATAGGCGATTTGTATGTGAATCACTGCGCATTTTTAATCGTCGACAAGCCTTTTTACTGTGAGTGATGGCTAAATTAAAATTTCTATTTTTGTAATTCACGTTGCTGTAGAATTGAAGTTTTTCTATTGTATCTGTTAACTAACAGATAATTTCATCGACGGTATTTCTTCATTTCTATATTTTTTGTTCCTTTGAATTTGCAGTATTTTATCGTTTTTACTTTGCTATACATTTTTATCGTTTACGAAAGGTAGCGACAAAAGTGATAATATTATAATATCATAATTTAATAATAAAATTATTTTATAATTATATTGTTATAATATTAAAAAATGATTTAATTACAAATTACTATATTAATCTTCCACCCAAATTTTATCTATATGTGATGTAATGTTACGTCATTTTAATAAAATCAATTGATTTACATGTCTTGTGTCGAGTAGAATGTTAAAGAAAATTCCTTGCTTGTTGTTGCCGAGCTCTATACTAGTATGGTCAAAAAACTATATTCCTATTTAGAATTTAGTAAAAACGTTTAAGTACTATCGATCATTTAAGAAATATCAAAAAATTATATAATCAAAAGTAACTTTTTTTATCTCATACAAAGGATTGTAAGGGCATTGTTAATAGTTAAAAAACATACTTATTAGTTCTAACAATTAGTTAATATTTGTTTCATTTTAATCAAATCAGTAAAAAATTAGTTTGATTAAATTATTATTTATTCTGAATTTAAATCGTCATTACTAGGAATAGGAACATACGCAACTTACCTAAATGACAAAACTATATTCATAAGAGGAATCTTTTTAATACGTGACTTAATGTTTAAAAATGATCGAAGATATGATTCCATACGTTTAGTATCAAAGGAGGAGGCGATATTTTGGTTATTTGCATAATATTAACAAATTGCGATTATCGAAAAATACAAGCTATAAACACATTCTAAGTTACCTAGGATCATCTTCAATAGTATCCATTTGAAAGTCGACATCTGTATCCATGTCGTTGTCATCTTCATCAATAGACAAATATTCCATATCCTTAACCATCGCCTCGGTAATACGTCGACGTTTCACGTCACTATAAGCCATCAATTTGAAGGAAGCAGCATTGTTTATAGTAAATTTAGTTAGATGTGTTAAACAAATGGATTAATATATTGATAATTTTAGTTTTAAATATTATGGTAATTTATTATTTACTGTTAATAATTACTTTATTAATCTTTACCTAAACATTTACTTATATGTACTAAATCTATTTAATAATATAAAATATAATTAGGCATTTTAATAACTATATATGGACGGCAAAGATGACCATACATCATTGTAATATTCATATCTATAAAAGTTAAAAAATGAAAAATTGTTTCGAATTTGATATGACGTTGATATGAAAATATTTGGAAGCAGCAATTGATAGCAAAAGAACGAATTAACTGAATGACTTAAACGAATTGTCAAACAACATCTGATAGTTTTGAAGCTTAACTCGGATTCATAGCAAAACTAAAAGGTCAAAGCAAACAAATCAAGTATTTGTGATGTATCCAAATGAATAATTTTGTGACTTTTGCAACTTTTACCAAATAATTTTAGTTGTGCAAATTTGCAGTAATTCGATGCGGGTATTCGCTCTGATCGAAGCGGACATTTAAACCTAGAAATATGTGTAATGAGATGACTGGTATAGACTAAGTTCCTTGCAACAACCAAAATATATCTAACAAATGCAACCAAAATTTAATAATCCAAAATATATAATTTTATATATTTTATAAACAAATCGATGTGACTAGTTTTGATATTTAAAATAAATGTGATGTAAAATTTATTAAATAATATTTAATAAATTCAGAAATGCTGAATTTAAAAAATAAATCAAATTTCTGATATATTCAGAAATATAACAGAAATTTTATAAAAGAATTCCTACGGAAAGTTTGGTCAATAAGATTAAATTTGTAAACAACAAATAATTTTTAGTAATTAACAATGATTTTAAATAGTAGACAAAAAATTAATTTTAATTGGCGTGTATTTTTACAAGCAAATAAATATATTTTCGGTCAATGCACACCGTTGCGTTAAATGGAAACCACAATTCTGATACCAAACTACTGTAAAGACGTTTCGACTACAATAAAATGCGTGAAAATTCATTGAAGTGGAAACACCATCTATAAAGTTAAATGATAGCAAAATAAATGACTGATAACAAGAGAAATACAGCATGAAATCATCAAACAACAAGTTCGTCGGACCTTAACTGCATATATGATTACATATAATATGTGTAAATGCTAAAAAATATCGTCGTTGTCATTAAGTAACGAGGTTTTATCCATATTTTCAATATTTTGTATTTATGTTGTTCAACCAAACATTTGCAATGTTATATTTCTTTCAAACAGTCTCCGGGGAAGAAAAATAAAATATTTGCATCCTTTATGATGGTAAAACCCTTATATATATTTGCATCTATTAATATAGATAAATGCATTTTGCAATAAATCGTAATTATTTCGTTCATTTCTACAAGATAAACTTTAAATATAAAAGTTGTAGAATCAGGTATTATTTTACAAGACATTTTATTAAAATGAAAAATACCTGATCTATCAGCAAATTCGATTAAAAATGGTGTTAATATATGTATACCATATAATTTCAAACAAGACCCGATTGGTCTTGATTCACTACACATCAAGGACTATACGCCTTATAGTCCAATCAAGAACGGTTCTGATAATTCTTGTAAATTCGAAGTACCAACTCACATTAAACGAAAAGACATAATAGCAACCACATTATTCGACTTACGCAGACTGCCGTATACAAATTAACATCACCCAGTAAGTCATAATAGTTATAATATTTTTAAAAAATTTTTCTTTAAAATAAAAAATGAATCAAAATGTTTACTTGCATTCAACATCTGTATCAGCAGAATATACTCGCTTAAGTTCAGATTGTAGCCCAATTATTCGAGGAAAGTTGTTCATATCTGAAAATGTTTAGCAAATAATTCTAATCGGTCGATCAAATGTTACCATTAAACCTTTTAAAAATAAATAATAAATAAAGACTTTATTAAATACACCAAAATATGGCATGCAAGAATAAAAAAGGTAGGTCATAACCAACTCAGATAAAAAATGACAGAATTTTTCTTTCGTTTTTTCATCTTCCCTTTCTATTTCATGGCCTCAGGTCCAGGGGGATCTGAGCCCCCCAACCTAACCAACACGCCGCCTTCCGGCTGAACCACCCGGGGTCTTTCACCCCCCGAAAGCTTAAGAAATCTTAGCCTTTGCTCTGGGGGACGTCTTCTAGAGAAGAAGACTAATCCCGAGATAGCCCAAGTGCCCCAAGGGCGCACCTGGGCTTTCCCTTTCAATGACAGATGTTGAGCCCGTTTCAGGGCCCACCTAGCTTTTTTCAGGATACGTTTTAGTCTATCCAGTCAGCTTTCGCCGACCAGTTCACCGTAACGGTGAACCCCAAGTATTTTACTCGACTTGTGACGGAAGGGAGTGGTTCAGAGGCAAATATGGAGGAGAGCGCAGAGAGTGCTAATCTCTTAAGTTTTTGTTTTGTAGCAGGGGTGCCATGAAAGACTACCACCTGCGATTTAGCTGAGTTTAAAATAAGATTAGATATGGGTAACTGGTCTTTTAATCTTAAAAAGAAATGGCTGATGTCAGAGACTACGTCTTTACACCTGTGTCCAGTGAACAGGGCTGTGGTGTCATCAGTGTACACCACAAGACGTTGTTCGCGTTTAAATATTTTGAATAGGTTAATAGAGGCAGCAAGATATAAGATAGGAGAAAGTGGGGATCCTTGAGGTACACCCGTAATAGGGTAGAACTGACGCGCATCAGGGTCGTCTTCATAGTAAAATCGCTTGGTATACAGCAGGATCTCCACTCTGTTCACAATTCTCGCAGGCAACCCGAGGGACCTGAGAGAAGAGATTACAAAGGAAATGGAGATACGGTCAAATGCAGCAGAAAAGTCAAGGAAAACAGCCACAACTAGACGATGGCTATTATCCCGACAAAACTGCTCCACCTCACCAACTGCTGAATGGACCGAGCGACCTTTGACGAACCCATGAAAACCTGGAGGGATCAAATTACGCCTACTTAAATGGTCGCGGATTTTACGCGCAAGCGCTTTTTCGTAAATCGACACGAGGGCATTTTGAATCGAAATGGGTCGCAGATCTTTAGGGCATGAGCAGGATTTTTTCTTAGGAATAAAAACACGCTTACTAATATTGATGCCTGCTACATCGGATGGGGAGGCCAAAAGCATTGTGACGGCCACCTCTCTTCTCTGATCAGCTGTAAAAAGCTGACAGACCCGAGAAGAAAGTGGAACGACGGATTTGGAGATGCCCGGGAGTGGACCCCAGGAGTTAAGGATATCCGTAACAGATAGATCCCTACTCCTGAAGTTACACCAAGGCGGGATTGGTTGAGGTGATAGAGTGGCTCCATAGTTGTGTAGGGCTAATGACTCCTCTAAAACTTTATCAAGGCGAACATTCCCTATCCAACCCAATACTCTATCCTTCCAGCAGACAAACTTCTCCTTCTTGAAAATCTTCCAAAAGGAAGACTGAGAAGGATTAAGGCGAGCAATACTCGTCCTATCCTTACTCAGCTGGAACCTATATCTAGTGCTCCAGTATTCATTCGAGAGAGCCTGTCTGGCGGAAACAGAGAGATTAGGGAGGTTAATCAATTTCGCTAGGACCTTGAGTTTCGTCGGAGTAGGATTGTATATACGACCTTTATATGTAGTTGATAAAATCGCGGTAACTTGCGAAAAGAGGTAGGTATTAAATTCAGTCAAACTCTCATTTCCTATTCTGGGAAAGAGTTGGATAGCCGCTTGAAAGAGGGCCACTCTGATCGGATCAAAGTGAAACCTCCTTCGAAGCAACATATCTTCCTCAATCCTCCAACGAATAAGGTCGTGAGAGGTGGACAATTGCTGGCGCGACTGCAGTGCAGAAGGGTTTTAACAACCACCTCGAGTGAAGCAGTAAAATGTCGAGGATAGAATTTGTTGATGTGCAATGAAAGGTAGGTGACGGGGGTTTGTGAATAAGATAACCGTTCCTAGCTCTGCGAAGTGCTGCATTGATCCAACGACCAGTTCTGTCGTTGAAATCCCCAAGTATCATGTCATAACCGCTGTCAATAATACTATCCAGAAGGTCACGGTTCTTGTGAATTTCCCCTGGACGGATGTAGACATTGGCTAGACTTATGCGTTTACCGTTTTTACTGAGTGAAACTACTAAACAAGAAAGGGCTGGACATGAGTAGTTTAATAGGAGAGAGGACCTTAAGGAGCACTTAACTAAGGTCAAGAGTCCTTGAGATGAAGAGGAGTGAGGTGGGGTTATGTACGCAGTATAGTGGGAACAAATATGCTTTGGGATAAATCGAGTAATGTCCTGGGGGAGACGGATAGACCGCGTCTCCTGAAGGACTATAACATCTGCATCTTACCAGATAGAAGTCTAAGGGCGGAAGCACCTCCCGAGATCCACTGAAGGATATTCAGTGAAAACGGCTCACGAGTACTCTGCATTGTGATGGATTAGTTGGATGGGGGATTGCCTACCTAGACAGAGCTAGGTGCAGGAAGGTTACCCTTCCCACCACTAGCCCCCTCCAGGGAAGGTACTTGCCCCTGGGCAATATCATCATTTCCCTTAGTCATACGTCGAATAAGCTTCCCGATCTTGATCGGGGGACGGCATGGGCCGAAGCCCCTCTCTTTTTTGACTCTGGAAGAACAGATGCCACTGGAATCGTGGGATTCGTGTTGATAGCACCCACGGCCATTGGTATAAAGTTTTCCAACCTTCTATGCGACTCTGCTATCTTTATATCCATCAACCGAGATATCTCTGAGTCATCCATGCGCGGTGCGGCCACACAAGAGAAGGAAGTTGTAGGTTTAACTGGACAAATAAAAAGGCTTCTGTACGCCTTGAACTTACTGCAGCTCCTACGCCATGCAGGATGGCTCCCCCCGCAGTTTGAACATGAATGGGGGGGGCGAGCAACGGTCATTCGACGACAGAGATAGACAAGAGGCTGATCCGCAGATACCACATGTAGGGATCCCACTGCAGCTGGAAGCCCAGTGACCCCATTTGTGGCATCGGCTGCAGTGGGGGTAGGTTAATTCGTCTATTTCGGTTATTGAGAACCGAATGTTGAACCCTATAAACAGGTTGGATGATGATTTTGATAGAGTTTCAGCTAACTCCACTGGCGCACTACAAAAGCCAACCGGGATAGGGTTCCCGTCCCTACCCACGATTGTTCTCAGACTGGAAACTTTGAATGTTGCCATAAACGATTGCTTGTCATCTTCATCCATTGAACATGGTAGATTGGTAACTTTGATCGAAGCCAAGATAGGCTTTATGGTAAGTTCACCGAATTCTGTAAGATTCTCGGAAAAATATTCCGCGTATTTCATTGCGAGATCAGATGTTACAAAAGAAATTTTCACCTCGGATGGGTGTATCTTTACAGAATTAAATAAAATCCTGTTCTTATATAGAAGCGAGAAATTTCTCAGAAATTTATTGTATAGTTGATCCCTTTCTATAGGTCTTGTTACTTTAATTAAAATCAAGTTCCTCTTTTTCGGGATGGGGGAAGCACCTCCCCATCGCCTAAGATAACAAAACATTACTGACCTTATCGCTATGACTTTGAGTAGAAGAGCATCCAGTACAAACCTCTTTTTCGGTTGGAATTCTGTTAGAATTTGCTTGAAATTGACTATCGTTTGATAGCTCCGAAATTACTTGTACACTACACATTTTTTTGAAAATTATTCTTTTAAAAATGTCAATTGAAAAATGCACATTTTAGCATTAAGTTTTTAATTTTTAGAAAAACGTTATAGCCTATCGCACATAATTCGGTTCCTAAGCAAATCTGTGTACTAAACATGCCTGCAATAACATCACTTACATTTACATTCCTTACCAAATATATGCAGATATATTCATATCCAATAAAATTAACTTTTTATACATAATTAAAGTTATACCGAAAACTATGGAAAAGTGTATGCACGGTTGAGCTTCAAAAATACAACTTTTTAAAGTAAAAATTCAGGCAAAAAGAGGTGACAATGTACTTTGCAATGTACTTATAGTAGCAATGTCCAAACAATAGAATACCTCACAAGTCCTGGCGCAATGTACCTTGAGTAGCAACGTTTAAGCATTAGAAAACATCGCAACCTTCCCGGTAAGAGAACTAAATGAATTAGTTGATATTAAAATTCGTACATTATTGAGACTTTATGATTACTTTAATCAGATGCTTCGGCCGTTTATCAAGCTCTACCCTAATAAAATTATCAATATCTCGGCAGAAATTGATATCGAATACATAGAAAATGATATTCATGTCTAAGTTTCAAAATGATCACTTATTCAGGCGAGAATTAAAGTAAAAAAGATAATGTACTTCTAGCAACAATGTTTTAGCGGAAATATACATCGAGTAGCAATGTTAAAGCATTAGAACACCTCACAATCTTCCACGGTAAGAGAACTTAATGGATTAGTTGAAATCAAAATTCGTACATTATTGGAACTTGATGATTACTTTAATTATATGTAGCAATTATTTATCAAGCTCTAGCATAATAAAATTATCTACCTCGGCGTAAAAGTTCGTCGGAGTTTGCAGAATTCAATTTCATCATAAGATTTTACATATAAAATTCTTAAACGACAAGCTGTCCGATTATAGCACGATCAAATACAGGTCACTTACAGCATTAATGAAAATACAGAACACCAAAACTGACTTAAGAAAAGAGAATATTCTAGAACTTAAGAGAATGCTCACTCTCGAGAACTTACGCTTTCTCACCATATAAAATCGATAACATTAACGGTGGATTTCGCAAACAACACTCTCGATAGAGCTGGACAACTCTGCATACTTAATAAATGCACGTATTTTTTAGCTTATCGGGTAGGTATTTTCTTATAGAATCAAAGGCATCATTGTACACTCAAGCAGAATCCCACAAGCGACAATATCCATATATATTTAAAGACGACGTACTGTTACTAATATAATACCATAAACACAGAAAAACGAAAGAATTCGAGAAAGAACATAGCCTCGATTTTCAATCTCCTCAGCAATCTAACACTCCCATAACTACGATTTCAGCCAACAGATCAGTTTCGTCTTCCGATATTAGTAAACCAACAACGATAAAACGACAAAATCAAGCTTACAGATGACCAAGCGTCAGAGATATCTTTCCCACAAGTACTCACAATATTCATGAAGCTAGTGGGATATATATTCCCACAGCTGGTAGCAGTAACACAGGGGACATCGTCCTAGCCGTCACACAAAACTAGTGGGCATGTTTATTATCGAGCTTGTAGGCAAACGTAACGGGACGCACCATCAGAACATTACAGATTTCTGCACAACACATTCATACCTCCTATACTCCATACATAATCCAACCTCACTCTTCTTCAACTCAAGGTCTTGCAACCCTAGTTAAATGCTCATTAAGGTCACCCATTTAACTAAACTTATTTTGCTCTGCCCTGTCTTGTTAAGCTGTGACACTTTGCAAAAGTCGATAAACGAATCAGTTTAGCCAATATCTAAATTCCACAATGGGAGATCCATAGAAATCGCGACCTCCTGAATTCAATAGTCGGTTGTGGCTGCAATATGATACTTTTTAATTTCAACTGAAATGGTCATTTGATTAAAAATCGAACTTCCCAGCGCAAGGATTGAATATTTTATTCATACACCACCTACCCCTACCCTCCCTTTCATTGCACATCTACAAATTATTTCCCCGGCATACTACTGTTTCTTGAAATGCGGTTGCTTAAATCCTTTTGTATTGAACAGTTGAGACGAAAATTGTCTACCTCGCACAACTTACTTCGTTGGTGGTTAGAAGAAGGCACCTTGCTGCGGAGGAGATACCACTTTTAGCTCATCAGAGTGATCCGCTTCCTGGCGGCTATCGGCCTCTTTCCATTTACAAATAGTGTAAGTCTGACCGGATCCAACTCATACCTTTCTTAACAAGCAACCGGATTTTACCGACTAACTATAAAAATCGCATTTTCAATAACTCCAACAAAACTAAGGTCCTGGACAAAATGCTATACCTCTCCAATATCTGATTCCCTCAGACAGACTCATTATAAGTATTAAAGTTATATTTACAGAATCCAACTGAGTAGGGACAAGGCCAGCGTTGTTTGCCTTAATCCCTTAAGGCGGGTAATGCAGGCATGCCTCTATGCGAGCAATCCTTATTTTCCTTCTGGAAAGTATTTAAAAAATAATATATCGATAAAAATATAAAGTATCGACATTTATAAAGTATGAGAAGTTTGTTAACTCAAATTTACATCGTAATAATTTTTCTTAGTTGAGCTGATTTTTGGAATGCTGATTAAATATGAAAAATACAGCATGTTAATCGGTCAAAACTATGATAATAATACAAATTTATTTAATGTGGCAAATGCTTACAAGCTGTACGCTTACAAGTCCACAAACAAAAATGAGAAAATCAAGCAGATAAATTGTTAAAATGGGATTGGATTTGTATTTCAAGATTTCAAGAAGTCTTGAAATCTTTTGATTGGAAAGCAGTTCCTCTATCAGAGTGAATATATCGAGGACATCCGCAGAACGCGATTATTTTGCGAATACATTCGATGGATGTCTCAGTCGAAGTGTCTTTCACCGCAAACGCGAATGGATAACGACTAAACTCATCGATTCCCGTGAAGAGATAAGTGAAGTCACGTGTTGATTTTGGCAGTGGCCCTTGGAAATCAATGGATATCTTTTCCAAAGGCAAACTCGCCTTTATTATATGCTGATCGTAATATGGCTTGAAGAATCTGGGCTTGATTAGGCAACACGTTTTACATTGAGAAATTGTTGCGCGAACATCCTCAACAGAAAACGGCAGATTGTGAGTACGAATTAAATGCAGCATCCGGGTAACTCCGGGGTGCGATAATTTCGTGTGGATTTCTTTGAGATTGCTAAAGTTGTTCATCGCTCCATTTACGTCTCTTGACATAACATCGGCTGAAATATTTTCGGATCCACGTCTGTAATGCACTTTATGCGGAAAAATCGATAACTCCATCTTCCATCGCGCGATTTTATCGTTCTTTATCTTCCCGTATCGTTTATTATCAAGCATAAATGCGACAGATTTCTGATCCGTAAGAAGGGTGAATGGTCGAGGAAGGAGGAAATGCCTCCAGTTTCGAAGAGCCTCAATTATAGCGTATGCTTCCTTTTCGATGACATGGTGTCGCTTTTCATGGATATTCAGTGTACGTGAGAAGAACGCCACTGGTTGGTTGTTCTGAAATAATGTTGCTCCGATGGCGTTTTCGGAAGCGTCCGTTTCAACCGAAAAAGGACAATTGTCATCAATCGTACAGATACACGCGTCGATGATGTCTTTCTTGATTGCTTCTATTGTATCAATCTTGTATCTTGTCAGCGGGAAGCGCAAATTCTGCTTCGTCAGCGGAGAAATCTTTGATGAAAATTTTTTTATCCATTTGCTATAATATGAGAAGAATCTTAATAATCTCTTTGAGGCCGTTATATCTTCAGGAATTTTTAAATTACACAAAACTAAAAAGTTTGAGATCTAATATACATACAATGTTAAATAAATTGTAGTGTTTAAACTGAAACCAAAGTAGTTTTATTTAACATCTAAAAATGGTATATAAGATGGGGAGTGTTGCATAAAATACAACACTCCCCATCGTTCATAAACCTCCCTTTCTTAGATGACCACTCGTCCCACCTCTCTCTATCGCTGCGTTCCCATCATTCCCTCTTACTCGAAGTTCCCATTTACTCTAACAACTACGGTCTCTGATCCTTTCTCGTCGCCGCTCCCCTCGCTTGGAATCAGCTCCCTCTCGACGTCCGCCGCACTCCCTCCTTTATCACGTTCAAATACCTCCTCCGTTACCACCTTCTCGACACATGATTTAGACTTGTTTTTTTTCTTCGTGGTCATGTAAGCGTGCGCCAGCATGCATTTGCCAAGTAACAATAAATCTTTTTTATATGCACATTTAGCTTCATTTCGTATTTCTCCGTGGTAGATTGAAAAGCCTTCAAGTTGCAATCATGTTCGTCCAAAGTAGTATCAGCGCACTCAACATCATCGATATAAACATGCGTATTATCCAGATTGCTCTGTTTAATTATTTCGGTCATTACTCGATGGAACAACGCAACTGAGTTTGTCAAGCCAAATGGAATCCTCTTGCATTGAGAAATCAATGCAAGAAATCATTCCAAGCTGCCATTAGCAACTTAGAATGATACGTATTCTCAAATTTCATAAGACACTAATAGTAGGCAGACTCAAGATTAAGTTTCGAAAACACTTTGAATTTTGAAATAGAAATAAAGAAAGCCGGCATTTTATTTCGGCACTCAAGGGCACTTGGTTTGAAAATTGTCGTATTAAATTGCGCAAAGCTGTTTTGGTTGAACTTTATTGAATTAAAGAATTTTATTGTCATATTTAGCCTACATAATGTTTCGCGAATGTTTTTGATGTGAATACAACCCAAAATGAGTACCGTCTGTCTGCTGATGAAACGACGTTATCCTCTGCTACGATCGCCAATTGGCAAAATTACTGCCGCGTGGTCATGTTAGAAATAGTTCTCACAAAGAAATATAAATCGCTTATCGGTGGAAATGGCTTGATAATCCAGGTGAACGATCTCAGGTAGATAATTATGTTTCTATCTTTCTTATTTATTATTAAAGGCTAGAGATATGCATGAATAATCGCCGCGATGCTGACACCAATCCAATTAATCATAAAAAGTCGATTTTTTTGATAATTTTTTTACAGCGATTGCTAGAAAGGTTACAATAACTTGACGGTTAACCATTTGCAAAATATTGTGGATCAAATTTCAGGTACCAACGATTCATTAACATGTGTACATACTATTCTAAATTTCTAGGATGCCATACTCAGCGAATTGAGTTACAATGGCGTCCATTAAAACATTATATGGAGGAAAGGTCAAAATATAAATGATGGATGAATCTTTATTGGGCGAATATGCTTGAAGGCGAACTTCGCCTCTTAATAGTTTATCTCTCTTTTAAATAATTTAAGTAATATGCACTACACATTTTTATTTTATTTCCCTAAAAATTAAAAATTAAAAATCTCGAAATATGATTATCCTCTGTTAAAAACCGAATAAGCACGTATATACCTTACTAATACCTTCCGTTATACAAAATATGAGAACCAGAAAAAGGCGGTATTTAACTAAATATGTTCCCATATTTGACTCATTGTGCATCAAAGAGATTCGCTGAATGTATGAACATCATTACTGATAATGCATGAGTAATCATGATAATGCATGAGTAATAATGCATGTATCAGTGATAAGTATGATCAGTCATTAAATCATGACAATAAAATCAGGTTCGATAGAGTAAAGTGATTTCTGTGGAGAATAATGTGGTCAACCCAATTCCATATCTCACGCTCTGTCGTGTAAATACGGTTACGTCCCGACTGTCAGATATACTTGTGTACGTGACTATATTGCAAAAGCTATAACAAAAATATCATCCGGCGTGCAGCTTAAGCTATCGCTTAAACCACTCAATCCAAATGTTACCTTTCAAGCATCGAGTACAAACACAGACAGGTGTGCTCGTCTCGACATCGCATGTAATGATCTTTTTGGAGGTACCCACAGCGCACATTCCTTGATATATGTATATTTAACATACACGCGTCTTTAAATGCCTCCAGATCACCAAGTTCATCGTTCGATTTTCACAAGGCACGGAAAATAGCAAAATACGATGAAAGGGTTTGTGAAATTGAACACTCAATTTTTACTAAGTTCTTACATTTGAGATAAATAACATACATTCCAGATTATTCCGGTCAGTTCCAGATTATTCCTGTCAGTTCCAGATTATTCCTGTCAGTTCCAGATTATTCCTGTCAGTTCCAGATTATTCCTGTCAGTTCCAGATTATTCCTGTCAGTTCCAGATTATTCTGTCAGTTCCAGATTATTCTGTCAGTTCCAGATTATTCTGTCAGTTCCAGATTATTCCTGTCAGTTCCAGATTATTCCTGTCAGTTCCAGATTATTTCTGTCAGTTCCAGATTATTCCTGTCAGTTCCAGATTATTCTTGTCAGTTCAAGATTATTCCTGTCAGTTCCGCTCGCTACGCTCGCGGATTGAGCTCAATCTATCAATAAAAGGTCATGCCTCAAAAAGCGCGATTTCAGATCCCTGTTCCTTATCAAGAATCTTCCACATCGGAATGCAATGATGGTTATACCAGTTTTGAAGTTTGATGCGATTCCAAAGATTGTGATCTATGGACACTTGTTCGTATTAAAATATCCGACCACCAGGTGTATAAACGTAAACAGTTCACATGCGGTTTTTGTACATCAGTACGACTACTACAATTATCCTGCTCCTCTACTCCTGTATCACACACGACCACTCAGACCAATGCTGTTTTAGATGTTTCTCTCGCATCAACACATGACTTCGCATCTTATAATCCCATTATTGAACCTACTCTCTCACACACTCCTCGTTCAAGAGGAGGTACTATTTTCATCTCGTACCTCCTCTTTCCTATTCCTCCCCCAATCTAAATAAATCTCAAACTTCTTTATTCTCTTCACGTACTCCTTACTTGACCTCCTTCGTATCACTTCTCAATAATTTACATCATTCCGTAAAAATCATATCCAGTAACATCTCCGATCAACCGATTCAACACTCCACTCCTGTTACACATGCTCCAACCTATCTTAATTCTCCTTACTCTACCTCCCACGTATCACTTTCCAATAATCTACATCCTTCCATCAAAATCATTTCCAGTCACATTTCCAATCAACTGATTCAAAAAGCCACTCCTGTCACACATGCCCAAACCTATCTTAATTCTCCTTACTCTACCTCCCACGTAACACTTCCAAATAATTTACATCCTTCCTTTAAAATCATATCCAGTCACATCTCTGATCAACCGATTCAACACCCCGCTCCTGTCACACTGGCTCCAAACAATATTAATTCTCTGTCGAGCACCTCTGTCATTTCCACTTCTATCTGCTCATATGCCTTGACTCCTACCAGCTCTGTCCGTCCACCACTTCCACGAAATAGTTTTCCTTCGCGCGATCGCTGTATAATCATATCAAACTTAAAGCTCTCCGAATCTGTTTCTCCACAATCTCGCCTTGATGATGATGTATCTGCTTTCAGGTCTATCCTAGCAACCATTCTTCCTGATGATAACCCATCCCTCTTCAATAATATCACTCCTGTATCCTTTATTCGTTTAAACAAATCTACTAAATCCAATCATCTCAGTCCTCCACTATTAAAAATCGTTTTCCGACATAGTTCACATGCCTCTTTGGTACTCTCCCAACGTTTTAAAATTCTTACCACTTCATCTACTTGCCGTATCTTTCCAGACCGCTCCCCTTCTGATATTGCCCAGCTCAATTTAGCTCGCATTGAGAAACATCGACGTGAAACAAACGGCGAGTCATCCTTATCTATACGTAAAATCAACGGAAATTTTCACGTTGTACACACAAGGCCAAAAATTCGATGGCGTCCCATCTCTCCCCCTTGTCTTCTTCGCTAGTCGATCTCGCTCCTAAGCATACTTTTCGTCTTAGTCTATTCAACACTCGCTCCATTCTTCATAAAGCTGATATGCTTCTCGATATCTTCGATCAATTATCTATCGATATTCTCGGCATTACCGAATCCTGGCACTATGACTCCGACGATCTTGCTATTCGTCGTCTATGTCGCTCTGGTTGTTCTCTAGTTGAATCAGCTCGTCAAATTGCATCTCATACATCTACTGTTTCTAACCATGGCGGTATTGTTGACATTGCTCGTCACCCAATGTCTTTGCCTAAAATCAACGTTAACATCCGTTACACTTCGTTCGAATTACTCATATGCAGATTATCAACTCCTTTCCCTCTGGAACTTGTGATTGTATACTGTCCAGGTTCAGTTGCTCCATCACGTATCTTCTTTAACAACCTTGCAGATCTAATGTCTCACTGTTCATTGTCTTATACTCGTTCTTTTGTTCTCGGTGACTTTAACATTCGTCTTGGTCGCTCGTCTGACTCTATCACTTTAACTAATCTTTTTTCTGATTTTAACTATAAATCACTTTCAACAATCCCAACTCATATTCTCGGCGGTGCTCTCGACATCATTGCTGTTCCTAACTGCTTCAATGACTATACCTCCTTGTCAATTACTGATCCTGGTTTGTCCGATCATTTCCGTGCCACTCTTACTCTTACTCGTCCCCATCCTCCTTCTCTGCCTTTACCATTATCTACACAAAGTCGACCCTGGAAGCTTCTCGATATCCCTGTTCTCTGCACAGCCTTACTCAATTCTTCACTCTTTTCACTTCCTCTTAAATATCTCTCTCCCGATGATCTCTGCATTCTGTTTGATTCTGAACTTACGTCGATCCTCAATAACGGTCTGCCTAGTCGACTTCGACGTTTCCAGCGCTTGCGCCATGCTCCCTGGTTCAATTCTGACTGTAGTATTTCTAAGCGTCGACTCCGTCACTATTTTCGTGTGTATAATCGCTTTCTTAAACGTTCTCCCAACTCACTCACTCCAAATCTCCGTGATTCCTACTTTTCTCTACGCCGTTCACATCTTATTCTTATACGTACTAAACGTACTATCTTTTGGCGAAATCAACTCGAGTCATCTTCCAACTCTAAATCTCATTGGAAAATCTTAAACTCAATTCTTTCACGATCATCTACTTCTTGTAATATAAATCCTGATGAATTTTCTTCTTATCTACAAACTAAGCTATCTAATTTACTTTCCCTACTACCCGTAGCCCCCTTGTACCCACTCTTCTCTTTAAATACTTCCCTCCCAGAACTATTCCACCTTCTTCCCGTTTCGTCTGATGAAGTTTCTTCGGTTCTGCTGTCATTACCTAATACAACCTCTCCTTCTGACCCAATTCCAACTCACTTGCTTAAAAATATCTGCTCCTCTATCTCACCCTTCCTAACCACATTGTTCAACTCGTCCATCCGTAGCCGTACATTTCCTTCCATCTGGAAATGCGCCACTGTTCGTCCTCTCATCAAAAAGCAATCTCTCGACTCCTCACTACCATCTTCGTACCGTCCAATCTCACTTCTCCCAACCCTCTCTAAACTCCTTGAGCGTCTCGTTCTCAAGCAAGTTAATACATATCTATTTTCCTCTAACTTGTTTCCTCCCTTCCAAGCCGCTTTTCGCTCAAATTACTCTACCGAAATTGCATGTCTTAAAGTTTATAACGACTTACTCATATCGCGCGATCATAAATTATGTAGTGTCATAGTTTCTCTTGATCTATCGTCTGCTTTTAACATCGCCGATCACTCGATTCTTCTCCATCACCTTCGTCATGATTATGTCTTCTCTTTACCCACTGTATCATGGTTTTCTTCATATCTATCATACCGTACATTTCGCGTCTATTCTAACTCTTATCTCTCCCATCCTTCGTCCATCCCGTCCGGTGTTCCACAAGGCTCCGTATTAGGCCCTATGCTTTTCTGTCTTCTTCTCGGTGATTTGTCTTCGATTTCTCATAAATTTAACTTCCATGTTATGCAATATGCTGATGACATTATCATCTATGCTCATGCACCTGTTTATCGTATTCACGATCTTAGTGTTTCTGCTTCCGACTGTCTTGTCTCAATTTCCAATCATCTTTCTTCCCTTCGCCTTTCTCTGAATCCTGATAAATCCAAAATTATGTGGATCCTACCTCGACGCCTCTGCTTCGAACCTCCCTCCGTATCATTAAATTCTACAATTCTTCCTATCGTTGATAATCTCGTTTTCCTAGGCTTCCATTTTGACAACCGACTTTCACTTAAACCTTTCGTTAGAGATAAAGTACGCTCATCTACCTTGATACTCCGCAACTTCCGTCAAGTTCGTAGATTGATCGATTTCCCTTCTTGTATGGCTCTCATATCTTCTTTCCTTTTTTCTAGACCCGATTATTGTCTTAGTATATTTTCCAACTCACCTAAATCCACTCTTCTTACCCTACAACGCATCGTCAACGCAGCCGTCCGAATTCTCCTCCGTCTTCGTCGTTTTGATCATACATCCTACCATCTTGCTTCTCTCGATTTGCCTACAATTTATTGTCGTGTTCAAATTCGTCTTCTTATCGTTGCTTTCCGCCTTGCAACTTTTCATACCCCTTCATTTCTCAACCTTCATTTTCTTGATAATTCTCGTCTTGTTTACTGTTCCTCGAGTTCCTGTAATTCCCTTCTTTTACATATTCCAAACTACTCTACCTCTTTTAGACTCCGATCCTTCCTGGTGTCTGCTCCTCTATCGTGGAATCATCTGTTCATTCGTATACGCCAATCAACTTCCCTGCCGTGCTTCAAATGCCAAATCCGATCCCATTTAAACAATTTATCTGCTTGACTTTTTCATTTTTGTTAGTGGACTTGTAAGCGTGCATCTTGTACGCATTTGCCAGATTAAATAAATTTGTATTATTATCCCATTTTTTATCATGCTCGTCTGGAATTGGTGTCGACGCTAACCGTTGTCTCCAAAGTATAGCTCGTAAGCTAGCTTAGAAAACTACAGCTTATACACCGCCGAAATTGCGAGGCTGCGAAAGACAATTGGGTACATCATCATGCGTGGCGTATCTATGAGCTTCAGTTCACCTCGCTCATCATTGCTGCAACCAGTTTTGACGTCAAAATCCTGATATTTTTAACTTGAAATCGGATAAAAATTTTCTTTCGTTACTTTGACAATATCTTAGAGTTCAATATTTTAAGAGTTTATTGTAATAAAAATATTATAAATAATAAGAAAAAATATTAGTATACAACAGCTGATGAGTGGTGGCTCGTTTGACTGGATATCAATGTAAAAGTACAATGTCAGTAAAACAGAAAGCAATCCAAATCAGGTTCGACTTCCTATGAGAGCGATACACTATTCAACGCACGCCGAAATTCTCGGATGTTCCGGCATTCAATTGCAGATGACGGGATCCTGTTCCAACTGTTTATTGCTCGATCTCTGATATCCTGATAATGTCGATGGACTTTTCTACGATGTTTGAGCGTTAGTCGATGTCCACGTAACTGCTCGGAGTTGCGTAGGCAAAACATGAAGTTGAGGGGATGAGTGGGCGATAAAATTGCCCTCCATACCAGCATAAGATTAGCTTTTACCAAACTTTCACAAACCGTTGAAACACCTAGAATTTCTAACTTCTTATCAAACGGCAGGTCTTTGACGGTGGGAACAAAACGAGTAGCCGACTGGAGAATCGATTCGTAAGCCACAATGTTCTTGCACAGATGTGATACGCTGCGGGAGATGCGTATAGCATTCGAGATTCGATGAGGGCCTTGTATATTATTCTGAAGCTACATGCCTCTAGTGATCCAAAAGATCGTCTAATGATGCCAATAGTACGACGGCAATTGGCCGAAACTTTATTTACGTGAGCGCTCATATCGAGTGTATTAAGCGTATATACCCCTAAATCATCGATTTTATCTGTAGAATAAATCGACATGTTTCCAATTTTAAAAGAGCAACAAATATCTGGGAAGCCGATCCGCATATGTCTACATTTAGTCGCATTTATCATCAGCCCATTGGATATACACCATTTATTTATGGAATCCAGGTCTTTTTAAAGAGCGCTAACATCGGACTCATCAATGATTCGCCTCCAAACCTTAAGATTATCTGTATAGGTAACACATTCCGGCGTTATATATTAAAGAGAGTCGGACTAATGACCGATCCCTGCGGAACGCCTGTCGTCATCATTGAGTAATCAGAAAGATAATGGCTTATGCGTACTGCAAACGAGCGGTTGCTTACGAATGATTGAATTCAGCGTAACAAAGAGCCCCGTACACCAATATTAGATAATTTGTTTACTAGCAAATTGGGAATAACTCTATCGAATGCTTTCGATAAGTCTATAAATATCACATCTACTTTGAAACCACTCCCCATTGAATCCACCCAGCTTGATCTCGCTCTTACAAGGTTCGTTACCGTTAAGCGATTCGGCCTAAATCCATGCTGACTGGGGCTGAGGCGATTGTTAGCTTCAAGGAAAGCGCTAAGGTGACGAAGAATCAATTTTTCTAATACCTTACAAACTACAGATGTGAGACCGATGGGACGTTAGCTGGAAACCTAAGATTTATCGCCTTTCTTGAAAATTGGACTACAATAGCCTTAGCCCAATCGGATGGTAGATGAACTTTGTTCAGTGATCTTCTAAAACTAGACGCTAAGGGAACGTATATTGCATGGGCCAATTCCGTTAAGAGTATTGGAGGTATATGATCAGGACCTGATGCGACGTTGCGGGGTAATTTAAGTAGCTCGTGCCGTACCTCTTCATCGCTAAATTCAATGTTAGATATGATTACTCGAGGTAGAAGTACATTGTGTGTAGTTTGGATTATACAATCGGGGATCGTCACTCTATCTTCTTTGATAGCGAAATAGTCCATAAAATAAACAGCTACATCAATCGGGAACGTCAAGATTGACCAATTTTCAGCCAATAGGTATGAACAATCTGTCGAGTGTATAGAACGTGGAAGTATGCTTTTGAAAGCCACCCAGGATTGTTATGAGTGGAGCGGCATATATTTGAGATGAAACTGCGTTTTTTCTTTTTTTTTCAGAATAGAAACCGTATTCCTGCAATGACGGTAGTGTTCAAAAGATAGTTCCCCTTTTTTGTACGCATGAAATCATCTATCACGGTGTTTGATAGATGTGTACGATTCTGACGTATCGGAGCAAAATAGTCGAGAACACAATGTAATGTTGTCTTAAAGTGATCTCAAGCTTCTTAAATACCTGCTTTCGATGGATCGGGCCAATACATACAGGAAATTATACTGCGCACGGCATCATAGTATATCTTAAAAGGATTCGTCGTTTTAACCGTTTCGGTATATGGTCCGAGTTCGTTAAATTCTATTGAGATGGTCGAGTGATGGCTTAATCTTAGCGGAGGTCCGTATTTGACGTTTTTTTATCCGATACGTTTCACTCGAATAGCAAAGGTCAAGAATTGGGGAGCAAGTACCACTGTGACGAGTATTCATGTGAATATGTGGACTGAATGTAGATCATTTATCGTGTTTTAAAGCAGTAATGATTGGGGATCACATGCAGGAAGAGGAACGTAATCTATCCAATCAATTCGCGGCATGTTAAAGTCTCCTAATAAAATAACTTTTTGACCCTTGAATGCATTTTCAGTTATTAAGGATATAATCGACTCGGTTGGAGCGAATGGGGGCGATAGAAGACACCTAGAGAGAAAAATATGTTTTTATGGTCTGTTACAGAAACCCAAACGTATTCACAAAGACTTGATTCATCGCACTCAATTGACATAGCACGAGTTATGTAAGAACTTCTTTATCATATATAATCACTACGCCACCACGGCAAATTTGCAGATCTGCTCAAATTATGGCTTACCCATCGATGTAGATTTCTGAATATATGATGTGAAGTTTTAATCACGACTCTGTAAAAACAAGTATTTCTTGTGTTTAGGTGATGTTAACCAGAGATTAAAATTAAAATCAATTTATTTCCGCAACTAGAAGTGTCTTTATAAAAATACTGCACACGTATAAGTGTGGTGAAAACCATATTTCGCAAACATTAATTTGAAAAAAGCAAAAATAAGCCTAATGGGAAAGGCCTATTTATGGGTTACTTAAAAACTTCGCTGTCTCATATACAACAGATACGTTATAAAACGCGTACAGAAACCCAAAAGTATTCACAAAGACTTGGTTCATCGCACTCAATAGACATAGCACGAGTTATGTAAGAACTTCTTTATCATATATAATCACTACGCCACCACGGCAAATTTGCAGATCTGCTCAAATTATGGCTTACCCATCGATGTAGATTTCTGAATATATGATGTGAAGTTTTAATCACGACTCTGTAAAAACAAGTATTTCTTGTGTTTAGGTGATGTTAACCAGAGATTAAAATTAAAATCAATTTATTTCCGCAACTAGAAGTGTCTTTATAAAAATACTGCACACGTATAAGTGTGGTGAAAACCATATTTCGCAAACATTAATTTGAAAAAAGCAAAAATAAGCCTAATGGGAAAGGCCTATTTATGGGTTACTTAAAAACTTCGCTGTCTCATATACAACAGATACGTTATAAAACGCGTGAAATAGTTCATTTCAATTGATACAATTGGTTTTACTCAACAATCTAGAAAATTCACAATATTATTAAATCAATATTATTAAATCAATGAACTATACATTTGCAAGTGTTGTTCATATGTAGGTGCATTATCGTTCAATGTATGAGCATCATGCATTGAGAGGCTGCTATAGATCATTCCTTAAATAATGACAACAAAATAGGGTTCGATGGAAGTGATTTCGGTGGATACTTACATTCTTGAACGTAAAATAAAAGAAGCATTTTCTACGCAAAAAGTCATAATAAATTAATTGATTAACCCGATATTGATTTAATAACAAATATTTTGGAATTGTAGTTTATTCGTATTTAAAATTATTTACTGTTTTTCCAATCCTACTATTAATTGTTTAAAATAGTTTCTTTTGTCATTTTTATTGTTTTTGTGTTTTTATCTCGTTGTTTTTTTATTTATTTTGTTGTTCATTGTGAATTTCAGTTTGATGTATTGATGAATAAGGGGTATAAATAATCGTTTGAACTTCCGCGATATAGTAATTATCATATAATTGACAAGTTTTTAAAACTATTTTATATAATTTTATCTTTTATCCGATTTTAAAGAAATTCTATTCATTCCATTTTGATCAGCTAAAGCCTTTTTGATGAATTCCCAAACAAGTGTTAATTAATTATTATTGGCGCTGGATCAAAGGAAATAAGAAATTATTTTTGATATTTCGCTAACTTCTGTTAGCATCTTCAGAAAATTACATCTTCACAAATTACCTTTTTCTGAAGATGTAATTTTCTGAAGATGCTAACGGTAGTTAGCGAAATATCAAAAATAATTTCTTCTTTCCTTTGATCCAGCTCCAATAATTATTTATCAATAATGGATCAACTATTTAAAAGGTGTTAGTTATTTTAAACTTTGTAATAAATTTTTTATAATTAGGAAAATAACGTCCTTTATTTTCTACAAGAAAAATAAATTCAAATAAACTAAATTTTCGCCAATTCAATAGACCTCTCTTTACAAAATTTGTCGGAAATGCTTTTTAAATTTTATATGAGTGAACAACAAATTTTTAATATATTTTCAGTATTTAACATTGCCATAATATTTTAATGGTTTGCTTTTATATAAAATTTCCTTGTCTAGGTAATTTATTCAGTATTAAAATAAAAAATTTTGCGGCCATTTAAAAATCAAACCTTTGTCGAAAATTAATATTCTTTGTAATCATGGGTTACGGAAAAACTTCTGTGTTATATAAAATAGTGTAAGGATTGTTGTATTCAAAATTAATAAATTTGCAGAATTCCCATGAGGTTGTAATAATGATATTTTGATTTTAAATAACTTTATAAATATCCAAGTTCATCGAAAAGAATTGCATAATCAGTAACATTATGAGTACAAACGAATTACATTATAAGCTAATAAATTTATTAAAAATATAAACCTTTTCATGCTTGAGTCGAAAGTTTTGATTAGCAAAATGATTTTCTTTACTAGCTGTAAATTTCACTTTTAACAATCACACTAAGAATCGCCCATGGAATCCATCGATGTTCACTCCGTCGGTTGGAGTTTTGCGGCACTTGAAGATGCGACTCGGACGAATGATCTATCGAGTGAAGATTGTCAAACTATGCCAATCCACGATATTGTTTAATCATGGATATGTTGGAAACCTGAGAGATACAGAAAACACCAGCCCTATACTCCCGGATGACATGACATCGAATTTCACAATTAGTAAAATCATAGACGGTCATGGATATTGACACCGAATCGGAAATGGTACCTATCAAAGAAGCTGTCAATTAGGTTGTAAAGTCAATCCACATGACCTACCTCACCTCTCAATCGAAAATTGAGAGTAAACAATCTAGTAAAATTTCCAGTTAGATATTCTTTCAACGAATAACTGACCCATTAAATAGTCACAAGTCGTTCTTGTCCGTCATATTTAATGAATCTTCCCAATATCGGTGCTTGATTATTACGAAAGTTCCTGAGTCGTCATCAGATGTGGCTCAAACTTGAGTGGACCATGATGTTGAACAATTCCAAAAAAGACAGTTATTATTTTTCCAGAAGATTTCTATATTTCAAATGTTCGTTCTATTGCGATATTTAGGATATGCCGTCGCAACCATCTTGGAGGACGTTCTCGTTTGATGAAAGTTGTCTTTCGTACCTCCTCAGTGGTTCGTGAGTTGTTAAAGAACAAATATAAACTGAGACAGTATCCATTTCGCTTATAACATATGTCTTTCACTGTGTTGTCTCTGGCGTGTTGCTCAAACTGAGCTAAATGCTCGGATAGAATCTATAGAAACTGATCTGCATATTGTACATTTTCGGGTACTTTGGCGTCGTCCACGATTGAGATGGCCCCCGCTATGAAAAATATTTCTGATAACTGTAGGATAGGACCCAATACGCCTTATCGTAAAAACAACAAATGGCTTAAAGTTTTATATTCGAACGTTCGAAGCGTTCTCCATAAGATGGATGAATTGAAGGTCATAACTACTTATCATCATCCAAATATCATTGCCCTTAGTGAATATGTGCTCTCTGACCTTGTTCCCGATAGTTTATTACCCATAGATGAATATAACCTGTTTCGTTGTGATCGATCTGGCCGAAGGAGAGAGGGTGTTGTACTATATTGTAATTTAGGTATTGATGTACTATGTTTGCGGACGGTTAGTAATGCCAATGGGAATGAGGCTTTATACCTCAAAGTGTGCCTTGATAAGGTCACTTCCATGTATGTGTTAGTGTTCTATCATCCTCATTTGGCAAGTAGCGATGATTTAATAGAACTTATTGAGCTATGTGGTCAACATAAAAATCTCTAATCTGAATTTATCCAATTTAAGATTTGTTGAACGTTTAACATCTCTACGTCTCGGCATCTTAAAATATCGCAGATCGTCCATTGATTTATCAACTGAAATCAAAATTGTTTTTGATGGCTTAGGGGGTCTCTCCGGCTTACTATCCATGAATGATGGACGATAAACTCGTGGGCATGTGTGGAAATTAATAAAGCCTACTACAATAATTTCTCTTCACCACCGATTTGTAACCAGAGTAATTAATGAGTGGAATGCACTAAAATGCCGGAATATTTATCATAATATGTCTAGTGATGCTTTCAAGAAAGCCATTGAAGCCGAGAGAAGGAATTTGCGACTTCTTTTTGATTGAATTCTTTATTTGTCGAATTTTTTCTTTCATGTTTTGTAAGCGACACGAGCTTGTAGCTCATTTGTTGCGGTTTGTTATAATAATATATGATAATAACAAATTTTGCGCAAAATGTTTGAGTTTATATTTTTTTGTAAAAATAAAATTTGAATAAAATACGTTAAATAATTGAATAATTGCATTGCACATTACTTGCTAAGCTTTTTAGACGCCTAGAGAGTATCATATTAATTGCCTTCTCCTCGAGGCGCTTTAAACGCCAATTGCTGAACTCGATTTGAAAATGAAATTCTTAAATCATATTCAAAGACATTAATTTCGCAGTTTATATCAAATCCCGAAATTAAAATAAGGTAATGTATAAAGCATGATCAAATGAAGATGCATTAGCTTCAACGAAAACTTTGAAATGATGATTTATAGGTTAATTAAACAAATGCCTTTTATTGAAAGCAATGCCTTTTATTTGTTTTTAAACACCATTGATGTATTTTAAAGTAAGATTTGCCATTAATGGATTTTAAAGGTTTATCTGTTGAGAAATGAATTGCGATCTTTTATTATTTATCGAAATTATCGGCAGCGTCAGAAAAACTGACGAGCATTTCCGATTTAAAATAACAATACACATTTACTTTATGCATATTTCAAGTTCATGCAAGGAATATGATTATTACAAGACGAGGAAACAGAAATATGATTGTCCATATATAACATATCTTAAAGGATGTACAGTAATATTTAATAAATCTAAAAAAATTAAGATAATTGGATAATAGTGAGTGAAAACAACCTAAACATTCTCTTGATGCCGATATGAAACTACACAATCATATATCCTCTAACGTTACCATTAAATTTATAATGTAAATCATTACTAAGAGATTCGAGAGATCTTTGTTCGAACTTGTAGATATCGAGATCTCATACAACGGAATCTTCTGCGAATCGCTAGGTAATGTTATTGAACCAGATGATTGAGTTAGACCAAAATTGAATTCTTAGCATTACAAATCAGGTGTCATCTGCAAATGAGTAATAAGTTAGCTCGTCCAAACTACAATGAAGTAGTGGTCGAAGAGATTTTTTATTTATAGAAAATAAAATAGTTTGGATAATTTGAGCAGAATTAGTAAAATTGTATTTATGTTCTCATCGCATTTGATGCCAACTTCTCCGTTTCAAATATTCAACAGGATATAACCGAAATAAGGTGGTGTAAACTCGTTTACGCTTATTAATACTGTTTAGTAGCTTTCACAATTGTGATTGATATTTCTCACATCCGCCCATTTAGCTTGATACCGCCCAACAATCACGCATGTTTTATAGATCACTCAGTATAAACATTATTTGGGCAATCTTGAACAGCCACAATTCTGAGCGTCACAAATATTCAGATAATTACGTCACTGATATTTATATGTTAATTAGATGTAATCCGTTCTCGTAAATATAATTTTTAAAACATCAAAAGTAAATATTTTTCAGAATATAATGTTCAGAATATCCTATAATGAAAGGAGGAGTGATTTTGCACGAGACGCGGGATGACGGCCGAATGCTACAATGCCGCCATGATTAGAGAATTTAGAGATGAGCTAGGGGGTAGGCGGATTCGACTAGTGAGCAACCGACAGAGAGCAAATGGCGAATGGAGAGGTCGTCGGAATCAGAGTAAAGTGTACAAGTCTCTACTTGTGCCGTTCTCGTAAATATAATTTTTAAAACATCAAAAGTAAATATTTTTCAGAATATAATGTTCATAATATCCTATAATGAAAGATTATTAGATTATATTAAAGATAATAATAATAATTATTAAAATCTAATAATTATTAGATTAAAGATTATATTAGATTCTGTTATTTTTCCATTAGGAACAACATCAAGCGGTTATTATGCAACAAAAACTCATTTATTGCTGTTTACGAACCATCATATTTAGTGAGCTTAACGATTTTCACGATTTTAAAAACTTCAAATCTAAAATGATTTTACTTTTCTTTTATTTAAAAAAACCTTGTGGCTAATACTCCTAGACGTTGGCCTGGTGAGATATGACAGAAATCTTGACCCTACGTTATCAGGGTTCACAACTGTTTTTGATCTGACTAGCATAGAGTCAATCCGAACACAATAATTATCACCAATTTTAACAATTCTAAAGTAATTTTGTTTCTTTTATAAAGAAACATATAATTACTTTACTCCGAATTTAAGTTATAGACTTTAAGTTATTAAAGTAAATGTTGTGATTTAAAGCCGAGCAATAAATTAGTGTTTCTCTCTTGATTTCACAAAATTTAAAAATATCCAAAATGTCATTAACTCACTCAATTATGTGAAAAAGTTATTTATATAATGATATATAACTCAATATATATCACTTTGTTTTCCTCGTGAGGAGGCATAAACACCAGGCAGCATTCTATATATCCTCATCAGATCAAGAAATATAACCAAATTATTCTCGCAATATTCAAAGTCGCTACGTATGCCCAGTCATCCTATGTGTGACGACAAAATTCAACAACGGTAGACTTGTTTCGCTCTAACGGAGCTCATCAGTACACTGACCACAATAATCATCCATAGGCACCTTAACACACTCTTAAACAGTTTTTAAAGTTCGAAGCGCAGAACTACCCTTAATCTGAATCATCAGATGAAATTTAGCATAAGCTCTTCATGGCAGTGACTATTACACTTTAACCATGCATCAGGTATATAAGATTATAATAATCAGAGAATAATAAGATTCTTTCAACATAAATAATATTTTAAATTTTATTTTTTATATATAATATATATAGTACAATAATCTAATAGGTTATCTCAAGAAAACCTATCATAAGGGTGTATGGAATTGGATATCATGAAGGAAGGATTCTGTAGCTGGTTTTCAATGCGAAAGTTACCTCGTGTGACCTAGCAACTATTCATTACATAAATAAGAATCCATCAAAGGATCACCAGTCTCGATTTCAATCGATCTTCATGATCTCATACGATAAAATCTATAATAAGCATGCCAGAGAAGCATCTCGGACAATGCAGTTTCTGGATATCATGATGGAAGGTTTCATATACTGTGTGAAATCTGGTAATCCTGGATTCGTAGCCTAGCAGTCAAGAGCGCAAGCCAAGTACGGAGAGCGACAGCTCGAATCTCGGATAAGTCAAATTTCAAAAGGCGAAGAGTTAGTAGTCAGCCTTCTGATGAGCCCGGGGCTACCAACATGTGGCAAAAAGCGGGCGAAACGAAAACGGCTGTGGCAATGTGGCCGTTAGTAGTCAGGGTGTATGGAATTGGATATCATGAAGGAAGGATTCTGTAGCTGGTTTTCAATGCGAAAGTTACCTCGTGTGACCTAGCAACTATTCATTACATAAATAAGAATCCATCAAAGGATCACCAGTCTCGATTTCAATCGATCTTCATGATCTCATACGATAAAATCTATAATAAGCATGCCAGAGAAGCATCTCGGACAATGCAGTTTCTGGATATCATGATGGAAGGTTTCATATACTGTGTGAAATCTGGTAATCCTGGATTCGTAGCCTAGCAGTCAAGAGCGCAAGCCAAGTACGGAGAGCGACAGCTCGAATCTCGGATAAGTCAAATTTCAAAAGGCGAAGAGTTGGTAGTCAGCCTTCTGATGAGCCCGGGGCTACCAACATGTGGCAAAAAGCGGGCGAAACGAAAACGGCTGTGGCAATGTGGCCGTTAGTAGTCAGGGTGTATGGAATTGGATATCATGAAGGAAGGATTCTGTAGCTGGTTTTCAATGCGAAAGTTACCTCGTGTGACCTAGCAACTATTCATTACATAAATAAGAATCCATCAAAGGATCACCAGTCTCGATTTCAATCGATCTTCATGATCTCATACGATATATATATATATATATATATATATATATATATATATATATATATATATATATATATATATATATATATATATATATATAATCATAAGAGTTTCGTTTGAATCGGTATTGCTCGAGATTGCGAATAGCAATTCTTTCCGTATATTTAAGTAAGTGTTCGAATCGAGCATATTCTTCAGTCTGCAAACTCTCGTCACTCCTAGACGGTCATGTGATAGCTGGCAGCCATCGTCAGTAAGATGAACTATCACACGCCGTTTCGGCTGCCTCTGTGACATTGTGAAAATGCATTTCCGACATCTAACTTAAATTATATATATATATATATATATATATATATATATATGCCTCTTCATGAGGAAAACATAGTGATATATATGTATATATATAATATGCCTCTTCATGAGGCATATTTATTATATATATTATATATTCCTCTTCATGAGGAAAACATAGTGATATATATAATATAATTTTTTGTTACACCTGCCCTGGGACACACAATGGTGTACTCGTAAATAAATCACTATGTTTTCCTCATAATGAGGCATAAACACCAGGCAGCATTCTATATATCCTCATCAGATCAAGAAATAGAACCGATTATTCCCGCAATATTCAAAGTCACTACGTATGCCCAGTCATCCTATGTGTGACGACAAACTTCAACAACGGTATACGCGTTTCGCTCTAACGGAGCTCATCAGTACCGTGACTTTAATAATCATCCATAGGCACCTTAACACACGCTTAAACAATGTCTAAAGCTCGAAAAACAGAACTACCCTTAATCTGAATCATCAGAGGAAATTTAGCATAAGCTCTGTGCATGGCAGTGACTATTACAGTTTAACCATGCATCAGGCACTAAATTCTTTTAATAGAAATGCTGTTTTACAGGGACACTTTAAAGTGTACAAATATATAAAATATATAATTTGTTGTTACACCTGTCCTGGGACACACAATGGTGTACTCGTAAATAAATCACTGTTTTTCTCATGATGAGCCATAAACACCAGGCAGCATTCTATATATCTTCATCAGACAATAAATAGAACCGAATTAAGCTTTTGCTCTGACTAGCATAGGGTTAATTCGAACTCAAAAATGATCACCTCTTCTAATACTTCGAATTAATATTTTTAATATTGTGCTAATCTAAAGTAATTTCTTTTTCGTCTTACAGGGATGAAGTCTATTTTCTCTAAATGTTAACTAAAAATATCGTGTTGAAAATGTGATATTTCTACGAAAATGATTTATTAAAAAATCAGCAATAAATTATTAAGAATCACGTAAAACAACTAACCATAAAAAGCTATAAATCCAATGTAAAGTAACTAAAAACTGCAATTGCAGCATTACATACAATTAAAGTGCAAATTAGATAGATAATGATTTGCAATACGCTGTTAAGGCGTAGTTGATGGCTTCGATCCCTGATATCGATCCTTACAATGTACAATAAGCCAATAATTACCAATAAACATAAAAACAGGGAAACAGTTAGAAACGCCATCGTAACTTCGCTCATCCTAGCTCGAGGAAATGCATTTCGAGCTCTGGTTACACTGATTATCTTTCCTAGTTGTACAAGGTTCAGAAAAATTACATAGGATATAAATGATAATATTATTATAGTCTTCTTGCATGTATATGCATTGACGTCTATCAGTTCTCCATTGTATCCTCTAATCTATAAATAAAGCACGTTAGTAAAGACATCAACGCAATATGATTACTACCTTTAGTCGACATTCTGGAGGGTTATCCAGGCTTGGATCTTTTATAGATTCATTGAATTGCGACATTTCATTGTTTTGGTTTTTTAATAGAAGTTGAAACGCACTTTTCGAGTCATCGTCTGAAAGTGGATACTGCTTGTGATTTATTGAATGGTCACTCATGTAACCAGGACTATCAGAGCGATCTGGGAGGTTCGGATATTGGGGAAACGCGGATTCTAGTTTATTTAGCTTTTTTTGATTCAGGCTTATTGGTGGAGCAGAAGCCCCTGCTAAGTCGGTCAAAGATGGTGCCATTTTGAAAACTTTTGCTTAGTTTTATTTCCAAATTATAACTAATAAATCGGGCAAATGTAGACTTTACTTACAATTACAGGCAATCATTTTCTAAACAAAAACATTTAAACTTATTTTATAGCAAAATCGAACTAAAAGAGTGAACATAATTTTTCAAAAGTTAGAAAATCTGAATTTTTAATACAAAATTCTATATATTTATGAAATTTTACTATATTATCGGTTTAGCATAATAAATGGCTTAATTATTAAAACCTAATTCATCATCATTATATATTATATAATAGTGGATTTTTATCATCTAAAATATAAAAAAAATAATTCTCATAATATTGAGTCAGTTTTAAAGTTGCAATTTTGCGAAATGTAGAGATGCCATGTCTTCTATGTTTAAAACTTGCTAGTAGATTTACGAAATACAAGATATACACTAAAGTTTTAAATATTTGCCCTCAATTTCACACATTTGCTGTAAATGTAAATATACATTTCTAAAAATATTACATATTCCTTTTTTTGTTAGTATTATTTATTAAATAGAAGATTGCCTCATTAATTTAATAATATTAAAATTATTTAATTTACAACACAAAACAATTCGTCTTTCCTCCAGATAAACGAATTCTCATTGAATCAATCAGCTCATTAATATCCTTAGATTAATTGGCTAGCAATTATCCACATTTACGTATAAGGGTTCGATATGTCAAATCGTCTCGGACTGTGCTATCTTCAAAAATATCAAACTCTCCTTAAACGAGTCAAGAAATTCGCTCATCGACATTTTATAAGTGTTTTATATTTATAAGCTTATTCATTGTCTCGATTCACTCTGCCAAATCATATCAATTATTCCCCACTAAATAGTGCATCCGATCGACACTTATCGTATATATATCATGATGACTATATACATTAAAGGTTTTACTGAAATTGTCATACAATTTCAAAATGACATCAACTATATCAATTCACATAATACCAATTTAAAATGTTATTAAATTTAAGAATTTGAACATATCAGATTTGACAATTTGAGCATTTTATTAGATTTAACAATTTGAACATATCAAATTTAGCAATTTGAACAAATATCCAATTAGTCTACTAAAGTTTAATATTTTTAAACAATTTCCCGTTAAAAACATGTAAATAAACTTTAACAGCTATTCGTTTCAACTTTATTTGAAATTTTGTGCAATTATTATGTAAGTGATTATAGGTTACCTTATCTAGTGCAAAATTGTGAAATTTATTTAGATTAAGCCTCTCAGCATCTTTAACTCGTTATCAACACATCTTCTTTTATATCATTATACCTCCGACGCTTTGATCATATTTCTTACCATCTATTGCTTCTCAATTGGACTAGCATTTCTCAACGCGTCACCATGTGCTTACTATGTGTTGTTTATCGAGCCTCAAAACCCACTCTTTACTAACAGTTCAATAATTCCCAACAGATTAATGCAATATAAACGACATTCATTCAACCTCTTTTACGTTCACATAATTCGTTCAGTACTTATCGTTTTAAGCTGTCGGGTCTGATTGTAACCTGTATGTTTGCTCATAAGTTACTTCATTCACCGTCTAATAAATAATTGAGCTTTTTAAATTATAACGTCAGCTTCCTGAATTTCAATTCCCTTTGTTATCACTTCTCTCAGGTCCCTAGGGTTGCCTGCGAGAATTGTTAACAGGTGGATATATTGCTGTATACCAAGCAGCTCTTCAATATAGACGACCCTGATGAATGTCAGTTCTACCCTATTACCGGTGTGCCTCAAGGCTCTCCTTTTTTCTCTTGTCTCATATCTTGCTGCCTCCATTATATTTTTAAAACATTTAAACACGATCAACATCTCGTGGTATACGCTGATAATACCACATCCCTCTTTTCTGGACACAGGTGCAAAGATGTAGTAACATCGAAGATGTAAAGATGTAATTTTTGTAACATATCAGGGGTTCATCATAACGGTTAAATGGTCGGCGAAAGCTGACCTGAATAAACTCAAATGTATCCTGAAGAGAGCTAGGTGGCCCTGAAACGGGCTCAGCTCTGTCATTGAATGGGAAAACCTAAGTACACATATGGGATATCTCGGGATTAGTGTTCTTCTCTAGAGTACATCCCCCAGGATAAAGACTAAGGTTTCTCATGCTCCTACTCTCTGGATTACCAACCGTAGTCCGTCACGACTGGCTCTTAGGGGGTGAAAAACCCTGAATTGTTCAGGCGAAAGGCGGTGCCCTGTTTTGGCCGGGGTGCTCAGATCCCACTGGACCTGAGGTCGTGATGATGTTAGAAGTTACAAGTTGTTAAAGATTCTGTTGGTGTTGATTTATCCCTAACGGTTGTGCAATTTTTAAAAAGTTTTATTTTTAATTATTATTAATCCTGAATATCCGTTTTTAACAAGGTATGTGTTTTTAACTATCATACTATTTCTAAGAAGTCGTAGCTTAAATTGTAGAAACGTTTAAATAATTTTTCCTAACCGGCAAAATTTATAATTCTTAGGTTTCCCATAGTTGTCCGACTATTTATATTGTTTATCCCGAATTTGAATAACAGAGGCCAACATATTGAACAAAGGCACCGCATATCGAATCTTATAAGGTTTTTTATTCGGTAGATCGCTTTAATTAGTGATATGGTATGCTTACATATTCATCCAGCATTGAGTTGGTATCATGGTATTTGGCTGATCACTCGTTTTTGATGCTGAAGGCTAGCACATCTTCCTTTACTTGTCCTTTAATTGAACCCAATCGATTATCCGTTATAAGATATCTTCATTTCAAGTAATATTTAAACTTAACGCGGATGGATGATTTATAGATCATCATAAAATGTATGAGAGATAAACATTTCAATGTTTATGTAAATGTTGCAAAATTAGCGAAAAGACGAATTGCGGATTATATAATTGCCTTTTAATTATAGCCAACATATTTTTCAAAGCTATAAAATATGGAGAATAGACGAACCAGAAAATAAAGAGTCAAAATATAGAACATCCTGTTCAACATAATAATTTTAAACACGCTTTATAGATTGAACTATACTTTGTTAGATTGTAACGCTTTCGAGTTGACCTACAAGGAGGTTCTCACTCAGTTACTGAACGTGACTGAGTGTGTCGATCTAAATTTCACAGTTATCATTAAAAATGCAAATGCATAAATCATTTTTTGTATCATTCTAGGATGAAATTACAGTGATCGAGTAAAAGTTGAGTTTATCAGATCGTTAACATTCAAAAAGCTGATTGTAAAAGCGCAATTAAAATATCGAATCTGGATTGATTAGCTGACTAATCGAATCTGGGTATACATGTTTCGCGTTTTTGTTACTGAAATATTCTGAATGATATATGGTTTAATCGCGTATGATTGAATTTTCATTCAATCATACGCTTAACCTTTGATGGTAAAAATGCTTATCGGTAAGAAAGTTTAAAAGTTTTTAATTAAAAATACATATCCGAGTTTTCATCATGAATTTTCATTCTTTTGCAAATATCAAGTAAATTTGCAAAATAATTGGTGGCATTTTGCTACTTGCTACAGAAAATTAATTGGCATAAAACATTTTAAGCGATATTCACATGCCTCGCTGATTAGTGGAGAGTCCGCTTTTAGAAACAAAATTACAAAAGTTAAATACATTTACAACCTAAACATTTGCACTACAAAAAATGAGTAAATTTAGCATGTCGGAGCGTTCAAAGAACTCAATGAAAACTAATTTTCCTGCCAATGCAATAAACGAGGTAAGTGGAGATTTAGCTTCTCTTGAATATATTTCGGAGGAGGAACTCCCCCGGTACCAAAATTATCCAACCTCGTGATTATCAGACTTTTGGTGCCTCTAGAAAGGCAGAACATGTTCAATGTTTTTATAAGAGGCTTTGCTCATCGATTTAAAAAAAGGATATTGTTCAATGCGATTAAATATTATAAATCTGAGATTAAAATCTCATTCTGCACTCCTGATCTGGCAATGTCGTACGTCGACTACTTTAAAAAAGAGCATTCGGAACAAGGTATAATTGCTTCCAAACCAATCCTGGCAACAATAAAGATAAATAACATGCCCACATACATTTCAGAACAAGATATATCAGCCATAGAAACTGATTACAAAATCTCTAACGTGCGCTTTATAAAAGGGATTAAAGGCTTCCCCATTCCCGTGGCGTTCTGCAATGCCCCGGTTGATGAAGCTCTAAAACTATCGATTTCGACATGCAATCCTTTTATGGGGTATAATTTGAGATTTTCAATAATCGAAACCGACTTACTAACGTACCCTCACTGCAACAATTGCCATCAGTGGGGGCATTGGTCTGCTGGCTGTTCTCTACCCCATAAGTGCGGCGTGTGTGGTACAACTGCTATACATCCTGAGAAGTGCGAAAGTAAGCCATTTTGCGCAAACTGCGGTGGTGAGCACCCCGCATGGTCAAAAATGTGTAAAATCTTTAAAGCGTACCAAAAGAGACAGGGGTGTGACAGCAAAACCGACTAGCTTCGTGGAAGCTGTCTCGTCTAACAAGAAAGACGACAGGATGCCGGATACGGAAATTCTTAAACTTATTGAAATGCAGCATCAGGCATCAATGATTCAACTTGAAAAATTGGTCCAAAAATTGGTGGGTCAATTAGCGGAATCCTTCCGTTCTCCTCCTTCTGGGAAGACTAACAATATTAAGAAGCCACCAAAATCTAAGAAACGAAACGGGTCAGCGCTGAGCATAGCTACTCTGAAGCTTGCTCGGAAGGATTCGATCTGGGCTATGGCTAACGATGGATATGAAGATATCGCCCGTGGGCAAGCGACTCCATTTGTCGTGACGGGAAGCGGTAAAGGCGACCTTTCCGCCTCTAGTTGCGACTAGGTGGAGGGCGTCCCACTTCGGTAACACTTACGCAATGGGAAGTAATCAAGGGCCTTTTTCACTGAATATCCTTCAGTGGAATTCGGGAGGTACTTCCGCCCTTAGCCTTCTATCTGGTAGAGATGCAGATGTTATAGTCCTTCAGGAGACGCGGTCTATCCGTCTCCCCCAGGATATTACTCGATTTATCCCTAAGCACATATACACCCACTTTACTCCTTACATAACCCCCTCACTCCTCTTCATCTCAAGGTCTTTTAACCCTAGTAAAAAGCTCATTAAGATCATCCCTCCTATTAAACTACTCTTGTCCAGCCCTATCTTGTTTAGCTATATCACTTTGTAAGAACGGTAAGCGTATAAGCATAGCCAATGTCTATATTCGGCCAGGAGAAATTCACAAGAACCGTGACCTCCTGGATCAAATATTGGGGAGCGGTTATGACATGTTACTTGGTGACTTCAACGACAGAACTGGTCGTTGGATTAATGCAGCACTCCGAAGAGCAAGGATCGGCTATCTTATTCATAAACCACCTTCCCCAACCTTTCATTGCTCTACAACAAATTCTCTCCTCGACATATTACTGCTACATAAGATGTGGTTGTTGAAACCAATTTGCACCGAGCAGTCGCGTCAACAACAGACCACCTATCATGACCTAATTCGCTGGAGGCTAGAGGACGATACGTTGCTTAGAAGAAGGTTTCACTTTGACCCTATTAGAGTGGTCTTCTTTCAGGCAGCTATCCAACTCTTCCCCAGAATTGGAATTGAGAGTTTGACCGAATTTAATTCCTACCTCTCATCGCAAGCTACCGCGATCCTTTCGACTACCTATAAAGGTCGAATATACAGTCCTACTCCAACAAAGCTCAAGGTCCTAGCTAAAATGTTACACCTTCCCAATCTCTCTGTTTCCGCCAGACATATCCTCTCGAATGAATATTGGGGCTCTAGATATAGGCTCCAGCTGAGCAGGGATAGGGCAAGCATTGCTAGCCTTAACCCTTCTCAGGCTTTCTTCTGGAAGATATTCAAGAAGGAGAAGTTTGTTTGCTGGAAGGATAGAGCCTTGGTTTGGATTGGTAGCATAGGCCTTGACAAAGTTTTAGAGGAGTCACTTTCCTTACATAATTATGGAGCCACTCAATCTCCCCAACCAATCCCGCCTTGGTGTGACTTCAGGAGTAGGGACTTATCTGTTATAGATATCCTTAACTCCTGGGGACCACTCCCGGGCACCTCCAAATCCCACGCGCCACTCACCAATCGTGTCTGTCAGCTTTTGACATACAGTCAGAGAAAGGAGGTCGCCATCACAATGCTACTAGCCTCCCCGTCTGACATAGCGGACATCAACATCAGCCGTCGAGTTTTTTTACCTAAAAAGAGATTAATCACTTGTCCTAAAGATCTGCGGCCCATCTCGATTCAAAACGCCCTCATATCCATCTACGAAAAAGCGCTTGCGCGTAGAATCCGCGTTCATTTATGTAGGCGTAATTTGATCCCACCGAGTTTTCATGGGTTTGTCAAAGGGCGCTCGGTCCATTCAGCAATTGGTGAAGTGCATCAGTTTTGTCAGGATAATAGTCATCAGCTTGCTGTGGCTGTTTTTCTTGATTTTTCAGCTGCATTTGACCGGATCTCCATTCCCTTCGTTATCTCCTCTCTCAGGTCCCTCGGGTTGCCTGCGAGAATTGTTAACAGGGTGGAGATATTGCTGTACACCAAGCGGTTCTACTATGAAGACGACCCTGATGCGCGTCAGTTCTACCCTATTACGGGTGTACCTCAAGGATCCCCACTTTCTCCTATCTTATATCTTGCTGCATCCATTGTTCTATTCAAGAATTTTAAACGTGATCAACATCTAGTGGTATATGCTGATGATACCACAGCCTTGTTCTTTGGACGCAGGTGCAAAGATGTAATCTCTGACATCAGCCGTTTCTTTTTAAGATTAAAAGACCAGTTGCCCCCATCCAATCTTATTTTAAACTCCTCTAAATCACAGGTGGTAGTCTTTAATGGCGTTCCTGCCACCAAAAAGAAACTTAAGAGACTAGCATTCTCTGCACTCTCCTCCATTTTGCAGCATCAACCACTCCCCATCTTCACGAGTCGAGTAAAATATCTGGGGTTCACCGTTACGGTAAATTGGTCGGCGAAAGCTGAGCTGGATAGACTTAAACGTATCCTGAAGAAAGCTAGGTGGGCTCTGAAACGGGCGCAGCATCTGTCATTGAATGGGATAACCCAAGTGCGCCTCTGGGGTACTTGGGCTATCTCGGGATTAGTCTTATTCTCACGAGGACGTCCCCCAGAACAAAGACTAAGGTTTCTCAAGCTCCTCATCTCGAGATTACCAACCATAGTCCGCCTTGACTGGACCCTTAGGTGTTTGAGAGACCCCGAATGGTTCAGTCAGAGGGCGGCGCGCTGGTGTGGCCGAGGGGCTCAGATCCCTATGGACCTGAGGCCGTGAATATAAGTTGAAGATTTCAAAATACACGTCGTGAACAGCTTCTATTTAAAGTTTTCTTTTGCATGTTTTTGTTTCTTAAGTTTTTTTTATCAGCTATATAGTTATTAATAAAACCCTTACTTACTTACTTGCTGATTAGCGATCTCCGAGTATAATTCTCGAGCTATAATTTACCATTTTTTCCTGCTTACGGTAAACTGCTGGAACATACAGCGGATAGTTGTAATTGGCATCTTGCTTTTGATAACTTACTGCTTTTTGAACAAAGGTTCAAACAATATATCCATAATTTTTAATTTAATAAAGGATTATCTTTACGTAGAAACAATAATGGTTTGAATATTCAAAATATACACGTCGTGAATTTAACTAAAATACGGAGAAAGTAGCCTTAAAGCTCGATCAAGCAAGTGTAGGGTTCTGCAATCGTGTCAAATATAAGCAAAATGGTTTAAATCAAACTATTTCTCAGTTCAAACGTTGAGCTACAAACAAACATATGCCAATAATCATATGATTATAATTATTAATAAATAATTACTGGAGCTGAATCAAAGAAAAGAGGATTTTTTTTAGAAGTTAGCAAAATATCAAAAAATCCTCTTTTATTTGATCCAGCTCCAATAATTCTTTATCAATAATGGATCATTATCAACTATTTAAAATAATTATTAATAGTTATTTGTATAATCAAATTATTTACAAATTATCTACAAATAATCAGATGGGATGTAAAAGTTACTTTACAAAACGTTGGTACTGCACCAGCTTAAGTTTTCACAAATTTAATAAAATTTAATTGAAGATATAAAAATAAAATTCTAAACTTTTGAGATTGCATATAATACAAATCTTTACAGGATTTAAGGTTAAAATATCATCCTCTTTATAGTTGTAAATAACATAATGATCACCAATTTCGATATTAACTAAAATAAATTAATTTATATTTAATTTAATTATTTAAAATAATTTTATGTATACATTATGTATGAATATTGCAATATCAATATTTCGTTATCTAAACTAATAAGTATGATTAAAACTTTCGTAAAATTTTATAAAAGTTCATAAAATTTTATTTTATAAAATTAAGAATCGAAGCTTATAACATTTTATAATCAAGTATAAATAACACGACTTTGTAGCAAAAAAATATTATTATAACGATATCCTTTTTAAAAATCTGTGAAAGAGTGTAAATAGGAGAACATCGACGAGCTTTAATTGATTACAATAATTAAATATTTGGTGTTTAAATTAAATTATGTTACTTTGATTAAAGTAAGAACTTAGCAAAATAATCACATTTGGTTATAAACTTATTGTTAACATTTTTCAAAAAGAGAGTATACTAAATTATATAAAACTGTATTTTTATAAAGTATACAAACTTTTGTACAGTGCTGAAATATACGATTATTATATTAACTAAAAAACAAATGTTTAAAATTTAATTTCGTACACCCAATTGCATTACAACGCTATATTTATATTCGCAATTGTTTTAATAATATTAATTATGATCAAGTTATTAGTCGAAAGTACCTGGTAATATAAATGATATACTGAAAACTTTGACTCGGTTCAATTTTATAATTTTATGCTAATAAATAACATTATAACTCTTAAGAGGAAATCTTTATGGTTGATAAATAATAATCTGAGTTAGAATAAGGATTTCAAAATTTCAGCAGAGGAAATACATATTCGGCATGAATTTGTACCCTAAGCTATTAATAATGCTGGTTTATTCAAAAATAAGCCAGCATTATAAGTTCTGGTTAATGAAAAATAGGCAAGACCTGTGTAAAAAATAAATCTAATAAACCATATGAAATGTGTTTTGATACATTGATGATGTATGTGTATATAACTCTAATATTCAATAAGCGAACAAATTTATCCAGGTAGCCTTATTCTCAATAAAACCAATATAAATGATAAAGAAGGAATATATCTAGATGTGAACATTAAGTTAACATCAATTAAAACTATTATTAATTTATATCGTAAAGATGAAATATTTAAATTTACAAGAAACATATTTTTGCATGAGCATTCATGCGTACCACATAATATAAAATATAATACATTAAATAATGAAATTTTAAGAATTGCAATAATATGTTATTACTTATTACTTCTATATTAAGTAATGATATTGGCTTTCAAAATCATTTAAATAATTTAATATATACATATTTTAAATTAGGATACTATAAAAATAACATCAAGCAGAAAATAGTAAAATATATAAATCAACACAATAATATAAAGAATAAATTTAAACTCTTAAGTGGCAAATTTTTATGGATGGATAATAAATAATATACTTTGCATTGGAATAAGATACTAGATAGTTATTTCAGGGGATCTACATCATTAGCATGTATTTGGCCCCGCTGCTATGTTGGGTAGAGGAGTTAGGGGCCGAAACCTGATAGCATAGCACTTCCTCATGATGCCTATAAAAATAACATCAAACAGAAAATAGTAAAATATATAAATCAACACAATAATATAAAGAATAAATTTAAACTGTTAGGCGGATATAATAATTAATAATAATTATAATAACTATAATGCAGAATTTCCAATGGGTGGTAATAGTAGCCCAATTATAGCTGACTTGTTTTTAAGCTTTATAGAATATGAATTTGTTCATAACTGTGTAAAAACTAAATCTAAACAATATAAATATATGAAATATATGTTTCGATACATTAATGATATATGTGTATTTAATTCTAATAATTTTTATTCAGTTAGTGAACAAATTTACCCAGAAAGCCTTATTCTTAACAAAACCAATATTAATGATAAAGAAGGTGTATATCTAGATATGAACATTAAATTAACATTAACTAAAACTACTATTAATTTATATCGTAAAGATGACATATTTAAATTTACAAGAAACATATTTTTGCATGAGCATTCATGCATACCATATAATATAAAATATAATACATTAAATAATGAAATTTTAAGAATTGCAACAATATGTAACGATATTGGCTTTCTTCAAAATCATTTAAATAATTTAATAGATACATATTTTAAACTAGGTTACTATAAAAATAACATCAAGCAGAAAATAGTAAAATATATAAATCAACACAATAATATAAAGAATAAATTTAAACTCTTAAGTGGCAAATTTTTTTGGAATTTTATTATCTTATTCTAATGCTTTGCATTAGAATAAGATACTTGATAATTAAATTTAATCAGAAGAAATACGTCATTAGCATGTATTGGCCCGCTGCTATGTTGAGTCGAGGAATAGGGACCGAAACCTGATAACATAGCAGTTCCTCAATAGCAGTTGATATAGCAGTTGATACAGCAACAATTTGATGCAGCAATAACTGATATTGATGATATATTGATGATAAAGAAAGTATATATCTTGATATGAACATTTAATTAACATGAACTAAAACTACTATTAATTTATATCGTAAAGATGACATATTTAAATTTACAAGAAACATATTTTTGCATGAGCATTCATGCATACCATATAATATAAAATATAATACATTAAATAATGAAATTTTAAGAATTGCAACAATATGTAATGATATTGTTTTTTTTTCAAAATCATTTAAATAATTTAATAGATACATATTTTAAACTAGGTTACTATAAAAATAACATCAAGCAGAAAATAGTAAAATATATAAACTATCAAATTAGTATAAAAATAAATCTAAACTATAAAGCGGGCAATTTTTATGGTTGGATAATAAATAATATACTTTGTAATCAAAGTATAATCAAATTTTATCAGAGGAAATAAGTCATTCGCACGTATCTGGCCCTCCTGCTATGTTGTGTAGAGGAATATGAGCCAAAACCTAATAATACAGCATCAGTTACCACTGATGATTTCTAATCTTAATTCTGATCCATCATATATTATTTATTAATCAAATAAAAATGGATTTTTTAAAAGTTTTACTTTATATAAATGTAAGGATATAAAGTATTAAGACTAAACTATTATATAGTGCAAAATAAGTTGAGTCAGTTAAGTTACATCAATATTTATGCAATTTATTTTGGCAAAATAGATTCTTGTTGATAGAACAAAAAATATTTGGTGAGTGTTTGAACTGATAATGTTGCTGGTTGTATGCACCAGTAGGTTTCAAAAAATCTGAATTTTCAACTATTAAATTCTTATTCTGTTATTAAAAAATCGTTTCGATATTGACATATTTAAGATTTTTAATAAAACAAGTCTCAAATAAATCGAAAATACTCTGAATTTGTTTTATTAACATCAATTTAACGTTTCTAAAGTGATATTCAAATCTGCGCTCTACAGAATATTTATTAATGAATAGATAGATGTAAAACAACGTGATCGAGGTGAATTACAATTTTTTAGCGCAAAATATACATTACAATTTTGGCAAATACGTTTCATCCAGGCATCTAACTTATGTTAGATGTTGAGTTTTCTTATATTATCAAATTTTGGCAATTGCTTACAATTGTTTAGTTTGACAACGGGTGGTATTTCAATAAATGTCAAGGCTTGATAATTTTGCAAATAAAAAAATTGAATCACACTAACACAAAGCTATTTAAACAATAAAATACATTAAAAATGAGATATTTTATCTGCTTAATGCGCGGATGTCACTTCTTGAATATAAACATGTAAGCGAGGGACATGGTTTGCTATGTTCCGAAAACCCATATTAGAGCGATCGGAAACGGAATACCTTTTTCACCTCCATGTACAGAATAAAATGTATATTTAATATTCTGGGTTGTTTCATATTATGACACAACCCGGAAATTACTATAAACTTTATTTAAACATGGCAAAATAAAAAAGCCGTGACATTATATGTTAGGTTTCACAGGTAAGTGGTCATTTTAAAATTGCGAGAAACGTTGGTAAAGAAGACGAATTGACACACGAAAGGCACGAATGCATAATGCAAGAATTATTGTAAATAAAATTTAATTAATTTGTACATAATTGTACTTGATTGCATCTGTGAGCTGAAAATTTTCAGATTGTGGCACGATATTATCCTCACAGGTATTGATCCTTTTTTTATACAGCTGTATCAAAAAAGATCCTGCTGTATCAAAAAAGGATCAATACCTGTGAGGATAATATCGTGCCACAATCGGAAAAATAATTTTTAAATAATATAAAAAATCCACATATCAAAATAAAATGATTTTTATTATTAACTAATATTTGAGTGTTTTACGACAAACTTAGAGCAAAACACGCATTATTTATTTTAACGACTACTATAAAAATTAATTATATTTCATCCAGTGTCGATATCGAAACTTGTCGGAATTTGTTACGACAAGACAATCGACCTAAATTAGGAGAAAGACAAGCGTGTTTTCCAACAGCATACTGTTTCAATTATGACCAGTGACCAGTCATCAGAAACTGTTGATCACTGATCATCAGTTTAAAGATGATCAAAATTCAATAGCTTCAAGAATTTTAAATAGTTGATAATGATCCATTATTGATAAAAAATTAAAGCTGAAAAAAGTAGAAATTTTTTATAGACATTTAGCTAACCCCTATTAGCATCCTCAGAAAATTACAAAGAAAAGAGGACAAATTTATTTGATATTTCACGAACTACTGTTAGCATCTTTAATGTTACCTAGTAATTTTATTTATCATCTTTAAAATTACCTAGTAATTTTCTGGATATACTAACAGAGGTTAGCGAAATATCGAATAAAATTTTCCTATTTTCTTTGATCCAGCTCCAATAATTATTTACCAATAATGAATCATTATCAACCATTTTAAATTATTCGACAGTGCTATGGACCCACTGGCCTGCAATTCTCGAGAAGAACATTGTAATTTTATAATATACTAACAGAGGTTAGCGAAATATCAAGTAAAAGTGTCCTTCTTTATTTGATCCAGCTCTAATAATTCTTTACCAATAATGGATCATTATCAACCATTTAAAATCATTCGACAGTGTTATAGATCCACTGGTCTGCAATTAGCGAGAAGAGTATTGTAATTTTCTGAAGATGCTAACAGAGGTTAGCGAAATATCAAATAAAAGTGTCCCTCTTTTCTTTAATCCAGCTCCAATAATTCTTTATCAATAATTGATGATTATCAACCATTTAAAATCATTCGACAGTGTTATAGATCCACTGGTCTGCAGTTATCGAGAAGAACATTGTAATTTTCTGAAGATGCTAACAGAGGTTAGCGAAATATCAAATAAAAGTGTCCCTCTTTTCTTTAATCCAGCTCCAATAATTCTTTACCAATAATGGATCATTATCAATCATTTTAAATCATTCGACAGTGTTATAGATCCACTGGCCTGCAGTTATCGAGAAACATTGTAATTTTCTGAATATACTAACAGTGAAATATCAAATAAAAATTTTCTCTTTTCTTTGATCCAGCTTTAATAATTATTTAGTTTCAAGAATAATTAAAATTAAGTATTAACCGGTCTTTTAATTTATAAATATTTCTGGATTATTGGTAATGTTTTATATTACGAATTTTCGCAACTTACTTTCCTCCAACTATTTTATTGAAAAATAAACTCCGGAAATGTTAAAATTTAACCTTATGCTACAGATGTTCACTTAGAACTTACTGTTAATTTACAATTAAAGCTAAATATATAAAATTAATAATTAAATTAATATTAAAAATTGAATTAAACCCCATATTGACGTTAAATATGCGTAAAGAGATATAGTTTAATAATTAACTGCTAATAACCTACATGTTACGCCTTTCAACATAAATTAAATACATTTACCATACAGTTTAGAAAATTACTGTAACGTAACTTGGACGCACTTACCCATTGAAGACTGACAAGGCAAGCAGTGGGTGATCTCTACAAGAAATGCCTGTGGGGTTTCGTCTCTTTTAAGAAAATCGGAGACTTTATATTAAGCTGAAAACGTTCGAATTGTAAACGTTCAACATGGATATCTTCAACAACTCAATTTCCAAAACGCAATTTATTCTCTTGATAGAACAACGAAATTCGTACGAGTGCTTGTTATAGAAAACATTATATCTTTATATTCATCACGCTCTTCCAGTAATATCCGTGTTCTATAAATAATTACAGTGTAATCTGATTTTGTTAAAAACATTGCGAATCATTACTAATTGTCTAGGCAAGATGATGACTTCTTTTTGTTTTTGATCTAGGTCATTTCCCTGCCTTACATACCGTTTTATGTCAGTAAATGAAGTATTGTTCCACTATCGATTAATTAATTCTGCCACTCAAAAAAACCTATTTGCTCGAAATAATAAAATGTAGAAGGGAAGTTACTCAATAACAATTAAATAGCATATCGACTATATACGAATAACGGATTTGCTATTAAAGTCGAATACTACAGCCAAAGTTACAGAATGAGCGATAATGCAGAAAGATGTTCAATATATTTAGGAAAGCACTGCCAAGAATAATCGTTTCTTATTTGTTACACAGCTTCGGCAACGCTAATTACACGTTTTTATTAAGTGATTCAGTAAATGTTAGCAGCGGGAAATGGTATTAGAGTTATAAGTTTAGAATTAGAAACAATCGAGGTGTCATTAATTATTGATTTATAATTATATTATAAACGCTTTGACAATCACAAATACTTTTATCATAAATATACTGCAAATATAAGTATCACAAAAATAAAAGTATCACAAATACTTTTATCATAAATATACTGTAAATATAAGCTTATCAACAAGTACGGACCAACCTTAGCTGATGCAGATTACAACGACATTAAAAATCAGTTTAAGGAGTCTTACAACTATAAACTGACGTTCTGCGAACTCCAGATTATAACAACTGAGTCATTGAGCGTTATGGCTGAACATCATAATATTATCAAAATCTAGAATCTGATTTGAAAAGGATCACGGAGCGAGAAAAGTTGAAGTATTTAAAAAATTGCTATATTGGGATAATTAATAAAGAGTTTAGCAACTGAATTACCAACATCATTAAAAATGTAAAAGATCAACGCTAATCTCAATTAACGAAATTACCAATATCGGTAACTAACCATCGTAATTATCAGGCTTAAAACAATCTTAACCAACTATTTTATTATATATAATATAATCAGTTGTCTGCCAATCTTAAAAATCTTAATATTCAACATAAGAATCACATGTAAATGAAATTATAATCCCTGTCCTATAAATTACATCGTTCTGAATTACTTAAATAGAAATTGAAAGTTTATTGACTATTTTTATTCTACATGTGTTATATTTAGTATATTGCTGGGCTCAATAGGGATTTACTATTGTGGATCAGCTATATTGAACAGCGAATGGTACAAGAAAGTCTGAAATCAGCGTAAAACGCGCACTGAATTTTGGCAGTACGTTTCTCCATATTAAAACATTGACGTCCAACACCTTTCGCCGACTTTACCACCCAGATAAAAAAGATTTATTTTCACGTGGATAATCATATTTCTATGTGATAATCATATTTCTAACAATTTCTGCGAATAACAAAGTCTTATGAATATAAAGCCTTAGGATACGAACTATTTCGATAGGATCGATTTCGATCCTATTAAAATCAATCGGAACTTTGTTTATTTGCCTTTTATCGTAGTAAAGCAAACGTACAAAGGTCGTCTTCATGAATATTACATTTTATCATGCAAAATGTAATAATAAAAGTGTATGAAGTTTATTTATGAAGTTTATTTATTTAAGTGTATGAAGTTTCAATCGTAAAATTAATTAATCGTAAAATTAATTAATTTACATGTAATAAACTAATTAATTAGTTTATTAATACATTCATAAATATTTATATTTATTTATGAAATAATCTTTATTTATACATTAATTTACATTAATTACTGTAATTAACTTACATTAATTTAAATTAATTTAAATTAAATTAGTTAATAAATTAAACTTAAATTGATAATATTGCTAAACAAATTATTATTTCAGATTTATTTAATTTATAAATTCGTTATGAACTTTTGATTTTTTTAATTACAAAATATTTATAATTTTAGATAATATTGATTTTTGTTTCATAAAGCATTTTAATTTAAACAATAACTTAATTATAGATTTGCATATTTTAGATTCTAAAAAGATGCTAATGTTAATTTAAGGGTCTTTATATCAAAATGCATGTATTCTCCTAAGACGATCATGATCTGTATCCTATATTCAATAAAATTTAAGCAAATTTAGCAATTTGATTTATAAAGATATAAATATTATAAATATCATAACTATAAGTATATTTAATATTTTAATTCAAATAATATTCAAACCAACTGTAATATTTAGTCCTGATGATAGCAGTCGGATATTGAAAATTCGACTATTTTTAATACAAAAATTATTTTAAAGCTGATGTGGATCAGCTTTAAAATAATCATTATTACAAAAGTGTTATTTTCAAAACTTATTAAAATGAAACAAAAAAAATATTATTAAAATATTTAATATTTAATATTTTCTTATTAAAAAATTAAAAAGGGGCCAAATAGTAATTGTAAATAATAACGTTTCATCATTATTTATTAATTCTAATGCAGAAAGTTTAAATGGGTTATAAAAAATTTAGTTAATATACCTGTGCAGTCACAGATGTAGTTGAACTTTTGTTGACTTTTTATTTTGCACTTTTTATTTCGATCCTGTATTTCTAATCCAACAGCAGTACGCTACATTTTAGTATTGGTAGACTTCATCAACTATTGATTTAATACCTGCGTTCCACGTTTCGGTCTTTTAATGTTGGCTGACGATCACTCAACTCGCTTGCTTTTATTGCAATTAGATTTAATGAAAGACTTTTTGTCTTACATTGTTAAAATTTAATTGAAATCATTTCTGATCTACAATTAAATCAGCGTTGGCAGGGGAATGTGCTACATTCAATTTGAAAACCTAATGATTACTATTCTCCTAATGATTACTATTATCAAACTGGTCATCTATTGTTTGTTTCCTAATTTTAAGTTGATATACGTATGCAGTCATTGTTACAATAGAAATTTTGATAACTATTTTATTTTCTTTACGTTGCTTCAATCTTACAATTTTAGGTCACCAGCAATACGCTACATTTCAGTATTTGTAGACCTAATCTAATCTGTAAATCCAAAATTTTATTTTGGTCCTTTAATGGATCTAAAATAAAATGGACCTAATCCTTTCTTTTTATTCGGTCCTTAAATGGACCGAATAAAACGACGTAGAATAAGAATCATTAAAATCAAGTGTAACTATGACTGAATAGGTATGTCAGCTATTAAATGGGAATATTAAATTTAATATTTGGATAAATTGTATTTAGTATTCAGTGACAGCGATAAGGGTTAACGCCATCTTGGTAATAGTTATATAATACATTTAACTGAGCAAAATCAAATTAAGTATTTTTAATCATTAGTGAACAAGTTACCACTGCAAATGTGTAGCAGATTCTGGTGATTATTTCGCATATATACGGACAAAGGGGGCGGTAAAACCTGTAACAGGTATTATAGCAGTAATATCAGGTGAAAACATCTTCGAAGGCACTGTGTATGATTCAGTGATTCATCCTCTGCATAATTCATTAATTTACATGTATGGCGAAATTCCTTTATGGGAATTTACGACGTAATAGCTATTAGTTGTTTGATCGACTATTTTCAGTTCGCATCCCACAACATTGGAGTAGAACATTGGAGTTCTAATTGTTAGAGTTAGCTCAGTAATTTTAGTCAAAATTATCCTCATTTAGGATATTAGATTAATAATTTTCATAATGATCCGTAATTTGGACAGCAAAATTACAGGACAAGAGCAAATATTAGTGTATAATTAATTTATACACTTCAATGTTTGTTTTGGCTTTAACTACTGATATGGAACTGCCATGATGTTTAATTTACATGTTTATATTTATTTTACCCCTTTCAGATATTGTTGTATAAACGCATAAAGAAATTAGTATTCCTTTTACATTTGGAATTTACGGCAATTTATACAGCAATATTGACCTGTATATATGGCGGATCTACATCTCCGACCCGATCGTCTCTCAACTCCGCCGGAAGGCCTTGCTGCCCAATACATATACCGCCACTGGACAACGACTTTGGAGAATTACATCTCGAAACTAAAAATCACTCAGGACGACGAAAAACTGCACACGCTTTTCAACTTCGTAGCCCCAAACATATTCAAACTTATATGCCCTAGCAGCAGCTACGACGATGCCATGAAAATATTACTTGAGCGGTCCGACAAACCCGTAAACCATGTGTATGCCCGACACATCCTACGATATCGTAAGCAGATGGCGGATGAATCATTCGACCAGTACCTAGGAGAACTCCGAACCCTTGCTGCGGAATGCACGTTTGAAGCGCTTACAGCTGATAGGTACAGAGATGAGACTATTCTCGACGTCGTCATCACGGGAATTTCCTCCGATACAATTGACCAATACTTTTGGAACATTTGGATATCGATCTCACTTCTGCGTGCGACCAAATCAGGGTCATGGAACTCGCAGAATCGCGTATGAAGACTAATAACTCTTCCATGACAGACGAATACGCCACTTTGGCTAATACAAACAACGTGTCTTCTATCAATATGAGGCCACCGGAGCCCCCAGGCAGTGGGACACCTCAAGCTTACTTGCAAGTAGAACAGCGTTATCTCTCAAGCTGTGCAGTTTGGGCGAATCGAGTATTCCACATGTATTTAACGTGGACGTGCTATTTCTGTGGCTCCAAGTGGAAACATCCCAGACCTCTTTGTCCCGCAGCTCATCTTACCTGCAACAAGTGTGAGAAAATCGGACACTTAGCGAAAGTATGTAGATCATCAGGAGAGAATAACAGCTTTTTCTCAAGTGTCAGACTTTTCGCACTAGTGCCGGCTCCTACTATCGCAGCGGTGCACTATTAGAGCACTATTTGACACTGGCGGTATCCTCAACTTCATGATCATGCCTACGATCCGCTTGATAAAAGTACGTTACCATCCGAGACCTCATCAAATATGCATGGCAACATCAAATCTTCGTGCCACATCGCGAGGCTGCGTCACAGCCGATCTAACGTTCCATGGCAAGACATACAAAACAGTCGAATTTCTCGTCCTCGAAAATCTGTGTTTAGATCTCATACTCGGTACTAAATTTATGCAGCGTTTTTCGCATATAACCTTTACTTTCGATTTCGACAAAGACTCAAAGAAAGCATCGGCATCTCTTTGCCTGATGAACATCTTCAGCCCTCCATTATTCGATTGCCTTTCAAAAGACTGCAACACATATGCAGATGAGTTGTTCGACAACCGACAGTAAAAAGATTATGAACGGCAAAGCTTAACAAGCAATCAACCCCGAAACAACCTGCAGAAGATCAGTTAATGACCCATTAGGTTCATATGCTAATTCTTCACAGATCTCCTCCGAAATATTTGAGGTACTTTGAATGTAAGGGAAGAATGTCATGATGTTTAATTTACATGTTTGTTTTTTACCTTTTTCAGATATTGTTGTATAAACTCATAAAGAAACTAGTCTTCCATTTACATTTGGAATTTACGGCAGGAACAAAATATTTGTATAATATTCTGTTCAATTGAATAATAATTAAAAAACAAGTTAATTTGAAAATTAATTTATTTTCAAATAAAATGCAAAATAAGGATAGCGTTATCGATAATATTAAAAAGGAAAATGATAGCAAAACGTGATATAATGATCATATCGTGAATCATGTTGATGGTAATTGCTACAATCATGAGACTTGAAGAATATAAGAAATTTCAATGTAATGTTTGAGGACTAAAAACAATATAAATAATATGTATGATGTACGTCTAAAAACAATCTAAAAATAATACGTAGGCCTAAAAATAATCTCAAGAAAATAATAGGTCGACTTGCCGTAATCATACGGTTTTTCGATAAACTTACTCTATACGACATGAGTACATCGTCGATATTTTAGCAAATATCGACGCTTTGTATATAATATGGTTTCAAAATAGTTATGATTTATTGTTGTATTTTAATGAATTGTCTGTAATAATTGCTACATCTTGTCACATATTACAATTTGTTGTAAAATAGGTACATGAGCTAGTATGTACTATAAATAGCGTATAAAATAATATGTAAATAGCAGTATGATATTATAAAATCCATATACAAACAAATTGAGTGTTTAATTTAATAAATAAGTTTATTCTAGAACTATGGAACGCTTTGAAGATGTTTACGTCAGTCCAGATTTCCCTAATCCAGAACGCGAGGTCAATAAATATCTGCCAAGTATCTGATTCCTATAATTATAGTGATATTCCTAACAATATACTCGTTAGTTGGAAACATATGCCACAGAATTATAGGTTCTCTAAACGCTCTTTACCACGTTTGAGATAATTAAATACAACACGCCTGTCTGGCTAGGATAGTTCAAAAAGAAAATTTCTTTATACTAACATTGCTTTATAACCTTAAAGGCATATAATCCTTAATTGACAACCTTATTTTTAACTGGCAGACGTATATGAAGTCGCAGTTCTTCATAAAAATGTCGTACTCATTATAAATTCCAAACTTTTATACATTTGATATTTTAGCTTCGATTGATGTGTGTGGTGATTCATTTGGTGATATCATTCCGTCAACAAAACCGATGTTTTAAAACTGGTATTACTGACTTTCATCAAACAAATTGACAAACGATTAGGACTATTTGCCTGATAAGTACCTTGTTAAGAAAAACTCAATCGAATTGTTTTGTACTTAAGCTCCATTTATTTATATCTCCTTTTAAAAGGTTGACCTATTAAGTTTCAAATAAAAAGATTTAAGTATAATATTAATTATAAGATTAATTGAATTAATCTTATATTATATATTATTAATCTTTAAAATGCTATTTTCGTGGCAATTTAAAAATCCAACATGAACTACGTACCGTCCGCGCTGCCATATGTGTATTCCGTGCAATATGCGTGTCTCTAGACATGCTAAATCTAAGCTTAAACCAGTCTGGTTTGGATATATCCGGCGCTCTCTAATTTCACTTAAAAGATATCGATTTGACACGTCGTTTAGAAATAGTCTGCTGAATTTCTTCGTAACCGGTCGCTCTTGTGGAAAATTGGTCGCACTTCTGGAAACAGAAGTTACTTATTTTGAAGCAACTATGGGATAAAAATCGAAGTATTCGCTAAACATAACGCGCGCCTTTGAAGCAAATTTCAAAAAAGACAATGCAGCTTTAACATTTCAATTTTGCAAAGATTAATTCATTTTAAGAACATTTTTCGATAGTCAACTAATGATCACACCGTAATTTTATGTCATCTACCGTTTCTTGTCATATATCATCAAATGATCATTAAATGCCCTTTTAAGAAAGAAACTGGATTCTTACAAAATTAATCATATAACAATAAGGCTGCAGATCCTTATCAATTGTGTATTGAACATATAAATCACCATACTCATTCTTTGTTGATTACTGGACTTATATCTTTAATGCTTAAATGATCAACTACTATCTTAGTCTTAAAAACTACTAAGATAGTAGTATTTTTAATATTACTATCTTAGTATGTTATATTCCTATATTAGTAATTATATATATTAAATTAATATTAGTAATTTAATAGCAGTATTTTGCACACTGTTTTAATCATATCCATAATCCAACAAAAAATACAATAACAAAATCTTATGAGAAAATTTATGTTTTGAGATAAAAACATTTATTTCTCAAAAAATAAATCAGATTTTTTCATATTATGTTAATCACCGAAGTCGAATTTAGCTGCCATCAAAATTGCGGCTCAATTTAACTCATAGTTGAAGAGAAATATAATGTTTAATTACGGATGACTTGTTCAATTTAGGTTTTCACCATAGCAATGACAAAAATAAATTATTTTGATTAAATGTTTTGAGTTAAAATAACTCTTTACTGTCGTCCAAAAGGTTTCCAAAACGATGCAAACTAGCTGACGATCACTCGACTCGTCCGCTTTATTGGCATTTATATTTAATAAAAGACTTTCGTCTTACATTTTGCAAATTTTATTGAAATTATTTCTGATTTTAAATTAAAGCAGCGTTGATTAGAGTAGGTGATACCTTCAATCTAAAAATCTACTTCTTTTCCCCAATGATTACCATTATCAAACTAGTCATCTATAGTTTCTTTCCAAATTTTAAGTTGATATGCCTGTGCAATTACCATTGAAATTTTGATGACTATGTTATCCTGCGAGCTACTTGAATCCTATTTATACGCCCACTGCAGTACGCTACATTTCAGTATTGGTGGACATCATCAGCTACTTATCCAATACCTACATTTTAAGTTTCTGTCTATTTTAATGTTGGCTGACGATCACTCGTCTGCTTTATTAGCATTAATATTTAATGAAAGACTCGTTTTACATTTTTCAAATTTTATTGAAATCATTTGTGATTTAAATTAAATCAGCGTTGGTAGGAAAAGGTGCTACCTTCAATCTGAAAACCCACTTTTTTCCTAATGATTACCATTATCAGACTAGTCATATATACTTTATTTCCTAATTTTTAGTTTATATACCTGTTGATAGTTGATATTCCTGCACATTTTATTCGAATCTCTTCTCCTCTTTGCTTCTGACGCATCAAAGTGGAAGCCGAAAACTATAAAGTTCCGCCGCTTTTCAATTCCCCATAAACTTTTATCAAGCAGAAAATCAATAGACTGTGGCCTGTAGGTATAATTTGACCCAGTACATATCCTTGGCGGGCTCAAGTTTTGGTTGTATGTAGCACTGCGCATTTGCGCATGTGTATTGACTATTCTTGAACTGTGAATTTATATACATCATTGGACGCATATCCATTAACACGGATTGATTCGTTGATCGATAGGGTTTGTCAGTATCGAATTTTTAGTGGTATCAATTTAAAGATCGCTTATCATCAATTGCCCTTGTAACAAGAAGAATCAAAGTATACTGCATTTGAAGCTTGTGGTAAATTATAAGAGGTTATTCGCATTCAGTTTGTATACACAAGCATAGTTGCGACGTTTCAGCAAACTATCGATTCGGTCATAAATGTGATAATTTGACGGATACTTTTACATATGTTGATAATGTTGTTGTGTGTGGTAAAAATTCAGTCTCTTGGCCGAATAATTAGACTGATTCACACTATTCTCTGGGGCTGAAACGTTTCAGAAAGAAAAAACAAGTTCTATCGAATGTAAAAACATTCGACAGAGGTAAAAACATTCCTTTGCAGAGGGGAGCTGAAATCGAAATTATCAAAGTGTTGCTCTTGCTTCTTCACTCATTTTCCAGTGAAACCGATACATCTTCACAATCAATCGAGCACTGTAACTTAATCCTCGCGACCAGTGACATCTAGCAAATGCTTAATAAGACAGCTGAACGTCAGTTCACTGCGAAAAAAGGCTTACACCATAGTTCTCGCACTTAAGCATTGGAAGCAATATCTGGTAGGTCGCCTATTCCCAATTTTGTCTGATCAGCATTCGGTAGCGTTCGTATTTGCAATCAATACAGAAGTATAATAAAAATAATAAAATTCAACGATGGAAATTAAGTTTAGCTGAATTCAGCTTTGACATTATGTATCGACTGGGGCAATTAAACGTCGTTGCAGATTGTTTGTCACGAGATGCTTCAAGAATGTGCTCCATAACAATATTGAAAAGCAAGCTTGTGGAAATACATAATAAACTATGTTACCTAGAAATATCTCGATTGGCACATTACGTCAAGTAATGTGCCACGCTGAAAATTGGCACATTACGTACGCCAAGTCAGTGGAAGTTGTCGAAGTTGTGTCATACTAAAACCAAGATTTTATAAACCATCAGACGCTTTTATGATTAAGGTTCAAGTCCATATGGAAAGGCTTTCAATAAAATTCAAGGGTTCTTTGCCATCTTCGTCGAATCAACCTTATTTACTCACCATTATCGACGAATAATCCTAATATCCCTGTGTGTTGCCTTGTCGTAATCAGTCAGCGTCAATCGTTATTGAATGCCTGAAGGCCATTATTTCTTTACTGTAATGCCCGAAAACGGTACATTCTGTTAGAGGTTAGCATTTGCATCAACTGAGCTTAGTCAATTTACCATCAAACATGGTATTTGTATGACTTATTCAACTCCGTATAATCCCCATGACAGTGGACAAGTGGAGAGACTGAACGGGACTCTTTGGCTAGCTATTCAGCTCTGTTTGTACCACCAGTCTATCCATTGCTGATTGAATAATGGTATTACCAGAAGCTCTGAACTTGATTCGAGCTCTCTTGTGTTCGGCTGCCGACTGCTCTTCTCATGATTGTATCTTCGCATATACGCGAAAAGTAACTACGCCATATAGTCGTACCCAATGGCTTACACCAAACAATCCGGTTTTAGTTCGTAACTTTGATTGTAGACACTAATTCGATATACCTATTCAAGAAACAACATTGCTGCATTCGACTCCAAAATATTCTACGATACGGAGAGATGGCCAAATTACCTAATTAATTACCGCCACATGGAAAAGCTCGAGATCAATATATTCTTGATAACTCAAGGAAATTGGACAGCCAGTAGGCAACTAATAGGGATTTTGGGTAGACTAACAATTCGGTGATGGCTCAATCGAAAACCGTGAAGAACATTTTAGAACACAGGGATAAATTTACTCGCGACAGCTTGCCATAAAATCAGTTCAGCCCAAATGAAATGAATATGAATCAATACGTGGATACGTTGGCTGATTAAAATGCATTGGAATCTTATAAGAAGTGAAAGAAGCTAAGACATAAATATCTTGACGATTTATCATTATTGTTAATTCGACTGACAAGGGGATAATGTTGTGATATTGTTCACCTTTTGTGCTAACTCATTTATCGCTATTTTTTATTTTCAGATGTTTATTACAAGTTAGCACCACATACAGAAACGGAAATGGTTACATAGAAACAAAAGTTGTTATACAAAAACGAAAATGGTTGCACAGAAGCGGAAGTTATAAATTAACAGAAATGGTTATACAGAAACAAATAAATAAAGACTTTTTTAATAACAGAACAAAATAGGATTAAAATATGTAATACATGCATAATTGAAAATTTCATAGTAGAAAAAGACGGCAATACCAGACGATTTTAGCTTAGTTATTTTCTTATAACAACGGGCGAAATGGATCAGATCCCTTTAATCTACACCAATGCGCCACCTTCCGTTTGAACCATTCAGTGTCTCACACACCTGAGTGTCTAGTCGAGGCAAACAATGGTAGATAATCGTGAGGTGATGAGCTTAAGAAACCTTGGTATTTGCTCTGGAGAATGTCTTTTAGAAAAGAAGACTAATCCAGATATTGCCCAGGTCCCCCAGAGGCGCACTTGAGCTTTCTTACTTAATGGCAGATGCTGGTCCCATTTCAGGGCCCATCTAGCATTCTTCAGTACACTTTTGAATTTAATCAAGTCTGATCCGGTCGACCATTTAACCGTAATGATACACCACAGGTATTTTATTCGATGTGTAAAGGGGGAGTGATTGGTTGTTTTTCATTGTCGCAAGGGCACCATTGAAAACAACCATCTGCGATTTAGAAGAATTGAGAATAAGATTGGACGTGGATAACTGATCTTTTAATCTTGATAAGACACGGCTGATGTCCGAGACTAAATCCATGCACCTGCGTCCAGAAAACAGGGCTGTGGTATCATTAGGAGAAAGTGGGGAGCCTTGATGCACACCTGTAATAGGGTAGAGCTGGTGAGCATCATGGTCATCTTCATAAAAGAACAGCTTGGTGGAAAAATCAAGGATAACAGCCACAACGGGCTAATGACTGTTGCCCTGACAGAACCGGTGCACTTCACCAAATGTCGAATGGACCAGGCGACCTTTGGCACACCCATGGGAACTTTGCGGAATTAAGTTACGCCTACATAGATAGTCGCAAATTCTATGCGCAAGCGTTATTTCGCAGATGGAGATAAGGGAGTTTTGTATCCAAACAGTGCGCAGATCTTAGGGCATGAGACAGTTTTTATCTTTGCTAAAAATATTCTGCGGCTAATATTAATTACGGCCACATCGGATAGTGAGGCTAACAGCGTGGTGATGGCAACTACTCTTCTATGATCAACTGTCGAAAGCTGACAAATACGAGAAGAGAGTGGCCCATTATATCTGGTAGTGATAGAAAGTGGGCTCCAGGCGTTCAGAATATCGGTAACCGATAAATCTCTTCACCTGAAGTCTCATCAAAGCGAAATTGGTTTGGGAGACTGAGCGGCTCCATAATTATGTAGGGTTAGTGACTCCTCCAAAACTTTTGTCAAGACCTACGCTGTCAAGACCTATGCTGTCAAGACCTATGCTGTCAAGACCTATGCTGTCATAGGTCTTTGTCAAGACCTATGCTGTCAATACAGCCTGATGCCATCTACTTCCAGCAGACACACTTCTCTTTCTTGAATATCTTCCAGAAGGTAGACTGTGATGGGTTAAGATGAGCAATGCTCATTCTATCTCTACTCAGCTGGGACCTATATCTAGTGATCCAGTATTCTTTCGAGAGAGCCTGCTTGAGTGAAACAGAAAGATTAGGAAGGCTTAGCATTTTGGCTAAGACCTTAAGTTTCGTTAGTGTAAGATTGAATAAACTATCTTTATATGTGGTCGAAAGTATCGCGGTAGCGTGCGAAAAAAAATTGGGAATTAAATCGAGTCAGACTCCCATTTCCTACTGCTGGAATGTGTCGTATCCCCGCCTGGAAGAAAGCTACTCTGATTGAATCAAAGTGAATCCTCCTACTCAGTAGCGTGTCTTCCTCTAACTCTCAGCGAAGTAAGTCATGCGAGGTGGACATTTGTTGGCGCGACTGCTCAATACAGGTAGGCTTCAATAAGCAACCTCTCGTGTAGCAGTAGTATGCCGATGAGTGAATTTGTTTTGTGCAATGAAAGGTGATGGCTGGTGGTTAATGTAAAAGATAAGGATCCTAGATCTGCGAAGTGCTGCATTAATCCAACAACCAGTTCTGTCGTTGAAGTAACCAGGGAGCATGTCATAGTCGCTATCCAATATACGGTCCAGCATGTCACGTTTCTTGTGGATCTCTCTCGGCCGAATATAGATATTGGATATACTGATGTGTTTACCGTTCTTCCAAAGTGTTATCGCTAAACAAGACACGGCTAGACAAGAGTAGTTTAATAGGAGGTATGATTTTAAGAGGCATCTAACTAAGGTTAAAAGACCTTGAGAAGAAGAGTGAGGTAGGGTGATGTACGGAGTAAAGTGGAAGTATATGTGCTTTGAAAGAAACAGTAATGTCCTGGGGAGACCGGATAGATATAGTATTCTAAAGTACTATAACATCTGCATATCAATCAGATAAAAGGCTAAGTGCAGAAGCACCTTTCGAATTTCACTGAAGGACGTTTAGTAAAAACGGTTTGGAATTACTTCTCATGCAAATGTGGAACTCGGAGGAACAGCAAACCCACTGGTTAGCCCCAGATGGGGGATATTGCCCATCCGGCCTCTAGCCCTATCAACGGAATCACTGACCGTTTCTTGGACGGGCGGAGAGTTGTCGTCATCTCCTTGTTTAATACTCCAAGCCTTCGCTTGCTTGTGGACCTTCAGTGGGGGCTATTGTGCTCGTGGAGGAGCGTCTTTTTTGGATTGTTTGTCTAATGAAACGCATTCATTAGATATTTTAGCATAGTATCTATTGCCGTAATTCTCGCATCCATTTTAATTTCGACCATTTTAATTTCGGAAGGAATATGGGCTGCAGGATAGCTGGTAATAGTGGCCGTTTTCTTAGCAGAAGGTATCTGGTGCCGCTTATGGTAAGTTTTAAACTCCGTACATTTTTTGACAATGAAGGATGATGTAGACCACAGTTAACGCAACAGCCTACAGCACTACATGACCGAGAATGTTCGTTTTCCTTTGACGCGCATAGCCCGCAACACTTCTCATTGCGAAATAAAGAGCTCCAATGCCCCCATGCATGACAATTGTTGGAATGGGGTAAGTCAAATTGTTGGATTTTATGTGCTGAATCTTCAAATTTTACTCAAAGAAGGGGTTGAAAGCCGATTTCGGAAAGAAGGCATTCTCCATTGTTGTGGAACTGAATGCTATGGGTAAAGGGGTGTCCCCTTTACCGTTGATGAATCTGATGTTCGATATATTGTGAATTTTCTCAAGTGGCGTAATGTCGGCCGCGTCTACCTCGGGCGTGATATTCGTGGTTTTAATTGTTGCCAGACTGGCATATAGGTAACTGTGGCTTTATGTGCCAGATTGTTCTTAGCGAACTTTATGTATTCATTGGTGAGGTCGGATATCATGAATGAAATACGGTAATTGATACCGGCTAGTCTAGTAGAGTTAAGTATAACTCTGTTTTTGTATCTCGTGACGAAGATTCGCGAAATTTTGTTAAAATAGTTGTTCCTTGAAAGTTGATATAATAGGTGTAATGGAGACGAGGTGAGCTAGCTTCTTCACTGGTTGAAGCTCGGCAGAAGTATCATCTACTTTATTTTCCATAATTAAAACTTCTATACAGAAACAATAATAATATTTTATTAATAAAAAAATCATAAATGGAATAAAGACGAGTTAGACAAACAGAAAATAAGTTCACTTTTCTACTTTATCTTCAGTCTGTAATAGTCTTCTATTCCATTTACGGCCTCAAATCCATAGGGATCTGGGCCCCCAACCAATCCAACACGCCGCGTTCCAATTGAATCACCCCGGGTCTTCCCCCTACCGAAGAATTCAATCGGCGCGGACTATGCTGGGTAAACGCGAGATGAGGAGCTTAAGAAACCTTAGCCTTTGCTCTGAGGGACGTCCTCTTGAAAAGAAGACTAATCACGAGTATAATTTGACCCAGTATATATAATTTGACCCAGTATATATCCTTGGCGGGCTCAAGTTTTTAGTTGTCAGTAGAAGTCGTGATACGCGACTTCTACTTTATTGATAATCTTAAAGGAATGTTTTGTGATCTTAAAAGAAAGCTCAAAACAGACGCATAATTTATTTAATCTTCGCTCACCCCAAAGGGGCCTTTGGGTTTTCCCAACAGATGCTGGCCCAGCTAGCTCTCTTCAGGATACGTTTGAGTCGATCTAGGTCAGCTTTCCCCGACCAGTTCACCGAAATAGTGAACCCGGGTATTTTACTCGACTTGTGAAGGTGGGAGTCGTTCAGAGGCAAAAATGGAGGAGAGCGCGGAAAGTGCTAATCTCTTAAGTTTTTTGCTTCGTAGCAAGAGTGCCATGAAAGACGACCACCTGCGATTTAGCGGAGTTTAAAACAAGGTTGGACTTGGGCAACCGGTCTTTTAATCTTAAAAAAAGCGGCTGATGTCCGAGACTACGTCTTTGCGTCTGCGTCCAGTGAACAGGGCTGTGGTGTCATCAGCGTACACCACTAGACGTTGATCACGTTTAAATATTTTGAATAGATTGATGGAGGCAGCAAGATATAAGATAGGAGAGAGGGGAGCTTCGACGCACAGCCGTAATAGGGTAGAACTGACGCGCATCAGGGTCGTCGTAATAAAATCGCTTGGTGTACAGCAGTATCTCCACCCTGTTAATAATTATCGCAGGCAACCCGGGGGACCTGAGAGAAGAGATAACAAAAGGAATAGAGATGCGGTCAAATGCAGCGGAAAATTCAAGGAAATCAGCCACAACGAGTTGATGACTGTTCTCCTGACAAAACCGATACACTTCACCAACAGCTGAATGGACCGAGCGACCTTTGACAATCCCCATGGAAACCAGGTGGGATTAAATTTCGCCTACTCAGATGATCGCGGATTCTACGCGCAAGCGCTTTTTCGTAGATCGAGACGAGGGAATTTTGAATCTAAATAGGCCGCAGATCTTTAGGACAAGATACTGGATACTTTTTAGGTAAAAACTCCTTCTATTAATATTGATACCGTCCACATCGGTGGGTGGCTAATAGCATTGTGACGGCCACCTCCCTTCTTTGATCGGATGTCAAAAGCTGACAGACAGGAGAAGAGAGTGGAGCGACGGATTTGGAAGTGCCCGGAAGAGTCCCCCAGGCGTTGAGAATATCTGTGACAGATAAATCCCTACTCCTGAAGTATCCCCAAGGCGGGATTGGTTGAGGTGATTGCGTGACTCCATAGTTGTGCTGGGCTAGTGACTCCTCCAAAACTTTTCCAAGGCTTATACTACCAATCCAACCCAAAGCCCTATCCTTCCAACAAACAAACTTCTCCTTATTGAATATCTACTAAAAGGAAGACAGAAGGGTAAGACGAGCAATACTCGCCCTATCCCTACTCAGCTGGAACTAATACTGGCGCCAGTATTTATTCGGGATGGTTTGTCTGGCGGACGCAGAGAGATTAAGGAGGTTCAGCAGTTTAGCTAGGACCTTGAGTTTTGTCGGAGTGGGTATACTGAAACGAAAATAATTTGACATAAACGGAATAGTGTTACAGAAATAAGTAATATTGTTTGTAACGTACATGTCGGAGCGTTCAAATAATTTAATTGTGCAATAAAACAATTTCACAATGCAAATCAGCACATAATTTTGGAATTTTAAAGGAAAAATAATCTTCAAACGATTTATCACCCATGAAAATACTATGATATGATTAGATATGATTAGATATGATATGATTAGGATAAGACTAGATATGATTACGACAAAATAATTAAAGTTAATGATAATAACTGTAATATTACTGAGCTTCACCTGGTCAAGGATGCTCTTAAACCTTGTTGAAATAAGTGTAAATTCTTCTCAAAAAATTGAATATTACTTAAAAATATTTCTAAAGCCTGTGTGCGTCAATATCCAGGCAGAGTAATCTACAACTGCACAAGGAAATTTCCTGACAGATTTAGAGTTACTTTCGCCACTAATAAATTGGCATTGGTCTTAATATATTATTTTAAGAACTTCTTCAATTTCAGTACCGTAGAACACAGGTCATCCTGGCAACGATCATAATCAGAAATATTGAAACATATTTAGACATTGAGGATATAAATGATCTGGAAACAGCATGCAAACTGAAATAATTACGGTATCTTAAGCGCAAAGATGGATCAGCACTTCCGGTGGCATTTGCCACCACAACGATCGACAATATCATGTTGTTGGCGATTATCACATCACATATAACCTCTTTCTGGGAAGAAGCGTAACATTCCAACATATATCTTCAAACGATATTACTTACACCCATTATCAAAATCTTCCTCAATGGGGACATTTGGGCTCATCCTGTACCATCGAACCTAGATGCCCACCTGCACAGAATTCGGGACGAAGGTAAATGCCATATGTAAAATGACCCAACTTGTACCCATTGTAAGCAGCAACATTCCGCATTTTCAAGAAAATGCAAATCCTTCAGGGATTACCATGGAAGGCATACGAAGAAGTACTATGTTGCACTGTGGACTTTTTCGGAACCCGTTAAGATTAACGTCTTAAACGAATATTCTGGAAATGATTTATTGTCGATAAAAAAAAGAAATTGAGGATTTCAAATCCCTTATCAACATATAATACGCTGAAATATCAAAAAATATTGAAAGTTTGATAGTAAACGTGATCGCTTAAATCTTTACACCCACTACTTTACCGACAAACAACCATCCTCAAATCAACGTATCTCATCTACCAATTTCACTAAGAAAATCAACATATCTAAAAAATACAGAATATGAATTATTATAAAATGACAAATCCCCATGCACTATCTGCACCAATGGGCGAACTGGCCGGGATATCCGAGCCTATGTTGAACTTGTCGATTGGAAGATGAACTTCCTCCTTTTTAGCACAACTAGTTGACCCACTCTTCCGACCAGCAAGCCAACACAATGGTTAATAATCGAGACCTTTTTTGGACATTCTTCATTTGAACTCTGGAGATGCTTATGCCCTTCTTCATTTATCAACTTGCGAATGAGATGTAACAGTCGTTCAGGAAACTAGATCGATCCGGTCTCCCCAGGACATTACTCGGTTTATTCCACAACATATATCTGCGCCCTTTACTCCGTATATAACCCTCCCTCACTCCTCCTCTTCGCAAGGTCTTTTAATTTTAGTTAAGAGCCACTTAAGGTATTCCCACTTACTAAAATACTCATGTCCAGCCCTTTCTTGTTTATCTATAACAAGGACGGCAAACGCATCAGCGTGACATATATATTCGGTCATGGGGATTCTCAAGAACCATAACTTCCTAGATCGTTTATTACGTAGCGGCTATGACATGTTACTTGATATTTTCAACGATATGTGTGAATATTAGATTAAAGGCGAACTCCGCAATGCTAAGAATGAATATCTTATACATAAACTGCACAACTACTAATTCACTCCTAGACATTTTACTGCCACACGAGAAGGGCTGCTAAATCCCATATGTACCGAGCAGTCACGCCAACGGTCCACCTCGTATGACCTACTTCTTTGGCGGTTAGAGGATGATACACTGCTAGGGAGGGAATTCCACTTTGATCCAATCAGAGTGGCTCTCTTTCATGCAGCTATCCGACTCTTTCCCGTTGTAGAAAATACGAGTTTGTCCAGATTTAATCCCTACATCTCTTCGCACGTCACCGGGATCCTTTCCACTACCATTAAAGCTCAATTTTTAATCCCACTCTGACAGAGCTCAAAGTCCTAAAAATGTTACACCTCGCCATTCTCTCTGTCTCTTTCATACAGGTTCTCCCGAAATAATATTGTAGTTTCGGGTATATGCTTTAACTGAGCAAGGATAATGCTAGTATTGATCACCTTAACCCTTCTCAGTTTTCTTTTTAGAAGATGTTCAAGGAGAAGTTTATTAGATGGACGGAGAGAGCATTAGATTGGATTAGTAACTTGGGCCTAGATAAAGTTTTGGAGGAGTTACCACCCCACAATTATTTAACAATTCCTTCTCCTCAACCAATCCTTACCTGGGGCAGTTTCAGGAGGAGGGCCCTCTACGTTATGGAAATCCTGAACTCCTTAGATCCGCTTTCAGAAACCTATATAACCGTGCGTCAGTATCTACTCGTGTATGTCAGCCTTTGACATACAGTCAGTGAAATGAGGTCGCCATCACAATGCTATTAGCCACATCATTCGATATTGCAGCAATTAACTTCAGTTGTTTTTACCGAAAACTTATCCGTTATCATGTCCTAAAGACCTGCGGTTAATTTCGATTAAAAAATTCCCACCTATCCATTTACAGAAAAGCGCTTGCGCGTAAAATCAGCCACCATTTAAATAGGCGTAATTTAATCCCATTTTGCTTTCATGGGTTTGTGAAAAGTCGCTCTATTGCTAATTCTGTATGGTTATTCATAATTTTCGTTTTCGAATATTCACAGTTTTGATTTATGTTTGTACGGGTGGCCCATGCAATTATTATAGATCGAACCTCTTAGCCTCTTTGCTTCTGGCGCATCAAAGTGGAAGCCGCTAACTATGAAGTTTCGTCGCTTTATAATTCCCAAATAAAGTTTTATCAATCAATAAATTGATATACTGCCTCTTGAAGGTTTAATTTGACCCAGTATATATCCTTGGCGGGCTCAATTTTTGGTTGTCAGTAGAAGTCGCGATACGCGACTTCTACTTTATTGATAATCTTAAAGGAATGTTTTGTGATCTTAAAAGAAAGCTCAAAACAGTCGCATAATTTATTTAATCTTCGCACACCTGAGTGAGTTTATCAAAAATATCATATTGTTGAGCACTTCGAAATTTGTCGTATTCTGGATATGAGTGCAGTAGTTTAATTTACAGAAATTTTATTAAATAGATTTTTGCTGTGAAATGTAATAGATCACTTATAATTACAGTGTTATAAGAAAATTCCAGTATTAGACATAAATCTTTACGTTTAATGTCCCAAGACAACATGAATTTAGGAGCATTGTCAGCAAACCTTTAATTGACTAAAAATCTTGTCCATTACTGTATATCAGTCAAAATAATCATTTATAGTTTTAAATTAACTTTTAATTTTATTACTTTTAATGAATAACATAATTTAGTAATAAGTTCAATATTATTTCAGCTTTGATTGTATTTTTTTGAAGAAAGTTTTTGAGGATGTCATATATTAATTAACTTTTTTAAACTCCACTTTTAAGCTCGGCATCTTTTGATGAAATACAAATAGGTCATTGCATACGGTTTTAAACATTTTTATAATTTGCAAATAGTCGATTAACTTTTCAAACATATTCTAAATTTCAATTTAATATATTTAAATTAAAACCAATTAGACTTAAACCTGTATATAATGTCTTTCTGAGATACTTTATTACAAGTTCTGCATCGTCATCTTTCGATGTTGGCAGAAATAAATTTACAATTATATCTTCTATACGAACCATACTAAAACATAAAAGAAATCACAATAATGTTTTTGAAAAAATGTATCATTGAATTTCGTTCATTTCACTATCTAATAGCTTAAAGTCGATTGAATCATTTATACCCAGTACATCAACAAAGCATAAATTTTTATTTTATAGCTTATTCCTCACTAAATATACCAATAAAATTTTTTACAATAAACACCAGTATTTTGCAATAAACATCATTTATAGAGACATCTCTTGGCGGATATTCTTCTTCAAATACTTTGTAAAAAAGCTCGTACTAAAAGGAAACTCGGATTTCTATGGGTTGAGAGTCTAAAAGATCTATTTTAAAGCAACTCATAATTTAAGCATTACATTCGAGCAGTCCCTTTGAGGATACAAAGATCAGCAGTGGCAACTTCATCAGTCGCACATAAAATTAATATACACAGTAAAATTAAACAAATAATTATTAAATATAATAAAATGTATGAATGCTCATGCAAAAATATGTTTCTTGTAAATTTATGTCATCTTTACGATATAAATTAAAAGTAATTTTACTTAATGTTAATATAATTTATTTTAAATTATATTAGCTAATATCATTACATATTGTTGCAATTCTTAAAATTTCATTATTTAATGAATTATATTTTATATTATATGGTATGCATGAATGCTCATGCAAAAATATGTTTCTTGTAAATTTATGTCATCTTTACGATATAAATTAAAAGTAATTTTACTTAATGTTAATATAATTTATTTTAAATTATATTTTGTTAATAATAATTTATTATAATAATAATAAAATGTGTTTGTCACAAAATTGTAGTTGATTACATCGTGATTTTGTAATAACAGGTGAGTGCTGTCTTCTGTGAAAGAATACGTGATTTTGTCATTTTTAATTTTATGTGAATGTGAATCAAATCAGCTAACTGAGTCTACGTATTTAATATAATTATAAAATAAAAATAAATAAAAATAAACAAAAATAATGCTAAATTAATAAATCAAAATTTTAATAATTGGATAATAAATAATTTTAAATAATTATTATGAGATTTTTAAAAACTTATATCAAGTTAAAATAAAAAATTGAAATTTAAAATAGAAGTCAATTTTTATGAATTGACTAATAAATAAGGTCATCAGGAGGAACATATTAACATATTAATATGTTAATAAATTAGATTATCAAGTATCTTTATAAAAAAATATATTAAACTATATTTCATAAATAATAATTCAAATCAGTTGAGTCTTCATATTTAATATATTTATAAAGTAAACAAAACGTAATAATGTTAAATCAAAATTTTATAATTAAATAATAAATAATTGTTATGAGATTTTTAAAAACTTATATCAAGTTAAAATAAAAAGTTGAAATTTAAAATAGAAGTCAATTTTTATGAATTGACTAATAAATAAGGTCATCAGGAGGAACATATTAACATATTAATATGTTAATAAATTAGATTTTAAAGTATCTTTATAAAAAAATATATTAAACTATATTTCATAAATAATAATTCAAATCAGTTGAGTCTTCATATTTAATATATTTATAAAGTAAACAAAACGTAATAATGTTAAATCAAAATTTTATAATTAAATAATAAATAATTGTTATGAGATTTTTTATAACTTATATCAAGTTAAAATAAAAAAAATGAAATTTAAAATAAAAGTCATTTTTATGAATAGACTAATAAATAAAAGACGCTGTATCAGAATAAGGATTAGTGGTCATCAGGAGTAACTGCTATGTTATCAGGTATTGGTACATATTCTTCAATCAAACATGACAGCGAGGCCAAATACATGCTACTGGAGTATTTCATCTGATGAAATTTGATTATATAGTATCTTATTCTAATACAAAGTATATTTATTATTCATCCATAAAAATTGTCCGCGAATGATTTTAAATTTATTTTTAATATTATTGTGTTGATTTATATATTTTACTATTTTCTGCTTGATGTTATTTTTATAGTAACCTAGTTTAAAATATGTATCTATTAAATTATTTAAATAATTTTAAAGAAAGCTAATATCATTACATATTGTTGCAATTCTTAAAATTTCATTATTTAATGTATTATATTTTATATTATATGGTATGCATGAATGCTCATGCAAAAATATGTTTCTTGTAAATTTATGTCATCTTTACGATATAAATTAAAAGTAATTTTACTTAATGTTAATATAATTTATTTTAAATTATATTTTGTTGATTTGTATATTTTACTATTTTCTGTTAAATGTTTATTTATTTTTTAAATGTTTCATAATTATATTTTTCTCTCGAAAACATACTTTTTTACGATGAATTGAACTACAAGTCTGTTACTATAGAATCGTCATTTAAACAAATTTAATGCTTTTATTTTCAAATTCGTAGGTGTTATTAAAAGCTGAATAAAAAGGCACTTACTCTCTAATTTTCAAAAAGCAGCTATCTCATTCTTCTGGTGTACAAATAAGTTACACTAAAACTATCAAGCACTATTTTCCACTGTATAATGATTCTCAGCTCCCCCTGGGGATTTCAACAGTAAAGATGTTCTTTATTAATAAAAATTAGACGTACCATATACATATGTATACAGTACAAATATGTTCGTCATTTTTGATAAGTCAAAAATGACGAATGAAATTAGTGTTTATATTTTAGGGTGGTAGACTTCTTGCTGCACGTGTCCTCCTCTTCTTATCCGTTCCCCTAGTTCTGCTCCGACATTGTCATATTGCGCTTTTTATCTATTCGCAGTGCGTGCGCTCTGTTTGCTTTGAAAGGAAGCAGACATTTTTTCATGCAAATTTGACAGTTATTAATAGGCTTTATGAGGTCTAAATCATCTTTTTGCTTCTGTTTATTCTCTACAAATAAGCCGAGTAGCTATCGACAGCTTTTGTTTGTATTCATTTAACCTTTATATCAAGTAAGATCGTATCTGTAAATCACCATTTCATATTTGTTGATTATGTAAATTTATATAAAATAAGAGTTATCGACATGATAAATGAACATTTAAGTAATCGCTATTTAACAATTATGATAAAACACCCAAGGGACGACAAAAACTAGTCTTCGTGAAATCTCGTCATGACGGTGTTTCCAGGAATTACGTAATTGCAGCGGTCGGCTCGGAAATCGCTAGATCACAAATTTTAACAATTTTGCTAATACAGTCTAATTTTTATGTTTGCTATAAATTTGAGAGATTTTCTAACATCAGATTTTTTTAATTAGAAGACAATGTGCAAAGACATATTTCGAGTTGCTTGAAAATCGGCAATCACATTTTAGCAATAAAAATAGTTTTTTTACACCTGCATTATACTCAGTCGAAGGTAACGACCCACGTAAAGATCCTATTTTTAATAGGTTCTTTATTGAATCTATTTAATATTATTCATTTCATTATACTCAAATTGAAATTTATTTATATTTATTAATTTATATCAACATTGAAAATGCTCGATGCACAAAATTATTATTTTATATCAATAGATTATTATATTTTATATAATTGTATTTTAATATAAAATTATTATCTGTTTATTAGGCATTATTAATTATCCACACGAGAAAAACAAATTTTTGTTAGAGTTAATTATAACAACGTTTCGGTCAATCACAGTGACCCTTTTCAAGTTGAAAAGGGTCACTGTGATTGACCGAAACGTTGTTATAATTAACTCTAACAAAAATTTGTTTTTCTCGTGTGGATAATTAATAATGCCTAATAAACAGATTACGTGGCACACGAATGTAATTTTATCAGAATAA